>JAXCMG010000018.1:12238622-12272296 GCA_034642415.1 Podarcis siculus
GGGGGGGGGGGGGGGAGCAAAGACTTTCGCCCACCCCCCAGCCTTCAGAAGAGGTCGGGGGACAGATTGTCCCCGGACCTGGTCTGAAGGCGGTTTCCCTAGGAACGCATTAATTGATTTTCAATGCATTCCTATGGGAAACCGTGCATCGCAAGACGAAAAACTCGCAAGACGAAGAGACTTGCGGAACGAATTAATTTCGTCTTGCGAGGCACCACTGTACTTCTTCTTAATTGTATTTCATTTCAACAATTACTTTGATAAAATACACATTTTGTTATGTGCAAATGGCTTTAGATAACTATTAGGTCCATAAATTACCATATAGCATATATTCAACACAAAAGCGACAATTTGTTGTTGACAAAGGACAGCTGGACATATAAAGGGCCCCATTACCTTCAGTAGCTTAGGGCCTCATCAAACCTAAATCCGGCCCTGATTTCGAGTTCAAATCTCTATTATTTTGAGTCGTTGTTGCAGGGCCCTTAGGACGGTGCCTTCCCTGCCTATCTGGGTATCTGGCACTGGCGAGAAGGTTCTCCTCTCTCATTTTTCAGTGCGCAAAGCGCTCACCGCTCAGAGAGGCCAGCGCGCTTTGGAGAGCTCGCTTGGAGACGCGCCTTGCGCGCCGCGGTGCCTTTAAGCAGAGCAGGCGGGAGGGAAAGAGGCGGGTCAGGATTTTCCCCGCCTGGCCCTGCCTTCCCTTCCGGCCCGTCTCTCCCCACGTGTGTCCGCCTCCCTCGATCCCCAGCCACCATGCTGCTCGCCCGCGCCCTGCGCTCCGCCGCCCTCTCCGCCGCGGCGCGCCGCCCGATCCAGCCCCGGCCGCTGCTGTCCTTGCAGCCCAGCTCGGCGGCGCCTCCCGGCCCGGCCTTCGCCTTCGCCCCCGCCGTCTCCCGGCCCTTCACCCGCTCGCTGTGGGTGCTGCGCGGCGCCGGCCAAGGCCCCAGCCGCCTCCTCCTCCGGCCAGGCTCGCCTTCCGTCTCCTGCGCCTGCGGCGGCCTCCACACCGATGGTGAGCTACGCGCGGAGGGCAGGGGAAGGGGGAAGAAGGTCGCTCGCAAGGAACGCAGGGCTCCGGGCGGCGCTTACTCGCGAGGAAGCCCCCCTTGGGGCAGCTAGGGATCGCGTCCGAGGAAAAAGACGGCCGCGATCCTCCTAGCGAGCTTTTGTCCTGGGAAAAGTGCTTGGGGGGGCTGGGCTGCGAGCCAAGGCGCGCTTGCTCGCGAGGAATCCCCCTCGGCATCGGGTTGCTCGCGAGTAAACGTGTGCCTGCCATCCAAGAGGAGCTTACGCCCAGGGGGAGGCATGCTTTGAAAAAAAATAGTAATAATAACGGGTATGGGTTCATCCTCATCCCCCCCCAAGCGGGATTGAGCAGTTACTGAATTTCCATCCCACATTTTTTTCTCCCAGGAGCTCAAGGTCTGTGGTTTTCTCCCTCCGCATTTATTCCCCACAACTCCCCAAGGAGATAGATTAGACTGAGAGGCAGTGACTGGCCCCAAGGTCACACCCTTGAGTTGCATGGCCGAGCCCTGGGGTCTTCCCAATCCGACACTAACCATTGGCTCTCTGCAAGCCTTTAAATTACCTAATTTGATAAAAGGATCAGGAGCTGGGAAGATGTTTGAGGGCAGAGGCCTGAACAGGGTCAGGCAGGAAGGGAAGGAGCACAGTGTTTCCCAGCTCCAAAAGAAAATCTGGCAGTTCAATTCCATAAATGCTTACTCAAAAGGTAAGTTCAGGGGGATTTACTCCCGGGTAGACCTGCAGAGGACTTGGGCCTCACTGCATCTATAGTAATAGTTCTGAAAAGCGCCTACAACCATGGCTTAGATGGATCCCATGTCAGGCTTCCTCAGAGTAGACCCACTATTAGTCATGGCCTTTGATTTCAGTGAGATTGCTCTGATTGTGTTGGATGCAACCCAATATTCATGGAAATAAGTCCAGTTGAAAAATGGCGATTTGAGTAAATGCTTAGCAGGTCTGTAAAGGTAAAGGTAAAGGTACCCCTGCCCGTACGGGCCAGTCTTGACAGACTCTGGGGTTGGTGCGCCCATCTCACTCTATAGGCCGGGGGCCAGCGCTGTCCGGAGACACTTCCGGGTCACGTGGTCTGTAGCAGGTCTGTAGAGTTGTACAAAAATAGTAAAGTTTTTGGTTTTTTAGCTTGGAAGTTTTGATTTGCATAATAAGTGCTGTGGGGTACTTGTATTAACTGCTGCTAGTTATCTGGAATAAAAAAAACACTTAAACTCAAAGATTCAAATAGAGTGTGCATATATAGTCAGCTTAATAAAGGTAAAGGTAAAGGGACCCCTGACCATTAGGTCCAGTCGTGGCCGACTCTGGGGTTGTGGTGCTCATCTCGCTTTATTGGCCGAGGGAACCGGCGTACAGCTTCTGGGTCATGTGGCCAGCATGACTAAGCCGCTTCTGGCGAACCAGAGCAGCGCATGGAAACGCCGTTTACCTTCCCGCCAGAGTGGTACCTATTTATCTACTTCCACTTTGACGTGCTTTTGAACTGCTGGGTTGGCAGGAGCAGGGACCAAGCAACGGGAGCTCACCCCATTGCGGGGATTCGAACCGCCGACCTTCTGATCGGCAAGCCCTAGGCTCTGTGGTTTAACCCACAGCGCCACCCGCGTCCCTAGTCAGCTTAATAGTATCTACTTATTGGATGTGCCAGAAATAATAATGATGTTGGTGATGATGGTGACAGCATTTAATAATGGTAATAACATTTCCTCCAAATCGCTCCTTAACAATTTTAGGAGATGGACCAGCATTTGCCAGCATTCATGCCCACTGTCCAAATGTTATACTTCAAGCTCCTTGGAGCGCAGACCCGATGGCGCTGCCAAAATTATTATACAGCACTGCAAATTCCTTTCTTAATGGCTGTTATTGTCCAACCCCCAACCTGCAGGAGACAAAGCTTTTGCAGAGTTCCTCACGGATGAAATCAAAGAAGAGAAGAAAATCCAGAAGCACAAGTCCCTCCCCAAGATGTCCGGAGGGTGGGAGCTGGACGTGCACGGCACAGAGGCCAAGCTAGTGCGGAAGGTAGCTGGTGAAACGTAAGCGTGCAAGGAGTTTTCACAGAGGGCCTCAAAAGGCAGCTGGGGGTGGGGTACAGTTATGCCTCCGGAACCCAGAAGCTGAGCTGCAACTCCCATCGTCCTTGGCCACACTTGCTGGGGCTGATGGGAGTTGTAGTTCAGCGGCAACCGGAGGCCCAAAGCTTCCCAGCATGTGGAGTAGAGCGCTGGGCTGCTCCGTCTTGATCTCTGCTTGCTGATCCACTGTCCACTGTCTTGCAGGGTCACAGTTTCGTTCAACATTAACAACAGCATCCCGCCGAGTTTTGACGAGGCTCAGGAAGGGCAGAAGCCGGATGAGCAAGAGGTAAACGAGGAAGAATCCTTCTCTAAGGGACCTTGAGCTTGTTTGTAGGTTCTATATTTGTAATGTATTTTTGTCGGTGTTTGTCCTTTGATGCTATGGCCTGTCGGCTACGCAAATAAAGTCTATTGCTTGCTTGCTTCTCTAAGAGAGGCACCAGAGTTAACGCTAAATCGTCTCTGGTAAACGAGCTACCATAGCTGCTAGAGGGCTGTGAAAATGAGTGTCCAGGGCGCCTGCCCATTTACTATCTGAAACCAAAGATAGTCGCCAGGTGTGAATTCCCCCCCCCCCCCCAGCTCTCCTATCCCACTATTGGGTGGGTCGTGGCCAGAGTAGCAGCAGCCATAACCTCCCTTCTTGCTCTTTTTAGCAGAGCATCCTTTGGCCACTGTTACTTCTGAGGCCCACACCTATGTTTGTTTTTCTTCTCTAGCCTGAGCTCACGTCGACCCCAAACTTCGTTGTAGAAGTCACCAAAGACGACACCAAGCAGACGCTTGTGCTGGATTGCCACTATCCTGAGGACGAGGTGGGTGTTGTTTTCGAAATGAAAGTGTGGGGCCTTGTGGCCCTTGAGCCCCCTTTTCTGGCCTTTGGGGGCCTTTCCCAAGGCCACGCCATTCACTGGCCCCTGCTGCATGTCCCCCTCAGGTGTTTTAGGCCTGGCTGGAATATTATTATTTACTGCATTTATATCCCACCTTTTTCTCCAAGGAGCTCAAGGGGGTGTACATGGTTCACCCCTCCTCATTTAATCTTCACAGCAACCCTGTGAGGGAGGTTAGGCTGAGAGCTACTGGCCCAAGGTCACTCAATGAGCTTCGTGGCTGAGTGGGGATTTGAACCCTGGTCTCCGAGGTTCTAGTCTGAGACACTAACCACTACACCACACTGGCTCCTTGAACTCTGATCCTACCTCTTGCTAGCCTGGATGGAGGATAGAAAGTGGTGTGCGAGTGTATAAACTAAACTACCTGAGAAAGTTAATATTTGTATGTGTTGCCCCGCCCACATTCACTCCTGGCTCCATGCCATGTGGCCCTCAGAAGGTTGCCCAGAAGGGAATGTGGCCCTTACTCTGGAAGAAGCTTCTCTACCCCTACAGTACAGTAAGCCAGCTTTCTTCATCAGCCTGCCTGCCATCCAGATGTTTTCTGTATCCCAACTCTACATCATCCCTGACCATTGGCCATGCTGGCTCAGGCAGATCCAAGTTGGGGTCCAGAACATCTGGAAGGACCCAGGCCAAGAAAATATTTACCACAGGGATGGGAAGCCTGCCTTGAGTACCACACAATACCCGTTCTGCATCTCTTAATGTGTCAGCAGCTGCACTTTGGAACTCCCTGCCTATTGACATCAGGCAGGCGCCTTCACTGTGCTCTTTCTGGTGCCTGATAGAAACATGATTGATTGATTGATTGATTGAATTTATATACCGCCCTATACCCGCAGGTCTCAGGGCGGTTCACAGAATAAAATCAAAATATAAAACCACAAAATCACAAAATCAAAACAGCAGCAACCCAATAACCCTCACATTTTAAAAGGGGTTTTTTAAAGGCATTTTTGTTTAGGCAGATTTTTAGAAAGTTGACCCCAGTTTTAATCTGCTTTTGGTCTGTTGCTACCTTAACATTTGGAAAGCCTGAAGTTATTGTTTCATTTTTCTTACTGATAATTTTATTGTTTTATCTTTTTTGTGAACTGCTTTGAGGTTGTTTTTTTATAATCAAAGTGGCGTATATATTTTATTAAATAAATCATGGGTAGGCAAACTAAGGGCCGGATCTGGCCCAGTCGCCTTCTAAATCCAGTCCGCGGGTGGTCCAGGAATCAGCACGCTTCTACATGAGTAGAATGTGTGCTTTTATTTAAAATGCATCTCTGGGTTATTTGTGGAGGTTAGGAATTTGTTCATTCTCTCCCCCCCCCCCCCCCGATATATAGTCCGCCCCCCCAAAGGTCTGAGGGACAGTGTACCGGCCCCCTGCTGAAAGAGGGGGCCACTGACCCCTGAAATAAATGAATAGACAATTTACAGCTATTGGGGGGTAGCAACCTCAGTGAAATCTGGATCAGGTCCATGGGGAGAATTGTCATACGACATGGAAGAGAAGCCCTATGTGATGCGCTTTGGGGGAGCAGCAAGAGAGTTTCTGCCAGGCCCACGGGTTGAAGGGTTTTCTTTGGGGGGGGGAGTGTGGCTTAGCATCCCACGGTTGGACCTTGTTTAGCTGCTCTGCATCTACCAGCATAACCCCCCCCCAAAAAAAAGCTTAATACAGAACTATCTTAAAGCCACCCACCACTGTATTTTCCATTCCTGCCAACTGGGTTGTTTCTAACCACCCCCTTTAAAAAACGAATCAGGTTGCTCCTGGCGAAGAAGAAGACAGCGACATCTTCTCTATCCGAGAGGTCAGCTTCCAGCCCACCGGAGACTCAGAATGGAGAGACAATAATTACACCCTCAACACGGACTCTCTCGATTGGGTAGGAGCAGCTGTATAACTAGGGTACATGCGCTTGGTTGGTGCACTTATTTTGCACAAGTGTATTTTCGATTTTACGGAAACGCAGTTTAGTCTGACTGCAAGCTTGCCTAGCGGATAAGCGAAACTAGCAAACCTGCTAATACGAGCGTATAAGGAAGGCAAGGACCCTTCTGTGCATCTATGAAAGGACATCCACATGTCTTCCTTGACGCCTCTTGGGTATCGTGTTAGAAAGATGCATTATGTCCTGTGCAAGAGCTCAACACTGAGTCATGTGGATTTTCCAGAAAAATGTGAAAAGTTCCTGAATCACACAGGTGCACTTGGTTGGGAGCTACACAGAGCTCCCAAGTACATGTTTGTGGCAAACCCAGGTTTACCTAGCAGAAAGGAGTGTAACAGCTATTGCGTTTTTGTGACACTCAGACTCACTCTCTCTCTTCCTGCCCCCCTAAATCCCATTATATTTCTAGGCTCTGTACGACCACCTGATGGACTTCTTGGCTGACCGAGGGGTAGACAACACATTTGCGGATGAGCTTGTTGACCTCAGCACAGCGCTGGAGCACCGGGAATACATTCGATTCCTCGAAGACCTTAAACTCTTTGTCAAATGCCAGTAGGCTGAGAAGAGTGTCAGGGCCTGTATATTCGGGGGGGGGGGGGGTGGTCCTCAATTTCCTCTGCTTTTTTCCCCACTGAAGGCTGGACTTTGTTTCCAAACGCTGTGGAACGAGAGCGAGAAATGGGAGCTTCACACAGGGTGTGTGTGTGTTAAACATGCATCCTTGGAAAGAGGAGGTGTCACTGTTCCAGAACCCTGCAGTGGTCTTGTTCACGACCTGACCGGTGTCACACAGATCCGCTTCGAAGTTTTTGTAAAGCCCCGTAGCCTCCTCTCGCCCTTGGAAGTGTGGTTGGGGTTTTTGGAACAGTTGAAGAAGGAAAAGAAAATGATCTCAAAATAAAACCAGTTGAAGGCTTTTGTCTGTGTAGAGTGAACAGTGTTGTTGACTTGTTTGTTGCTTTTTCACCCAGATCTCACCTTAGATGGACAAGCTGAGGGGGGGGGTCACAGGATGGCTGTGGGGGGCACTTTGGTCATGCCACTGCTAACACCCAGCCCCTGGAGGAGTTCCAACCAGGTGGAACAACCCTCTAGTTAGTAACGCCTTCGTTAGCTTTGTGGGATTATAAAGGCATGCTTCAACACTGAGTTGACATACCGAGCTTTAAACTGCACAACACAAAATCAACGGGGCATTTCTGCTTAGTTACATCTGTGGTTTTAACTAGAGTCTCATGTTACATGTTCTTTTAACTTGTTATATTGATTTTGTATTTACTCCAGCCTGAAACCATTTGGTGAAGGGCAGGTTGTGAGTATTCACATTATTTTAAGCGGCAGATTCAGAGTGTGCAGAACAATTCCTCGATGTTCTTCCTGTGCCCCTTCTGCAGAGTGAGCCTAGGAGCCTATCCTCAGGGGACGGACGCCTTTCATTCTGATTGGCTCCAATCAGTACAAAGCGTTGAAAGATTTCTTCTCCGTGGCCAAGAAGCGTCAACCCTTGGCTGGTTCTAGGATGCTGGAGACACACACAGACCCTGCCGCAGAAATAGTAACGGGTCTTTTGATCTTCCGCAACCCTAGATCACTACACCTCAGAGCAAAGCAAAACAAATTGGTTGGAGTCCGTCCAATGCATAAACAAAACTATTGAACATTTAGGCCAGCAGAGGGCACCAAGGGAATTCTGAAAGTGTTTTTAAATAATACCCTTTTACAGGCCAAGTTGCATAGAAGCAAGTTTCTGAGCGCCTCGTAACTTGGCACATCCTATTTCAAAGTGAGTGGGAGAAAAGGGTATTTCAGGCTGAGAGCCTGTGGGGAGTGTGGTAAAAGCTGAACAGGTATGTCCCTCTGTTGCCAACCTTTTAAATAGCTTTTTAAAAAATAGCTTTGCTTCCCACTGCAAATAACAGGAGGGAAAGATTTAGGCCCAAGTCTCTCCTCGGTTTGGGGTATGTCAGGAGACACGGAGATCTTTGGCTCTTTTTCATCTCGGTGGTTTTCCAGGCCCGCCCTGGCACATTCCTAAACCACCCCAGATACTTCTCTTTCTAGGTACCAACATCAAAGCGCCAACCTTGGTAGGGCTAGGGAAGTTTCCTGTTCCATGCCACAGGGAGCAGACATCAGATCTGCAACATCGAGAAGGGAATTCTGAAGTATCCTGTGGTCCCTGGGATGCCCTCCATGAGATCGCAGCCTTAAATCTCTCACTACAACTGTCTTGATTTTCTACAAAAAAGAGGCCAGAACATGCAAGGCAAGTGGGCTTCCATTTCAATCACTTCATCAGACAATCGGTTTATTCCAAGGACTTTTATTGGAATTTCCACCCCCTGCCCTTCCATTTTCCAGAGTACAGTACAAAAGCATGCAACCCGCCACCCCGCCCCGCCCTAAATAGGCTCTCTCTATATTCATGGTACATATTTACAGTGCAGCAATGGTCTCGAATGCCATCGCTGTGTACGACTCATGCTTTCAGTTTTGGGGTTTGTGCATGTACACATACACATGCACACACCTAGGGAGAAATACAGGTTGGTTTTCACAACAGACACATACACGTCGACAGACAACAGGCCAGTGGCTTGGGTACAAAGCAGGGAAAATAAGAGATGTGGCAGTGTGGATTTAAATGCTATCCTCTATATGTTCTCGACATATTTTGGGGTGTGGGCGTGTGTCTTTATTACAGAGTCTTAAAATTAAATAAGGCACATGACAACATCAAGAATATAACTAGCTGAGAAGCGTACACCCGTTTGGAATAAGGGATGTGATCATAGCAGATTTCCTGTAACGGTGACAGCAGTGTGTGATGGCATGTAGATCCTAAAAAGCTTAAGTCGCTCCTGAGCCTCAGAGATATGCACAAGTAGGGAGTTATTCTGTTCACTGCCAAAGGATATGCCATTTGTAGACAGTGGTGGTTTATTCAACAGAAGCATAGAATGGTAGAGTGGGGGGGGGTCAAGGGTCATCTAGGCAACAACGCAGAAATCACAGCAAGTGCTTAGGACACCAGTACAAAAAGAAAAAAGGGGAGAATTTGGGAGGGGGGAGAATTTGAACCCGTATGAACCGACCCGGACCTTGCACTCGTCATCAGAGTCCCTTTTCTATGTCCCCCATCCCATAGAACGGGGCCTTTTTTGTTGTGGCTCCCTGATCGTGGAATGCTCTCCCCAAAGGGGCTTGCTTGGCACCATCACTACAGGCCTTTAGGTGCCAGGCAAAAACATTCCTCTTTAGCCGGGCCTATGGCTATTAAATAATCTATGGCTTGTGAAAGTGTGGGGGAGAGGACTGTTATCATGATGATATTTTATTATTAGGCTGTCTGTCAGTACGCATTTCATTATGATTTTATCACGGATGTTCTGCAATGTGTTTTTAATGTTTTACACCGCCCTGGGATCATTTGATAAAGGGCGGCATATAAATTGAATTAACAATAATTTGACATTAAAAAAAAAGCATTGAAGCAGCCATCACTTTTCTAACTGGCAATTACTGCTCTGCAGAATGCTCTTTTACTCAAGTGGAAATAAAAACACCCTCAGGGAACAACATTTCAGGAGAGGCTTGACTTATCTTACCTACCTTTGCAATGTGCAACTTAGATGAGCAGCTCAAGACTTTTGCAATCAGAAAATCCAGAATGAGGCTATCTTAATTTAGGCATGCATACATGTAGGCTCCGCGTCATTAAAAAATAAATTTAGTACAGTTTTTAATTTTTAATTACAAGGGTGGGTTTTTTTGAGGGGATGGAGGGCACCACAATGTTTTCAGTGCTTAGAGTCTCAAAAGATCTTAAAAGGTAAAGGTAAAGGTAAAGGACCCCTGACAGTTAAGTCCAGTTGCAGATGACTCGGGGGTTGCAGCGCTCATCTTGCTTTACAGGCCGAGGCAGCCGGCATTTGTCCGCAGACAGTTTTCCAGGTCATGTGGCCAGCATGACTAAGCCGCTTCTGGCGCAACAGAACACTGAAACCAGAGCAGCGCACGGAAACACCGTTTACATTCCCGTCGGAGTTGTACCTATTTATCTACTTGCACTTTTTTGGTGTGATTTCAAACTGCTAGGCTGGCAGGAGCTCCCTGGCCCTATTTGCAGGAACATCCAAGCCCACTCCAATGCTTCAGTGACTGGGACAAATCTGCATTAATCTAGGGTCACCGGTACAAGCAGAAGCTAGAAGCCAGCACCATCCTTGATTCCAAGTCCCTGGTACAGAGAACCAGGCAGAGGGCCTTCTTGGTGGTGGCACCCTCCCTGTGGAACGCCCTCCCATCAGATGCCAAGGAGATAAGTAACTCTTTTAGAAGACATCTGAAGGCAACCTTGTATAGGGAAGTTTTTAAAGCTTTAATGCTTTCTTATGTTTTTAGATATGTTGGAAGCTGCCCAGAGTGGCTGGGGCAACCCAGTCAGAAGAGTGGGGAACCAATAATAAAATTATTATTAGTACTAAGTCTCATCCCAGCTGGGAACTCCCAGCCAAGCCGCCAAATGCCAGCTTTGGAACCAAACTGTAACACTGGGGCAATCAAAGTAGCCCATCATACAGGACTATTGTATGCATGGAGTGCTGACACTGTATCCATGCTCAATATGATTTAATATCCTGTTGAGTTTCATGCCCGCCAGCCATGCAAGAGGAATTATATTGTCCGTTGGCCCACTTACGGTTATAAAGCACACTTTACAGACATCAAATTAATAACTACTTGAACAGGATTAGCAATAATTCGCGAGGTACCAATGGATGGTTTAGTGAGGAAATATCAGGAATGGATGACTGACTGACTGCTGCAAGTCTGGAAAATGACAGGATTTGCTGAAGCCAGTTTGGGGAGGGTGAAGAACAGTTGGCTATAATTCCCAGAGAGACGGAATACAGCTCTGAATGTTGGGAATGATAAATTTGAACGTCAGTCTTAAAGTGCGGTCATTCCACAATTCCCTACAAATGTGAAATATGGGGGCAGAAAAGATGGGACTAGAACGAAACAGGGAGAAACAGATTTCAACAGAAACTTCCTGAGGGTTGCAAAATCCTTGAGCATTTCGGTCCCAATTTCTCCCAACATACACATCTTGCAAAGCAATTTTTCTCGGTGCATTTTTGCATGTGGTTCTCTCTAATATATGCACTCCTAGGCACACTTTGCACCTAGCCATGTGCATTTTTGACCACATAAGTTAGCGGGAGAACTGCCTTGCAAAATTCAGAGATGTGTGAATTCTGAGAGACGCCTGAGTTTTTGGTTTGCATATTGCTTTGTAGAATGAGATTTTGATACATTTGCCTTGGAATTGGTTGGCGTGGGCGGAAGGGGGTGGAGGTTGGGTGGGGTTAACCAGCAGAGCAAGGAGAGGTGACAGCTCCTAGTTAGATATATTTTACTTAGAAAATTTATAAACCATTTGTTGTTGTTTTAAAAATGCTCCATGGTCCAGTTATATATAAGACATATTGCTACAGTGTAGATTAAGTAGGTTCTCCTTTCAAGTGCAGATTGAATTGAACTGAATTGAATTGAATGTATCCTCTCACTAGCACAGATGAACTTCCAATCTTCCGTTAGTAAAGCCACTGGTTTTCCTTTTGTTGATTTTTGTGCAGTCTTTTTGTGAGTCTGATTACTGCTCATGCTATCATTACTCCCCCCACAAAAAACGGAATAAAAGGGTTCAAGTTCTAGGGTAGCCAGGGGTGCTATTAATGGCTGACCCATTTCCTACACCTTCCACCCTTAAACACCCCCCCAAAAAAACTTTTATAGTCTTTTAAAGATTTTGTAGGCTCAATTCTTGCACCAACTGCTGTCAAAATTCAGCAGGTACAGGCTTGCGTGGCTTCAGAAGGAAGGAATCAGGTTTGACTCAGTGACTTGGAGAAGATTATCCTTGAGCAAAGTCGAATTGAATTTATTTTGCAAGCAACCTGTCTCCTTTAATCTCTTCCTTCCTTCCTACAGCAAGACACAGCAAGCTGCTTCTGGTCGCTGTAGGACAGGCATAGGCAAACTCGGCCCTCCAGATGTTTTGGGACTACAATTCCCATCATCCCTGACCTCTGGTCCTGTTAGCTAGGGTCATGGGAGTTGTAGTCCCAAAACATCTGGAGGGCCGAGTTTGCCTGCTGTAGGATATAGACAAGCCACTGTTCTGATCATCATACAGGCACAGAGCTTCATTCCTCATTATGCATTTGCTTGCAGCAACTTCAGACGGAATCCAAGAGAGTTTGCCATGGTCTTTTCATCCCAGGGATGGAGGTCGCATGCTTTACTTTGTGCTGATTGTGTCCCCTCTTGGGCAGTCAAGATTGATTGGCAATCTTCAGGCCACCAACTACTCTCCCTCCCTGATCTGCATGATCAACATTTCTTGATGCTAGCCAACCCCAGGTTTTGTAGATTGCACAGGGGGCTGATTCCAACCAATCCCATGGCAGGGAATCTACAGAATCAATTCCAGACTCTTCTGAAAGTCCATGAGATGAAAAGCTCTTACAAGCTCTACTACCAAAACTCAAGGGCTATGGATGAAGGTAAGTCATCTTCCAATTTTCTGACTTTGATCCAGCTGCTTCCTACAGAACCAGCTGAAGCATGATGGATGTGGGCATGGATGGGAGGTGTTTCTGATGCATTCTTTAAACAAAAAGGCACCTGTTTAAAGCACAGGGGTCACTGAGATACGCTCTTTTGCACAGGGCAGTCAAAAGCTCACAGGAAGGTGTTTTACACAGGAAAGTTTAAAATACAAAGCAGAAGTTTTTTGCACAAGAGGGTCAATGGTTCAGCCTGGCAATTAGGGAAAAACAGAAACTTAACCAGGACTCTATTCCCCTTCTGACTGCCTAAAAGGTTGCGAGGGGAAGTTTTGTGCATAAGTAAAGTTGATAAAGAAAACAGGCTTAAAATAGATCAGAGCTGAAGAAATTATGAGAAAGAAGCTGAAACACACAGAGGTAGGAACTAAGAAAGAACTGAAATAAGAACTCTATTGAAAAAAAGAGCAGAAACCTGAAGCACAGGGCCAGGATGAAATCCTGCAATGGATCCTGTCTTGAGAAGTTGAACTGAGAAGACTAGAAGCCACTGTACTGATGAGTATTTGCTGGGTTAGGGATAGTCTAGAATAGGTCTAAATGGATGAGGTTTATCTCTATTTGCTTTTGTGGGTATGTACTCAAAGCGTAAAACTAGTTAGTTTATTTTTAAACCATTTTCTCAAAAACTGCTCGACTCTTCTGTAAAACAAGAAAATCCTTAATAAAATTTTTTTTAAAAAAACTGCTCGACTCAAAACTTGTAAGTAAAGGCATAGTTTGGTTTTGGGAAAATCTGGTCTGAAGCTTTGTGATTCACCTGGTGTCAAGGTCTACTTTATATTGGGAATAGGTTGGGCCAATTAAATTCCGAAAGGTCAAAAGGCTGCTTAATGGAGGAAGCTTAGAACACACATGTTCCATTATAGCAGGTTGCATAACAGACAACATTGGGCTTGAGCAGGCAACCTAAGAAATTCCAAAACAAAAATAAATAAATGCCGGGAGCCGGGATATACATGGGTGGTTCTGAACCAAGCATTCTCTAGCAAAGAACATTTGGTGCACATTCATCGGTCGAATCGCCGTACGTCACTGACTACATATATCACAACATGAAGCACAACTGGAAGATATGAGGCACATGGTCCAGTATACAACATCAAAATGTCTTACGACGTAAACAGATGTGGGCAGCCGGAGAGCCAGCTCTTCCAAGGGCCATTACTTGTCCCACCAGCTGGGACTCCCACCATTTTATCCCTCCGATATGATAGAATCATAGGATTGTAGAGTTGGAAGGGAGCCAAAGGGACTTTGAGTCCAACTGCCTGCAAAGCAAGAATCTCTCTCTCTCTCTCTTTTTGCAAGTCACAAACTTTGGTTGATGAAAACAGCATGGCGTGCAGGACGACACCACTGGATACGATGGTCACGGTAGCAGCAGTTAAGTGATCAGTGTGCGACATGCTCGGGGCTTCAGGATGTGGCCTCGTCTTCAGATACGTCAGGCAGGTCGGGGTCCTTTAACCCTTCTCGGCTCCCTTGCTTTCTGCGCACGATCAAAAGATACACGTTATAAAATCCCACCCATTACAGAGGAAAGCAAGCTGTGGGTGGTAGTCCCTATTGGAGAGGGCCGTAGCTCATTCACAGAGCATCTGTTTTGCAGAGAAGAATGGTCCCAGGTTGAGTTTCCGTCTTCAGGTAGGGCTAGGAGAAAATCTCCTGCTGAAAGCCCTGGAAAGCCACTGCCAGTCAGTACAAACACTACTAAGTTAGATGGACCAACAGTCCACTCACTCACCTACTTCTCCACTTTGGGAAGGTGTTTTATCGCTGGTGGTATGTAAGCTGGAAGAACAGGCGGTGAGTTCAGTTAGATAATTTTAGATTCTGGACTTCACGGTCTTATGTACTGCTAAACTGAAATCTGCTCTCCAGTTTCTTGAATATTTTATTCCTCTGCAAAAGACACTGCCATTTTTCTAACCTCGACATTATGCGTTTTCCTTTCTAGGAAATATTTGTCCAGCTCCTTGCAGCCTCCCTGGGTGCCTGCACTTCCTGTGATGGCAATGTGGGCACGCAGGAAAGCTGTAGCATACAGACCACTGGTGAGTTAGTTTGTGGAATGAAAGGAAGAACAGTCTAAGAGACCCCCCTGCCTGGTTCAAAAGGGAGGCCAGCAGAACAAAATGCTTGTTAGAATTTCATGAACATTTTATTTCCCTTTTGATAACTTCCAAGTGCCGTTTCTTTTCTTGTTAATTGAGGGGGAATGGTGGGCAGGGTGGTGGGGATGTAGAATAGGCTTTTGGTACGACACTCATCTTACATACCCCCAAACTCTTTAGCAAAGCATTATTTTCTTTGAAATGTGGTAAGCCACTCCTGCTTCACTCGGAAGGGGTGTGTGTGTTCCCTGTTCATTTTCCTGAATGTGAGTCTCTGGAAATCTGCCCCAGAGTCCTTCCCTGATGCTGTCATTAGGCTCAGGCCACAAGACTTTAGTCTCCAAGCTGTTTTGCCAAGCTCTCCACCTCCACCTTCTCCCCAGATAACATAAGGTGATCTTTTTTTAAAAAATGAAAAAAAGCCATTTCCTGAAAGGGATCGGTTCTCTCTCCCCAATGACAGTGTTTCCCAGGTGATACAGTACAGCTAATTGCCTAAATTAATGAGAAACGCTGCCTGGGAGAGCCAAATGGTGCTCCAATTAACTGATAATGACCGAGCTCAGGATGACACAGGTTCCGGTAACTTCTAGCAGCTTCCGATTTGCAGAGCCATCCAGAAAGGCAACAAATTCTCTCTCCTGTATAGAAGCAGCTCATTTGTTTTTGCATGGGGAGGCTAGTAAGCCTGACTCCTGGTAGAATTTTGAAAAGTGCATGGATCCAACGATGACAGAATCCGTTCTTCGACCACTCAACCTCTGAGGAAACCAAATTTTAGGCTGGTGAAGGAGATTCTTGGAAGACTTGTGTTCATGGTGGAGGCTCTTTAAGTCTCTTCCCTCCAGAGTCGCTGAGGGGAAATTTAGGCATGCCAGGATGAAGGCTCTGCAATGTTTGGAGTGCTCTGCCATTTAATTTGAGTTTCCTTAGCACTGGAGTGGGGCGGCATGGGGTCCTGAGCTGGCCTTATTGATTCTGAGGTGGCTAAGGGTCTGTGTGTGTTTGTGACTTTCTTTCCAGGAGATGTTCCTTCAGAACTTTCCCTGCCCGCCTGCCCCTTCTGGTCCTAAAAAGGCGCCAAAGAGGGATGAGTTAATCACATGATGCCTTCCCTTGCGTTTTGATCGAAGCGTGGGCACCCGGGGAGGCTGCCAAGAGCAGACCACCGTTAGCTTGTAGAATGGAAGAAAATAACTCTTCCCAAACACCTCAAAAGCAGTGGAAGAAGGACCAAAACCCTGCACCCCACCCACAAGAACATCATCAAAATTTCCTCCCCCCTCCTCTCTTCTTCTTCTCATTAAATTGAAGGAGTGTTGAAGAAAAATGAGGGAGAAGTTTTCCTTCAGCACTACACAGGAAGCTTATATGTCATTGGTCCATCTAGCTCATTACTGCCTGCACTGACTGGCAGTGTCTCTCTTAGCCCTACCTAGAGATGTCATTGGGGATTGAACCCGGGACCTTTTGTGTGCAAATCAGATGCCCCAACCACTGAGCTATGGCCCTCCACCTCTCCTGAGGCATCAGTCTGCAAATATAGTTCTCTCTGCTTGGGAAACTCCAGCTTAGTGTTCCATTTGCCTCCATTTCCGGGACTTGTTTTGGTCCACAGCTCTCTTGTTAACCTTGAGTTGCCCACAACGCATAGGCTGCATCAATAGAAGTTTTTAAAAATAAAGGAAGGGAAAAAGCAAAGAAAGAGAAAATATGGAAGAAAGGGAGGAGGAGGAGAAAGGGGGCAGGCTGTATTCATGACTGAACGTTGAGCGTGACACAGTGGAACATACCCACTCTTCTAGGAACAGTGAAATAGATTCTCTCTAATAACACACACAGGCACCACCAAATTACGAGACGGAAGAAAAGGTCACAGCGTAAGACACCGAGTTACCTTAAAGCTGGGTGCAAATAGACAGATGGGCTTAAGCGGAAACCATGCCTGGAGACAAACCATGAAGACAAAGGAAACGGGGGAAAAACCCAGCAATGAGATTGCATGAATTGAGACAGAAAGTAAAAAAATATATATGCAGAAATAATATTTTTTGAAAATCAATGGGGATGGGTGGGGTGAGGGTGAGGAAAAAGGCAAGGAGATGGTATCTTCATGGAGGATTTGGAAGTTGTTCAAAGGAAGCATATGGAGGGACGGAAGACAAGGACTTTTGTCACACAGCCCATGATGATTTGATGGGGTTTTCTGGTGCTCGGAGCCCCTGGCTGAGAACAGCCTTCCCCCCCCCCCCCCACAACACATTCTGGACTCCAATTCCCATCAGCCAACAGGGTCCATGGAGAGGAAGGATGGGAGTTGCAACCCAACACCTGAAAGGTTAGCCACTCCACCATGGACAGAGAGCCTGCCGCCCTCCAGGTTTTGCTGGATGACAACTACAGCGCCACCATCTGGAAGGCCAGAGGTTCTGCACCCTGCAGTGTGCACGGACTCAGAAAGACTTTTCCCTGGGTTCCAGGACCTAAATTACTTTGAGCTCAATGGGTGAATCCTACACCTGGAAGCAAGCTACTGAATACCGTGGAGCTTTCTCTTGAGTAAACCTGCAAAGGATTGTGCTGAGAGTCAATTTAGGCAAAACCAGCAAAATGCATTTAAAGCACTCTGTGTACACGGTGTGAATATCCCGGTAGGCCTATAAAGGCCCTCTTGGTAGTCAGGATAACCCCAGGACTAATTGGTGTGAGCTGTCAAATGAGATCATATATGCTCATCTGCTTTGCTTTGAAGCCTTACTTTTGGTTCAGTTAGTTGGGAGAGGAGAAGCTTCTCACACTGGCTGGGCTGTTGACTACTCCTTTTTTGGGTGGGCGTGGGGAACAGGCCTCTAAGCTAAGGGTGGTTAACTGAGCGACTGTTGCCAGCTTACGTAGCTCACTTTTCGTGTGAGTAGCCCATGTACAATTAGTCCCTCACTGACAAAGCCGCTTCAACATCCATCTTGAGGTGTGGCAGCAAGGAATTTGGCACTGCACTGTTGCATGTAAGTCTCTTGGTATGTCTCTATAATGAAGTGCTAGAACTTTCTTTGGAATCCCTGAATCTGGGTTCTTCAGAGCATCAATCAATCCTTCGCCCTGGTCAGCTTTTGGACCCGTAGGGCAGGAAACTATGATACCACTTTAAACAGTCATGGCTTCCTCCAAAGAATGCTGGGAGATGGAGGAGACCCCCTATTCCTCTCACAGAGCTACAATTCCCAGAATTCCCTGGGGAAAGGGCTGGATGGTGAAACCACTCTGGGAATCATGGCTCTGAGAGGGGAATGGGGGTCTCCTAACAATTCTCAGCCAACCTCTACAAACTACAGCTCCCAGAATTCTTTTTTGGGGGTGTTTAGCAGCAGTCTGAAGTGTTTTCATCAGTCTTCAAATGTATGTTGTGAAAACGTATTTGTAGTTTTTAGTAATTGCAGTATTGTAGTATATTCTACATAGTATAAGGTGTAGTACAAAACTGTACCAGTTTCTATTTTAACCACCTGGCTCACATAATTAATTACTATTTTCCTTTCACTTCTGCACATCCTGTGGAGAAAACCATACAGGGGGAAAGATTAGCATCAACCACTGATAATTGGTTCGGTTTTATCGTTTCAGCATTCTCTGTGCAAAGGCGTTATTCCTTCTCTGTCCACAGATAAAACCTTAATGTCAAGAATACGCAAATCAGAACAGAAAGCTTCTGTCCCCCACCTTCATCTCAACTCCCCCCCAAAGAGAAAGCTTGCAATTTGTTTTGCTATTTCTGTCTCCTTGAAAAAGAGAAAATCTATTTCAGTTTGCCGCAATTTGGAACTGGGTGTCGAAAAGTGAACCCGGCTGTCCAAAGTTGCCATGCAAAATGATTAAACATTAATCCTGATGGTCACAGAATCAATATATAATTGGGGGGGGGGGTTGTGAGGGCAAGGAACACACCAATTACTATTTCTCTAAAAGTAAATTAAGGGCCGACTGTGCGATTTGAAAGCTTTTTAAATTGCCTTGTCTTCGGCCCTTAATTTACTTTTAGAGAAATATGAACACTGGAAACATTTTGCAGAATTACAAGCTGGGGATTTAAAAATGATTTTAAATGCAACTTTTAGGGGGCTGCTTTTCTGTTTGCTAAAATTGAGACTTTCGCTTTTCCCAATTAGTTTGAATATTCACGCACAATGCAAATGAGCACCATCAACAGTGCAACTGTGTGAGGGCTCTTCCAGCTCTTCCTCAGCCCTCAGCCGATCTCCTGCCTTCAAATAATTCTTCCCCTTGTGGGTTTGTGGGGTCAGTCTGGATGATACCCAGAGACCCTTGCAGTTCTTGGGTCCCTGTGCCCAAGAATCTCAGAGAGGAGGTTTTGCTGAACAGACAAGTTTAAGAAAATGACCTTAGCTGGCCACTGAAGTGTCCTCATCAGCATCCCAAAAGAATAAACCAGGTTGCAAGAGCTGCAACTAAGCGATGGTGCCCTCCAGGCTAATGGGTGGGCCTTGTCTCCACCCACCCCACCTAGCAGCTATGTAGGAGAACCATAGCCAGAGCAATGTGGGTGAAATGGAAGATGGGTGAAATGGAAGTGGGTGAAATGGAACACACAGACTTGCTCTGTGCTGGATCCAAATCTGTGACTAATGGAGAAACAGGATCTGTTGGAGTATCAATGCTGTGAGCATGTCTATCTTGTCCTTTGGATGTATGTATGTGTAAATAAAACCATATATCCTAATGACACCACAGTCTCCGCTGACCTTCATTCCATGGAAACTGAACCCTGGGAAAGGGCAGGCACACTCCGCGCCCCCAGAAGTCTCTCACTGCTCAGAGATTGTGGTGGCGTGTAACGCGATTGCTCCTGAGCTTGTCACTTCCTCCCAGATCTCCACAGATCCCGGGTACAGAACCCTTTTGCTGCCTTTGTGCTGTGGCTCCCCTACCCTGCCATAGACAAACACTAGAAAAAGAGGTACATACATTAATAAGTCTCCAGGAGCCGACATGGATCTCTCTTCTCGCCTGGCCTGGGCCTCAAATGGGTTGCTGAAAGATCGTTTCCTCAGCATGGCTTTCACTAAAATCTTTAGGGAAGGGGGTAAGAAGAAGAACAGAAATCAGGATTGCAAATGGATCACAGAGAGGAAGAACACATGCCACTCATCTATTTCCAGGAAGCCTTTCCAAACTTTCAGTCTCAAGATTGCGATTGCAGCCTTCTTTTTTAAAAAAATGTGATTGTATGTTTTTTGTTTTGCAACTGCAGCCTGTTCAGAAAGTTTTTCTCGCTCTCCAGGAACATTAGAGCTGATGGACATCCAATAAAGCTAAATGTCCAAAGATTCAGGACAGATTAAAAAATGCTTGATATTTGATATTTATTTCTGTATACTGCCTTTTCTTTCTTTGTTTCAAGCTTTAATAAAAATAGCTTATTAAAAAAAAAGATTCAGGGCAGATAGAAGAAAGCACTTCTTCACACAGCAAGCTGTTAAACTATGGAACTCTCTCCCACTGGAGGCAGTGGTGGTCACCAATCTGGATGGTTTTACAAGAGGACTGGGCAAACGGCTGTGCTCTCCCCTCCACACTAGGAGGCAGTATTTCTTCTGAATACCACTTGATGGAAACCACGGAGATTGCTGATGTGCTTGAGTCCTGTATGTGGATTTTCTACAGGCGTTGGTCCAGATGCTGGACCCCAGCAGAGCTATTCTTTTGTTCTTAAAGGGACAGAGTGCTCCAAGCACCTCAAATCACTAGGAAGGATTTCACAGTGGAAACAAGAACGTGCTTGGTAAAGGTAAAGGTAACGGGACCCCTGACCATTAGGTCCAGTCGTGGCCGACTCTGGGGTTGTGGCGTTCATCTCGCTTTATTGGCCAAGGGAGCCGACGTACAGCTTCCGGATCATGACGAAGCTGCTTCTGGCGAACCAGAGCAGTGCACAGAAACGCCATTTACCTTCCCGCCGGAGCGATACCTATTTATCTCCTTGCACTTTGACGTGCTTTCGAACTGCTAGGTTGGCAGGAGCAGGGACTGAGCAACGGGAGCTCACCCCGTCGTGGGGATTCAAACCGCCGACCTTCTGATTGGCAAGTCCTAGGCTCTGTGGTTTAACCCACAGCGCCACCCACGTCCCAACGTGCTTGGAGTCCCGGATAAATGCCAGAGCCAGCCGAGCCATAAAGGTAAACAAGGCAGCTTGCTGGGGTGCCAAGAATCCAGCAGCATCTCCTTGCACTAACAGTTGCTTCGTTCCCAAAACTGCCTGGAGAAAGAGCGAGTGAGCAGCTGCCACACTTTTGGAGTAGGTGCACAGAGAGTTTTACAGTCCACTGAATCAGGGATGCCCCCTACATAGCAGCAGTGTTAGATACTCAGATACATACTCTAGCGCCAAATAGCTCCTTAAACCAGGGTTGCAGTTGCCAAAACAGAATGCCTAGTACCATTTTTGGGCCAGATGGCTCGAAATTTGTATTTTTTGACATACTGGGTCCTGAAACTCATTCTGATTGTGCAGATAAAATATAACAGGTAGAATTCTACCGGGTGTGTTGTTAGTGTGTGAAAACAGGCAAGATCCAAGGATCCCCAGGCATGCAGTTCCAGACGGTGGAGACATCAGGCGCCATCTTGATGCCTGGGAATCTTCACTTGGCCGCAAGTGGCTGATAGCCAGGGGCAAAATGTGCTTGGTGAATTTCAAATGCTGCATACCAGATTATGACAGTAGCTTCCAATATAAGCATTCTTATTATGTCAGGCTCGCCTGATAAGCTGCTTGTGATATACAGGTTGAGCAGGCATTTTAGGGCAGAAAAGAAGCAAGCGGAAAAACACAGACAAGGCTACTGTCAGTGCAGTAGCTCTGCACTGAACCACCTCCCCAGTCAAATCCTAAAGCATCCATCTCAGCATTCATCTCCTTCTGCTGGGGAAAACAGGATCCAACCTCCTTCCACTCAGCAGCTTAATGTTGTGTGTTGTAATGCAACTTTGGACAAAGAGCACCCACACCGGCCATTAGCCAAGCACCCAGTTCTGTACCATCAACCACACAATGCAGAGGGATGGTGGCTTTTAAGCCCTGCACAACACAGTGTCGCGACGGCAGCGGTACGCACCACAGCAGGCAAACTCGGGATTGTCTTGACGGAGTTCTTCACTTCCTCCTCGGTGACCTCCACAATTGTGCAATGCTCCTCCTCGAGAGGCAGAGGATCCTCTCCGAACTTCGTCACCCAAGGGTGCAGCTGCATGGAAGACACAAGCGAAGGCTATCACGGCCAGGGCCAGCCCTAGTGTGAGGCAGAGTGAGGTGGCTGCCTCAGGTGGCAAATCCTGAGGGCCAGATTGGATGTGATGCCCTCTGCCATACTTGAGGGCAGATACCAAAAGATTCCAACTGAGAAACGACTCTGCCCATGTGGAGATGGCAATCTGGAAACAGTGGCTCATGTTCTCCTGTCCTGTCCCCTTTATAAAGATCTGAGAAATGAGATCATCACCCCACTCTTACTTACCATTCCAGGCCGCCCATCTGCGGCCACATTGTTCTTTCTTTTATCAGATCAAAATGATCAGACATCAGACAACAGGTTTATCGAGGGTGCAATGATATTAAGGGCCACTATCTGAACAATAATCTTGGTCATCTGATAGTCCTTTTTACCCATTGTTGTCTTTTTAATTGTATAAATTGCTTGTTTTATGTTGCTATGGCCGTTGGCTAATGCGAATAAAGTTTATCTATCTATCCTGAAGGGTGGCAGCTAGGTGTTGGAGGACACAGGCAGCTGGGGCTGGCTGAGGTCCGGCACAGCTTGGTGGGGCAACTCTAATAAAGCTTAACGTGTAAACGAGACGGACATTGATACTTAACAGCCCAGAGGAGGCAAAATTCTAAGTCTGCGCAAGCCAGGGAGGTTCCAGGTTCAAACCCTGGCATCTACAGGAACAGCTGGGAAAAACCCTGCCTGAAACCCTGGAAAGCCATTGCTGGTCAGTGAGCTGGAAGGACAAGTATACATATAAGGCAGCTTCCTTTGTTCCTATTAAAGTTCATGTCCCACTTACCTTAATTTCAGGGACCGTTATCCTCGTTTCAGGGTTCTTTTCCAGCATCTTCAGGATCAGGTCTTTTAACTCCTCACTGATCCAAGGCCTGGCAGAAAGAAAAACAAAGTGTTTGGTTGTGGGGACAGAAGCAACAGGCTGCCATTCCCACCGAACTACTTTGTAGGAGTTTTTTAAAAAAACAATAGCCCCAAACTGGAAAAACTGGAGAAACCGGGATGGACATACCCAGTACAAGCAACAAACTCTCTTTGAAACATGCTGACACAGGGGAGATGAAGACCTAGGCCACATTTTGAATCATAGCGGCTCACTGGTGTAGTGCCAGTGTGGTGTAGTGGTTAAGAGCGGTAGACTTGTAATCTGGTGAACCGGGTTCGATTCCCCGCTCCTCCACATGCAGCTGCTGGGCGACCTTGGGCCAGTCACACTTCTCTGAAGTCTCTCAGCCCCACTCACCTCACAGAGTGTTTGTTGTGGGGGAGGAAGGGAAAGGAGATTGTTAGCCGCTTTGAGACTCCTTCGGGTAGTGATAAAGCGGGGTATAAAATCCAAACTCTTCTTCTTCTACTACTAGTGTAGAGTTGGAGAGGGACACCAAGGGTCCAACCCCCTGCAGTGCAGGAACCACAGCTAAAAGGATCTCTGACAGGTGGCCATCCAACCGCTGTTTAAAAACCTCCGGGGAAGGAGAGTCCACCAGCATCCGAGGAAGCCTGTTCCTTTGTTGAACAGCTCATGCCGTAAGAAAGTTTTCCTCCATGTTTAATCGGAATCTCCTTTCTTGACATTTAAAGACACTGGTTCAGGTCCTCCCCTCTGGAGCAGCAGAAAACAAGCTTGCTCCATCTTCCATGTAACAGCCCTTCAGATATCTGAAGACAGCTATCATATCACCTCTCAGTCTCCAGGCTAAGCTTACCCAACTCCCTCAAGCATTCTTCATAAGCTTCGGTCATCTTGGTTCCCTAGACAGCATCTTAAAAAGCAGAGACATCACCTTGCCAACAAAGGTCTGTATAGTTAAAACCATGGTTTTCCCAGTAGTGATGTATGGAAGTGAGAGCTGGACCATAAAGAAGGCTGATCACCAAAGAATTGATGCTGGAGGAGACTCTTGAGAGTCCCATGGACTGCAAGAAGATCAAACCGATCCATTCTGAAGGAAATCAGCCCTGAGTGCTCACTGGAAGGACAGATCGTGAAGCTGAGGCTCCAATACTTTGACCACCTCATGAGAAGAGAAGACTCCCTGGAAAAGACCCTGATGTTGGGAAAGATGGAGGGCACAAGGAGAAGGGGACGGCAGAGGGCGAGATGGTTGGACAGTGTTCTCGAAGCTACCAGCATGAGTTTGACCAAACAGCGGGAGGCAGTGGAAGACAGGAGGGCCTGGCGTGCTCTGGTCCATGGGGTCACGAAGAGTCGGACACGACTAAACAACAAAATAACTTCCCTTGATCTGGACACCAGACTTCTGTTGATGCAGCCCAGAATTGCATTAGCTTTTTCTTTTTGCTGCCACATCACACTGTTTACTCATTTTATGCTTGTGGTCTACTAAGACTCCTTAGATCCTTCTCACAATCCACAAACTGGCAATCCAGGTGTCCCCCATCCTATATTTGTGCAGCTGCTTATTCCTGCCTAAGCGCAGAACCTGACATTTGTCCCTATTGAATTTCCTTTTGCTTGTTTTGGCCCCAGTTCTCCAATCTGTCGAGGTCATCTTGAACCCTGATTCAAAACTTAACCACCTTACAAATCATGCTTTAGGAATGAGAACATTAGACCAAGCAGATCGCACCAGCTCCGTTGGAGCATAAAAACCTGTGCACTCCAAATGGGAAAACTAAGCAACGGCGCAGAACAAATGGTTTGTGACTGACTGGCTTCTGTCCACGCCTGAGTGCAGAAAATAGCAAGGTCTTTTTTAGTAAACAGAAGCTCCTTGGCCTCTGCACAGCCAGGGCAGAATATGCTCGGCTTGCAAACGGTCCCATGCGCTGACTGAGTCTCTGGGAGGTCTGTGGTGCAGCCAGGACTAATCTGATGATACTCTCCTTCCTTGCACTCTCTCCCGCCTCCAATCCCGCTTCTCTTATGGGCTTTATCAAATTAACAGGCTTAGGTTTAAACACTGAGTCAACACACTGCCATTCCCCTGCCTCTCTACACAAGCTAATGAGAAGAGAGGCCTTTCGAGATGGAAAGAACAGGTCACCGGGATGTCAAAATAAGCCAGGCAGCGAAGAGTTATTGCCGCAGGAGATGTGAGGAGGAAGAGGCCCAGCCAGCCCATTAAAAGCTAATCCCTTGCGGAGGTGGCAGATGTGAAGAGTCTCTCGCAGAGCTGACTAATAAACTCCAAATATATAGTTTGGAGGAGGAGGCAGGTGAAAGAGGATCATGTGAAATGGTGGAAGTGGCAGGGAAACTTGAGATGGACAAGTTTCCCTAGTAAGAACCAAATACAGTGGTACCTCAGGTTACATACATTTCAGGTTACAGACTCAGCTAACCCAGAAATATTACCTCGGGTTAAGAACTTTACCTCAGGATGAGAACAGAAATTGCGCGGCGGCAGTGGGAGGCCCCATTAGCTAAAGTGGTACCTCAGGTTAAGAACAGTTTCAGGTTAAGAACAGACCTCCAGAATGAATTAAGTTCTTAACCCGAGGTACCACTGTAAGGGTCGGCTGGATCAGGCCCAATGGACCATCTAGACAAGAACACTGTTCTCACAATGACCGCCCAGATGCCTGTGGGAAACCCACAAGCTCGGACACCAGCACAAGAGCCCTCTCTCCCCCTGGCGTTTCCAGAAACTGCTCCAAAACCCGGAGTACACTTGCCCCAGAACTCGGAGGGCTAAGCTGGCTGGGGTATCCTGCCAGGGCCCTGCCGGACTTATGCTGGCACGCCAAGAATGCCCCAGGGAACTCCCAGCTGACTGGGGACTTAATGCGTGAAATGGCCATGGCACTGCAAGGCTTCAATAGTAAAATCTGAACCTGAGCTACTGCATACTAGCGTCAGAGCAGATTAGGCAGCGCTGCCTCAGTGGGGCGTCTCAGGGACAAGATTCCAGGCCCCAGGCAAGTTCAGTCTCCCGGGTTTCAGAGGGCAGCTTTATTGAGACATTTCACAGGCAATGCTGGAAGTCTTGACAAGCGCAATGACACACCCCATGGGCGTTGGTGCACCCTGCGCCATGTGATGGGTGGGGAGGAAAGGGCAGCCGCCCACGGCCAAGAGTCGCAGCCACATGGCCATCACCACCAGGACCTTTGCTGGACAACAGCCCTTCTTTGCATTGACAGCCCCCACCCCCAAATCACAAACCTACCC
Source organism: Podarcis siculus (assembly GCA_034642415.1). Taxonomy (NCBI): domain Eukaryota; kingdom Metazoa; phylum Chordata; class Lepidosauria; order Squamata; family Lacertidae; genus Podarcis; species Podarcis siculus. The sequence continues at coordinate 12,264,796 of JAXCMG010000018.1, forward strand.
CAACTTCCCAGCATACAGAAAGGGTGATTAAATTTGGGGAAGCATGGTTCTTTGGCTCAGCCTGTAAGGATCTCCTAGATAGTTTTAGACCATTAACAGGGGCAGGGGGCAGTGAGGATGCTCAGTCCCTCCGTGTGCATGATTTACAATCCAACACCGAAAACAAGCCCAGGGTTAAAGGAAGAGGGGGCTCTCTCTCCGAACACTTGCTGCTCCCCCCCATTCATTTCTCCACCCACCCACATTCTTCCCCCGATATTCCTTTTCAAGCGGCGACGGCAATATGATATCATCTTTACATTTCAATTAGGAACGAAGGATTAATTCATGCAAGTAGGTCAGGAATCCTTTGCCTTGGTGCAACGCCGAGTTGGGAGAATCACAGCTGCAGCATCTTCGCTAGAGACGCAAGTTTGGGGCTGGGCTGGGAAGGGGACAACGAAACTTTCTACGAAAGCTGTGAGACGGGGATGGGCAATGTTGTTGTTTTCTTCCTGCTAGGGGCTGCATTTCCTTGTTGGGGGGGGGGTCTGCTGGAGCTGCATGTTGGCAGCAAGCAAGGTCAGTCAGAAGGTGAGGTTGGAGCCTCCCCAAAGGGGTAAAGTCACCCCTTTCTGCCCTGCTCCTCTCTCTGCCACTCAGGGGAGGAGGAAGGGGGGGTGCGGTGGGTGCTGTCTGTTCTGGATGTCACCACTGAGTGGGGTGACAAAATGTACTCACCACAGGGCCTGCAGTGCGCCTGAGTCATGCGTCTCTTCTGGGAGAGACACGGTGGCTTGGGCGCACACAGGCTCCACGCTGGCCAAACAGTCCGCCCACTGCCTCCCCCCAAGCTGTAGGGCAGCTGAGTGGGAGGAGACAGGCAGACTCTGGAGGCCCCACAGTGCACCCTGCCCCTATGCGCGGCTCGCCCCGCCCTCACCCCTATGGGCAGCTCGCCCCGCCCCAGGTGCCTGAGCGGCTTCCTCCGCTGCTGCTGCCAGTCCCTAATCTTTTTTCTCTGCCTCCCACTGCCCATTCTTTCTCTACCACCCCCTTCTCTCATCTCCCTTTACTCTTCCTCTCTCTCTGCCACCTCCTCCGTTCCCCCTGTCTCAAACCCATTGCCAGTCAAAGTAGACAACACTGAGCTAGATACATAGACCAATGGCAGCTTCCTAAAGGATCACAGAATTATGGAATTGTAGAGTTGGAAGGGGGGGACGCGGGTGGCGCTGTGGGTTAAACCACAGAGCCTAGGACTTGCCAATCAGAAGGTCGGCGGTTCGAATCCCTGCGACGGAGTGAGCTCCCATTGCTCGGTCCCTGCTCCTGCCAACCTAGCAGTTCGAAAGCGCCCTTAAGTGCAAGTAGATAAATAGGTACCGCTCCGGCAGGAAGGTAAACGGTGTTTCCGTGTGCTGCTCTGGTTCACCAGAAGCGGCTTAGTCCTGTTGGCCACATGACCCGGAAGCTGTACGCCGGCTCCCTCGGCCAGTAAAGCGAGATGAGCGCCGCAACCCCAGAGTCGGCCACGACTGGACCTAATTAATGGTCAGGGGTCCCTTTAACTAGAGTTGGAAGGGACCCCCCCTCCAAGGGTCCAGCCCTCCTGCAGTTCAGCAATCTCAGCTAAAGCACCCATGACAGATGGCCATCCAACCTCTGCTTAAAAACCTCCAGTGAACGAGAGGCCACAACCACCCAAGGAAGACCGTTCCACAGTCAAACAGGTCTTACTAGTTATCTGCAATTCAGGATGGCTGGCAGCCATCCCTGAGTAGACTCGAACCACCAACCAGGTTAACAGCCAGATGCATAGACCCATTGCAAAACCTGTGCACTCTGGATATTTTTCTTAAAATATTTCATTTTGATATATATGAATTTGCTTGTGTGCGTGTGATACAGAATCACATCTTCAGGCTCATTATTCATGTATTTATTTATACATCTCCAACTATCTTTGAAGCCAAGGCTGGCTCCCGGTTTCTTGTCCTTGGCTGCCACTACAAGCCCCGCTCACATTTCCCTGGGTGGAAATTCCACAATCCTGTCTTCCCTCTTGGACCTGTGACTTGGCCCTTATTGAAAGTGCCAGAGAACCACTAAGCCAGGATGCTATATCTGCCCACTCGGAGTGGGAGGAGCTGGGTGTAGCCTTTGCTGTGGGAGGGAAAGACTTTTCTCTCAGGCAGGACATATACAGAGTGGCTGGTGCAAGTAGGGGAGAGGAGAGGAGAAAAACAGATAACCAAATGCTGCAGCACTCATTAGGGGGGACCATCTAACTTGCTAAAGGTCAGCGATGCCTAGCGTGGTAAATGTCAGCAATGGCTAACTTGGAAAATGACAACAATGTCTAACTTGGTAAGTGTCAACAATGACTGGAGCAATGAGTCATAATCTCACTCCTTCCAGGGGCTCAGAAAAATACCACAGTCAACTGTGCTCAATGCTGTTGCGAGGTGAAGCAGAACCACCTCCTCTGGTCCACAGTGAAGAAGAAGAAGAGTTTGGATTTGATATCCCGCTTTATCACTACCCTAAGGAGTCTCAAAGTGGCTAACATTCTCCTTTCCCTTCCTCCCCCACAACAAACACTCTGTGAGGTGAGTGGGGCTGAGAGACTTCAGAGAAGTGAGACTAGCCCAAGGTCACCCAGCAGCTGCATGTGGAGGAGCAGAGATGCGAACCCGGTTCACCAGTTCTACCGCTCTTAACCACTACACCACACTGGCTCTCTCTGAGAGGTAGTGAGAATGCAAACTTGTGGGTTAAGAGCATCAGGCCAAAGACACATCTTGTCCAGCATCCTGTTCTCACTGTGGCGAACCAGAAGCCCCAATGGGAAGTCTGCAGCAAACGGGCAACAGAAGCCCTTCTCCTCACTTGGGATTCCCAGTCATCTGCAGCAACCTTGTGCTCCACTGCGACCTGCAAAGCTTACTTACTCTTCCGGGAAATCCACCGGCTTGTTCTTGATCTTGTTGTGAAGAGCGAGGATAAATTCATCAATGAAAGGACACTGTAAAACAGAGCAAAAGTTTGCATGCTTTTTTGAATCCTCTGCTTTAGCCCTCTTGTTTGTACTTACAGACTAAAACTCTATAACCAGTCCCAAGGAACCCTGAGAGCTCAGCTCTGCAAGGAGGCTAGGGCATGCCTGCCAGGGGTGCCAACTTGAATTAAAATATTGGGGGTGGGATAGGTCACAAGATGTGGTGCGTACACACCATCTGAATGGTGACAGTCATCAACTTCAAGGGGAACCAGCCCCCTCAGGTATTTTATTGGGGTGGGGTGTGTGAAGGGATCTTGGCCCCTATGATTCCTGCAGAGATTTTCTTAGAACATCTTCATACAAGATGCTTTTCAGTTGCACGCTTAAGAACTGCCTTCCTTCTCCATCATGAGCCTGCCTGAGATTTATGTTCTTTTTATAATTTGCTCAGGATTCTTTTATCTAATCATTTGGCAATTAGTAACCATCATCAACAACAGCTCCAGAAAGAAATTTCTTCAGGCCATTAATCAGCCTCTGGCTGATTAATATTCTGCAGCCTGATAAATGTGTTTGGTGGTCACTGTTTTGTTGTTCTCGTGTTAACCATTTACTTTTGTTCTTACCTTGTGTTTTTGCTCTGTGAACCACCCTGAAATCGTGTGATGAAGGGCAGCATAGAACTCTAATAAGTGATAATAATCTGCTGCCCCTGCGGATCCAGCTGCCTGAGGCAGTTGCCTCACCTTGCCTCAAGGGTGGGCCGGCCCTGCCCCAACCACCACCACAAAAACCCGTCCCGCTTTTACAGACATCTTACCTTTCCATACACAAAGCAAAATAGTGTGATCCCCATGGCCCAGACATCTAGTGCCTGAAAAGAAGCAAACAGATTTTTTAAAAATCAGATCTCTGGGGGGGGGGGTTGCAACAAAATGTTGTGGTATAAAGCACCCCCACTCAGAATACTCCACCTCCTCCCCATTTCCCCCCTCCAACCCCGGTTACAGCCAGTCAGCATTTTGTGGCCAATGAGCATGCTCAGCTCTTAAAAAGTAAAGGGACCCCTGACCATTAGGTCCAGTCGTAACCGACTCTGGGGTTGCTGCGCTCATCTCGCTTTATTGGCTGAGGGAGCTGGCGTACAGCTTCCGGGTCATGTGGCCAGCATGACTAAGCCACTTCTGGTGAACCAGAGCAGCACATGGAAACGCCGTTTACCTTCCCGCCGGAGCGGTACCTATTTATCTACTTGCACTTTGTGCTTTCGAACTGCTAGGTTGGCAGGAGCTGGGACCGTGCAACGGGAGCTCACCCCGTTGCGGGGATTCGAACCGCCAACCTTTTGATTGGCAAGCCCTAGGCTCTGTGGTTTAACCCACAGCGCCACTAGTAAGAGCTCAGCTCAGCTCTTACTGGGCTCTTATTGGGGTTCCCTCCCCAAGCGGGGTCCACATCACATAAGCAGCATCCTACCTTCCCACTGAAGCTCTTCCCAGACTCAGAAAGGGCTTCGGGGGCCATGAAGGCTGGAGTCCCAGCAGTGCTGGAGAGCTGGGCATCGCTGCCCTCAAACTGATTGCTCACTCCGAAGTCGGCAATTTTGACGTGCCCGTCATCCCCTAAGAGCAAGTTGGAAGGTTTGATGTCCCGGTGGATGATCTTCTGGTAATGCACTGAAGAGAGGCGGAGAGGAGAACTTTTATAGAACCTTTATTCTCAGTCATGATGGAACTCACCGGTGGATAATCCATTTAGTTTTATATAGTTTTATTATCCCTTTGGAGATGCACTTTTGTCCCTCCAGGCAGTGACATTTTACGGTTTGCATTTTTAATTCTTTGTTTACTTTTTCTCTGGTTTTTTTTTGGTTCTGTTTGCAATTTTTTGCTGCTGTGCACAACTCAATACACACGAGAGAGACTTTCTGTTCATGGCTGCGAGTGAAAGATCCCGATAACTAAGAGAGATCTGATCCTTTCTCCAGATGGAGGAGGGGCTGTGGCTCAGTGGTTAGAGCACCTGCATTGAATGCAGAAGGTCCTGCTGTTCTGTACAGTTCTGGGGTATTGCTTAGGGGTTTTTTGTTTTGTTTCGGTTGTTATTTTTGATATTAATGTTTTGCATCTTCATTTTAAATCTTATTTTAATGTGGAAATTGTTCGAATTGGTTGCGTAATTTTCGATGTTTCAGTTCTTGTTTATGACTACCTTTGTTATGTTTGTAATTACATATTTCTTTCTTGCATAAGCTGCCTTGAGGATGGTTTTAACTATGGGAAGGCAACGTAGAAATAACATTATGTATGTATGAATGTATTCCAAGGGCAGCTGTGCCATAAATCAAGGTAATTTCAGCCTCAAGGCAAAGACTCGGCACCTCTTGACATGGTAGGTGTACAGAGTCTGAGGTCAGTTTCTTTTGCATAACCATCCCCTTGCAGCAAAAGGAAAAAAAAAGTTTTTGGTGCATGGATGTGACCTGCATCTCTAATGCCGCAGCAGCGCTGCTGCAGTGCCCAGCTTGCAGTCTGCCAGTTTGGGTAATGGGACAAGGTAAAGAGGGCAAATTGCCAACCAACACACGGAGAATGTCAACAGGGCTATGTGAGCAGGAGTGTGTGTGTGTGTGTTAAGTCAAACAAATAAATGAATTCATTAGGAAAGGGGTCCTGCTATGTTATCAGTCAAAACAGTTGCTTTACAGATGCTCGAGGAATTCCATCAGTGCAAATGCCTGCATTCCTACTACCTCCCGGGCTAAGGCTTGGATCAGACCCTACTTAGCAACTGTTTCTTAATAATAATAATAAAATAAATTTTATTTATACCGCGCCCTCCCTGGCCAGAGGCGGCTAACACCAATAAAATCACAGTAAAAAAAAAACATGATAGGGGAAAAAGAAAAGGAAAAAAACCCCAATTTAAAATACAGGTTCTTGCTGTTCTCTTGGTCGCATGAACCTAGCAAAACACACAGCCTTTCAAATGACGGGAAATGAGCTTTCGACTAAACATTAGGCAGAACTTTCTGACAGTAAGAGCTGTTTGACAGTGGAATGGGCCACCTCAGAAGGTGATGCGACTCTCCTTTGCTAGAGATTTTCAAGCAGAGATTGGATGGCCATCTGTCAGTTTAGTTGTGAGTTCTGCATTGCAGGGGGCTGGACTAGATAGCTCTTGGGGTCCCTTCCAGATCTCCAATTCTTAATTGTCCTGTCTCTGGGAGGGATGACTTTGATGACTGACAGGAGGCTTGTTCCACCCACCCACCTGAGACCCCCATGCAGCGGGGCACGACACTAGTGTGCCGGTACTCTTCCCCTTATAACACATACATCTTAAGAAACTGGGGAGAGCCGGGGACTGAGACCCAGCCTTTGTTTGGGCTCACACCGGGCAGCTTCCCCGCCAACAGAGAGCCAGTGCAGGGTGAATCACGGCTTCTGGCAGGAGCCGATCCGAAGAGCTGCTTTGGCAAAACGTTCAGCTAACAAATGGGCTCCCAAGTTGGTTGTGACAGGTAATCATTGCGTGCAGGAACAAGCATGAAGGAGAGTTCGGCTCCTTGCTCAGACGCATCCTTGGTTTATAAGATGCTTTCCTGTCGCCGCTTCTGTCAAGGTTCCCCAGGGGAGGGGAAAAGAACAACGCTACTTCCCATTGTCATGAAAACCTAGAATCAGAGAGTTGGAAGGGATCCTGAGAATTGTCTAGTCCAACCCCCTGCAATGCAGTAATAGGCAGAGGTCCCATATGGGGATCAAACCAGCAACCTTGGAATTATCAGCACCACGCTCTAACCAACTGAGCTATCCACTTGCACAACTACCATTTATTAGAGGGCCTTCTCAGCAGTGGCACCCTCCCTGTGGAACACCCTCCCGTCAGATGTCAGGGAGATAAATAATTGCATAACTTCCGAAAACATCTGAAGGCAGCCCTGTTCAGGAAAGTCCTTTAATGTCTGACATTTTATTATTTTTTATATTTTGCTGGAAGCAGCCCAGAGTTGCTGGGGAAACCCAGCCAGATGGGAAGGGTATTATTATTATTAAAATTATGGGACATCTTTGCCCTCTCTTCCTATTCTTCCTCTCTCCCTCCCTATTTTCCCTTCTTTCAATTTAAATATATATGTGTGTGTGTGTATCTTTACTAATATCAAGGCTTGCAGTTTTGAAATTCGAATAAATTATAAACAAGCTCCACTTTCACACCAGCCTCATAATTCAATCTACCTTCTCTTAATCCTGGTGTAGGGAACCTTTGGCCTTCTAGATCTTGCTGGACTACAACTCCCATCATCCCTGACCACACTTGCTGGAACGGATGGGAAATCTAGTTCAGCAACACCTAGATGAGCAATTTTCAAATCAATTCTTTTTACAGGGACCTCTGAGAATCGTAGCTTTATGAGGGGAATACAGGGGTCTCCTAACAACTCTCAGTCAGCACCCTCAAGAAACTACAACTCCCAGAATTCTTTGCTTTTTCTTTGCAAGGCGGGGGGGGGGG
>JAXCMG010000018.1:12272306-12355824 GCA_034642415.1 Podarcis siculus
CCCCCCAGGCATCTCATGAAAGGGCCACACAAAGAAGAGCCGCAGGTTATGATCACAGAGTTCAGGTTGGTTCATATGGAGAGAGGTGGTCCTTATAGCAGCACTTTGAATTGTTTCTGGAAACTAACTGGTAGCCAGTGCAGTTGGGCCAGGATTGGTGTTACATCCTCCGATTGTCTTGCCACATTGAGCAACCTTGCCACAAAAATTTCATACTCAAGAGTAGACCTACCGGATTGTATTCAGCTAAGTTTGACTCGGAGCATACTGACTGAAATTAATGAAGAAGTAAGGCCTCTTAATTTCAATAGGTGTACTCCCGAGTAAAGCTTAGTTGAATACCACCCCATTTAGATGTATTTATTTAATTTATTTCATAAAATGTATATACCCCGGTTGTAGAAAAAGCCTCAAAGTAGATATGATTCATATAGGCCCATTCATTTCAATAGGCCGACTCAGAGAATGACTAATGGATGCAACCCATTAAATAACTGGAAAAATAAATAAATCCTTGTCCGCTGACGTGCCAACACTTGTTCTTCACACTTTACATTTCCAAGGAAGGAATTCAGGTGATGATTAACATTTTTATGAGGAACGGGAGATCTATGCCTGACTCAGCCGCTGCTATTACTTTGTTGACTGCTTAAGCACTTGAAATAAGTCTTGGCCAACCCGGAAACCCTCCCAAGAAGCTTTGGACTACAACTCCCATCAGACCCAGCCAGCACTTTGGTATGATGATGGTGCTGATGGGAGTTGTAGTCCAAAACATCTGGAAGCCACCAGGTTGGTTGGAGTCTGAGGAAACATCCGACTTAAAACATCTTTCTGATAGGCTTATCTAGCAGTCAGGTTCAAGCTACTTACTTACCCCTTCCGCAGGAGGTCAAACACTGGAAGAGACAGAAAAGGGAAGAAAAATAAATAAAGGACGAGCTTGATTAACCACCTGCCTTTTAACTTGCTGAGGCTGCAAGGCTAATAACCCATTTGTGTTGAACAAAGTCCTATAAGCATGCAAGAGATTGTGCTGTGGCTGAATTTACACCACCCGTTCTCCATATAGGTGCATGCTCAGTGGGCATGGAACACAGGCCGGCTGTTGTGGGCGTGGGGGACTGGAATGGAGTATCCTGGAAATGGACATGGGTAGCTGAGTTGGACCCTGAACTGGAGAACTTTATGAAATAATATTTTGTGCAGGCCCCACTTCTATAAACTGCTCCAAGGGAATCACAGAATGGGCGTGACCTCAAGCATCATCCAGTCCAACCCTCTACAAATGCAGGAATCACAGCTAAATAATTCCTGACAGGTGGACCTTCAGCTTGCTCTTGGGCTGGGGACACGGCAACCTCTCAATAAGTTAAGCCCCCCTCTTCAAGAAACCAATAAAACCCACCGGCAGAATGAAAATTAAGCACAAAGCATGCTGATTATCTGTTGTGGGAGGGATCAGAAAGTGTGAGGAGAGGAACGGAATGGAGCAACCTGAAGGGAGTCGTGGCTGGCTGGCTGAAACACTAAACAGGGGTAACCGCACGCTGCATCCGCTATGCTTTGCCCCACCTGATCACACTGCTTGTCTTCATTTCCCCCCCACACAACGGTTTGCTCACAAATAACTGTTGCCGATCAACTACATTTTTCTAAAAGATGGAAATGCCTACCCATGTACAGGTTGTCTTCTGCGGGGTCATCTAGTACCTGGAAGGAAAGAGATTTATTCAAACCTTTGGGCCTCCACAGATCACAGGCCGAGGGAAGGAGCTTATGAATGACAGAAAGATGAGGATGTCATTCTACAGCACAAAACGCGGATCGGTTTTATGCTGTCCTGGATCCCCTCACAAGAAGCCTGGGAACTGTAGTCCGAATGAAGGTGCTGAGTGTTGTTAAAAGAGGGCTGAGTGATGGTGCTACAGGAGAGTAGGAAGGGGCAAGTTTCTTCCCTGTGGGTGTTGCCATCTCAAACCTGACATAAGGGACAATGGAGGCAAACATTTAGGGGTGTATCCACCGTCGGTTTTACTCATGAGCAGACCCACTGAAATTAATGGACATGACCAAGTAAGCTCCATTAATTTCAGTGGGTTTACTCCCAGTAGAATTTAGATGGATATAGACTTTAGAGTGCAAGAACTTAAAGAGGCCACATTCACACCATAGATTTAAAGCACTACGATGCCATTTAAAACAGTCATGGCTTCCCCCAAAGAATTCTGGGATCTGTCATTTGTGAAGGGCGTGGGTGGCGCTGTGGGTTAAACCACAGAGCCTAGGGCTTGCCGATCAGAAGGTTGGTGGTTCGAATCCCTGCGATGGGGTGAGCGCCCGTTGCTCGGTCCCTGCTCCTGCCAACCTAGCAGTTCAAAAGCACGTCAAAGTGCAAGTAGATAAATAGGTACCGCTCCAGCGGGAAGGTAAACGGCATTTCCATGCGCTGCTCTGGTTCGCCAGAAACGGCTTAGTCATGCTCTCCACATGACCCGGAAAAACTGTCTGTGCACGAACGCCGGCTCCCTCGGCCAATAAAGTAAGATGAGCGCCGAAACCCCAGAGTTATCGGTGACTGGACCTAACGGTCAGGGGTCCCTTTACCTTCAGGGTCAGACACACAACAGAAACAAACAAACCTCAATCAGCTTGACAACGTTGATATGGTCCAGTTTCTTTAAGATGGCTATTTCCTGATAGATCCGCTCAAGGGGGGCCATGGGCTTTGCCTGTCCCCCGGCAGCAGCTTTCGACCCTCGAGGCGGAGGCCGACCTTTACCCAAAGGAACAAGACGCACCAGTTCACACTTTAGTTAGGAGTAGTTTTCCTTGTCTCCTTGCATGCTCATAAAGTTGTTGTCCTCCCAAACTAAGTATCGTCCCATATTGGCCCAGTTTTGCACCTTCCTTGAGAGTTTTTGCCTGGCTGGACTGTGTCCTTGCACTCCCAGAATGCCCCTTGTTTGCCTAGATGGAAGTGTGTGCCTGCCCTACCTTCAGATAAGCTCCCCAAGCCGTAAAAAGGCACAGATACTTACGTGGAAATCCATACTGTTTCAATAGCTTCTTTTTGGAGAGGACTTTCATGGCCTGTAATGAAACAGAAGGGGTGGGGAGGAGACGTGTATTATATAAAGTCAAGTAAGCAGTAATTTTAGAGCAGTAAGTAGGACCCATTCTATTTCTTAGTTTGTTTTAAACTGTTTTTCAATACTGTGTTTTAATTGTGGTCAGCTTCCCGGGGACTATAGGGTGAAAGGAGGGTAAACAACAAAAGAGGAAGGAGCGACAAATCTGCCAGTTGTGGTCTCTCGATTTCTCTTCTCCTTCTACTCAGTTTACATTTGAAAAACAACGAAGCTATAGAATCACAGAACTGTAGAGCTGGAAGAGACCACGAGGGTCATCTACTCCAACCCGCTGCAATGCAGGAGCTTTTTTGCCCAAGGTGGAGCTTGAACCCACAACCCTGAGATTAAAAGTCTCATGCTCTTACCAACTGAGCTATCCGTATGAACGTTTGCACACACATTCATGCATGCTCCTCTTAACATACTTCTTTTGCAAGCAATCTTGCCTAATATATGCAATTCCAATTTATATATTTACTGTATTTTTCGCTCTATAGGACGCACCCAACCATAGGACACACCTTGTTTTAGAGGGGGAGAAAAATTTAAAAAAAATAATCTCCCCCTCTCTGCTCAGTGCCCCTTCAGCGAAGCGGCAGGAGAAACGGAGCCCCTTCCATTTCTCCTCCCGCTTGGCTGAAGGGGCGCTGCGCAGCTCTCCCTCTCTGCTGAAGCCAGAAGAGTCTTGCTCTCCCGGCTTCAGCAAAAGGAACCCGAAGCCCCTGGAGCGCAGCAGGACTTCCCGCTGTGTTCCGGAGGCTTCAGGCGGCTATCCCTGAAGCCTGGAGAGCGAGAGGGGTCGGTGCGCACCGACCCCTCTCGCTCTCCAGGCTTCAGCGAAAGCAACGCAAAAGAATGCTCCCTCTGCGCTTTGGGGGCTTTGCGTTGCTATCACTGAAGCCAAGGAGCCTGCATTCATTCCATAGGACGCACACACATTTCTCCTTAATTTTTGGAGGGGGAAAGGTGCGTCCTATAGAGTGAAAAATACGGTACTTCATTCAGACCCCACTTTTCCTCCAGGGAGCTCAAAGGTGGTGTACGTGGTCCTCTTCCTCCCCATCCTATCCTCACAACAAACCTGTGTAGTGTGTTAGGCTAAGAAAGTCTGTGAACAGCCCCCCAAGGTCACCCAAAGCAGGGATTTGAACCCTGGTGTTTTCCAGGTCCTAGTAGCCTGGTGCTGTCACCACGGTAATCTCAGCCTTAAAATCTGGACATATACTTTAAAGGTAAGATCAAAAGGCAGAAGGCACCATAGCAACGCTCCCTCCTTTCTGCTGTAACCACTTTGAAGGGGGGAAAGGACATAGATAGGCGACAGTGAAAAAATTCAGCATATTGCTTGTGTGTGTGCTTGTGCGAGTGAGACAGAAAGAGAGAATCTGAATTGTTTCCAATTGTCAGAATTTTAAAAGGGTCCCAGGTAATTGGTGGTGCATTGCACTTGCGTGAAATATTTCCATTGCCCACTTGACAGCTCTCGTCAAAGCGCTATCGGTGTGCACGTTGTTCTGCAAAGCGGAGATACATGGAACATGCAATCTCTTTCGGTATGAAAAGCCGCCTGTCAATCAAGTAGCGTGCTGGGGAGCTAACCGGCCATTAGCTCATTATGCAATTTGGAGCAGTTTCTCTTATGGGTTCCCCCCTCCCTCCCATGCGCCATTTTCTTTTGCTTTCTTCCTCAGTGGCCTCAGGCAATCTGGATGGCTCTGTGAATGAGGAGGTTTACTTGGTGAGCCAGCCAACAGAAACATCTTCCAAGATGTTTGCATGAGGAGTGGTGCTGTCCACGATCTGTGCAGGGTCCTTCCAATTTCCTTTTTTCAAGTTAGGCCACATTCATGTCATCCCAAGTGATACCCACTCTAAACAGTCATGGCTTCCCCCAAAGAATTCTGGGAGCTGGAGTCGGTTAAAGGTGCTGAGTTGTGAGGAGGCCCTTATTCCCCTCCCAAAACTACAATTCCCAGAGTTCTCCAGGAAGAGGGATTAGTTGTTGCACTACAGTGATACCTTGGGTTAAGAACTTAATTCGTTCTAGAGGTCCATTCTTAACCTGAAAATGTTCTTAACCTGAAGCACCACTTTAGCTAATGGGGCCTCCTGCTGCTGCCACGCCACTAGAGCACAATTTCTGTTCTCATCCTGAAGCAAAGTTCTTAACTCGAGGTACTACTTCCGGGTTAGTGGAGTCTGTAACCTGAAGCGTCTGTAACCCGAGGTACCACTGTACTCTGGGATTAAAGAACATAAGAAGAGCCTGCTGGATCAGGCCCAGGGCCCATCTAGACCAGCCTCCTGCTCTGAACGTGGTGAACCTGTGGGAAACCAGCAAGCAGGATTCGGGCACAAGAGCGACTCTCCCATCTTGTGACTTCCAGCAATTGGTATTCAGAAGCATTGCTGCCTCCGACTTTATGGAAATGGCCGAAATGACGGGCAGAATCCGAGACCAGGAAGAAGAGTTGGTGGAAGAAGATTGGAAGAAATTTAAGGCCTATTTATAAAAATATAGCAAAATTGAGGAAGTATAGAAGGAGTCTGGAAAGAAACTATGTGACTTTTGTATAAATACTATAAAGGATTTAAGTTAAATAGACTGTTGAAGGAGATGAGGGAAAGTAAAATTATACTATGTTAATATAAATTGGTTAATAATTTGGGAAAGATGGAAAAAAATTGCTGAAATAATTAATTGAAGCAGAATACAAAAAAGGGAGGCGAGAGGAGGTCAAAGAAACAAGCTAATGAAGTTAAGTTAATAAGGTTTAATCTATTTTTCTGTATTTTCTTTTTTGATGTTTGGTTGTTTTTGTTTTTCTTGATGTTTTTGTTGTTTTTTCTTTTTTCTGTTTTGTCGTATTTCTAAACTTTAATAAATATTATTTAAGAAAAACAAACACAGAAGCATTGCTGCCTCCAACTGCAACTCTGGGGGCGAGGGGGTGGGAATAGGGATCTCCTTACAAACCCTCAGCACCCTTAACAGACTCCAGCTCCCAGAATTATTGGGGAGAATTCCTGCAATCTGAGCTGGCCTCCTCCATCTCCAGGATGAAGCCCACCCAAGAGACTGTGTTCCTGGACAAAGTGGGTTCTTTTGTGGTGGAATGGAGAGTCCGTTCTCAAGGCAAGTGAACTCAACCAAACACAGACAGGCAAGAGCCTGTGGCAGTGCAGTACAGTGGTACCTCAGGTTACATATGCTTCAGGTTACAGACTCTGCTAACCCAGAAATAGTGCTTCAGGTTAAGAACTTTGCTTCAGGACGAGAACAGAAATCGTGCTCCGGTGGCGCGGCAGCAGCAGGAGGGCCCATTAGCTAAAGTGGTGCTTCAGGTTAAGAACAGTTTCAGGTTAAGTACGGACCTCCGGAACGAATTAAGTTCTTAACCCGAGGTACCACTGTAGTTAGAGTATTGGATTAAGACCTGGGAGAGACCTGAGTTCAAATCCCTCACCCAAAAATGAAGCTCACTGATTGTGGGCCAGCCACTGCCTCTTGGCCTAACCTACTTCACAGGGTTGTTGTGGGGAGGGTGTGTGTGTAAATGAGGAGGCGGAGAGCAATGTACGCCAACTTGAGCTCCTTGGAGGAAAAGGTGAGATATAAATGCACAAACAAACAAGGGATGAGTGAAAATAGGCTCCCCTGAGAGGTCAAATTTGATTGGAGGGAATATCCAGCCACTTGCATAGGGAACGGCAGGGAGCAGGGGAGGAACTTACATAATATTGGTCGTCACTTTCGTTGTAGGCCAGCTTCACGACGCCATAGGAGCCCTAAGAAATAAATGCACAGACAATGTCAGTTCAGACTAGAGAATGGCTCGTTGAAACGTATGTTCAACGTTAGCAAATTTTTTGGAAAGAAATACTAGGATGTATGAAAACTATTGTGAGGAAAAAGTTGAAAATTCCAGAACATCCTCTTATACCTAATATATGGGGCTTGACAAATGGACAACGTAAATGGATTCTTTGGGCCTGGATATCTGCAGAAAGATTAATATTGATACACTGGAAGGACAAAAATGTGTCTTTCTTTGATCAATGGGAGGACGACATGAGAACTCCTGCAACCTCTTGCAGATTTGTATGTACCTTTTGTGCATAAATACACAGTTCTTTACACCTTTTTGCCTAACGTATCTATTTTCTGCAAGCTGTTTCCCCAAAATGCAATTTTCTCAGGTTGCTTTGCATGCTTTTCATTGGGCGAGCTGCACCCCAAAAATTAAGAGAAGAGTGGGGTTTTGAAGCGCAGAGGGTCCACGTGTAAGTTCTGGAAGTATGAACAAAGGGTTGGAGGATCCAGTTTGGATTCAAAACGCTTCCTGCAGTGCTTTAAATCCAAGCTGCTTTCTCAGCAGCGGGGGGAAAACGAAACAAGAAAAATGCCGCCTTGAAAAATTGGAGCATATTTTCGTTCTGGTGGAAAGAGTTTGCACTAAAAATGCTGCTTACTTGGAAATGAAAAAAGGAAAGAAAAGCTCCCTTTCTAAATGCTCTGAATACAAACCTCCTTCTCTGCAGGGGGAAATATGTTTCGTTTTGAGTACTTCAAAAGGGCTTCCACTAAACATTAATCAGCTGGTCGGCGACTATAGAGACTCCCTTTGAAGGTGCAACTCCCAGTGCTGAACGGTGCCAAAAGCGCAACTTCAAAGGTGGCTGCTGTAACTGCTGATTGGCAGTTGTCAGTTACTTCCCTTGGACTTTGACAGGTTTCAGTCACCTGACATCGTTGTGACATCAGGTTGCTGACAGGTGCGCGGTCTTGCTCACCTATCATCGGGGTTGGGGAGTAAGGATGCGGCCCACTGGCCGGATGCTGTTCCCCAACCCAAGTCTGCCTTATACTGAGTCAAGACCGCTGGTCCTCCTAGCTCAGCACTGCATACACTGACCGGCAGCAGCTCTCCAGGGTTTCAGGCTCAGGTGTCTCTCTCAGCCCTACCTGGAGATGCTGCAGAACAAAGCCTTCCCATGGCCTTCTGCATGTGAAGCAGGTGTCCTGCCACTGAGCCATGCCCCTTTCCCTGCTTCTGTCCTGCCATCTGACCACTCCCTGTTGGAAACAGGATGTTGGACCAAGCGGTCCTTTGCTCTGGTCCTGCAGGGCTCCTGTGATGCCCCATCTACAAATGCCAGAAGATTTTAGTTTCTTTCTTTCTTTTTTTAAAAGCAACTTCTCTCTTGGTATGCCAAAAAAATGTCAATTGTTGTTGTTTAGTCGTTTAGTCGTGTCCAACTCTTTGTGACCCCATGGACCAGAGCACGCCAGACACTCCTGTCTTCCACTGCCTCCCACAGTTTGGTCAAACTCATGCTGGTAGCTTCAAGAACACTGCCCAACCATCTCATCCTCTGTCGTCCCCTTCTCCTTGTGCCCTCCATCTTTCCCAACATCAGGGTCTTTTCCAGGGAGTCTTCTCTTCTCATGAGGTGGCCAAAGTATTGGAGCCTCAGCTTCAGGATCTGTCCTTCCAGTGAGCACTCAGGGCTGTTTTCCTTCAGAATGCAGAGGTTTGATCTTCTTGCAGTCCATGGGACTCTCAAGAGTCTCCTCTAGCACCATAATTCAAAAGCATCAATTCTTCGGCGATCAGCCTTTTTATGGTCCAGCTCTCACTTCCAAACATCACTACTGGGAAAAGCATAGCTTTAACTATACGGACCTTTGTTGGCAAGGTGATATCTCTGCTTTTTAAGATGCTGTCTAGGTTTGTCATTGCTTTCCTCCCAAGAAGCAGGCAGGCGTCTTTTAATTTTGTGACTGCTGTCACCATCTGCAGTGATCATGGAGCCCAAGAAAGTAAAATCTCTCACTGCCTCCATTTCTTCACCTCCTGGCAAATAGAAGGGGAAGAAATGGAGGCAGTGAGAGATTTTACTTTCTTGGGCTCCATGATCACTGCAGATGGTGACAGCAGTCACGAACAGGATGTCGGACCAAGCGGTCCTTTGCTCTGATCCGGCAGGGCTCCTGTGATGACCCGTCTACAAATGCCCAGAAGATTTTAGTTTCTTTTTTCCCCTCTCTTGATATGCCCAAAAAATGTAAATAAAGGTGCTTAAATGGAAAGAGCTAAACTGAGTTCAAAGGCAGATGATCTACCTACGCAAACCTTTTCATCGGTTGAAAGAGATTCATGAGGATCAAAAGCTCTTTGATCAGGCAGAGAACTTCTGTCAGTGGAATGGGGAGATGGGTTATTTTTTTATTGGCCAATTCCCTCTTCACTCCCCCAGGCCACCTCCCACAGACTTCCAAAATTCAATCGTCAGGCCTGGGTGGTCCAACACGGGGGGGGGGGGGGAGGGCTATATGCCTTTTCCAGCAACATTTCATGACTTCCCACCCCCTGACTTCCCAAGGTCAGGTCAGGAGGTGCTGGGCTTTGGGAAAGTAGTGTGTGGGCTCTGACCGGGTCCTACTAGAGTCCTCCACGCTCCTTGCCAAAGCCTAGCTAGCGCTTTCCCATCTTTGAGAAGGAGGTGGGAGGGCTCTAGGACCCTGCCAGGGCCTTGCGCCTCCTTCCAAAAGCCCAGCACCAGTTTTGGGAAGGCAGCATGAGGGCTGGCTGTTCTCATGTTCTTGCAGAACATGCTTATCTGTTGGGCTGCCTCCCAGGGACACTTATGTGTTGGAGCGCAGACTTTAGGCTCTTTTCCATGAAGGGCAGAGGAAGGGGACATCTCTGATTCTCGTCACGCGGAGCCCAGGTGCTGCAGTGCTGGGAACTCTGCCATGTGCAAATTTCGATATACACAGTCATTATCTCTGTAGCACAGGATTCCCGAAGGCAGGCAGGAGAAGAACACCAGCCGTTCCTCCGCTTACCTGCTGCCTATAGCAGGAAGAGGCTTGGATCAGTGCAGTCAGCAACAGCACCTTCCCCTTATTCCTGCAACCTCACTTGTTTGGCACATTGAGCCCCATCTGATTTGTTAAGAGTGAGCCGGCACTACGGCAGGGCTCCAAGACATCAGCAGCAGCTCACAAACTCACAATCAAATGCCACGTTGGCTTCCGGTTCCGCTCTGCCTGAATGGAGGCAGCCCTCACGACATCAGGAGATCAGGCGAAGGAAAAACAATGATGATTGAGGGTAATTATCCTTGCAAATCCCCCCCCCCCAGGATGGGGGGCGGGGACAGGCTTCACTTCACTAGCAGTTTGTCTTGAACCTGGTTCTCGCTCCGGCATGGAATTGGGGGGGGGGGGGCAAGGAGGCGCTGAGTGCAAAAGCACTTCACCGGCCGAAAACCCTCCAACACTGCCATTAAGAAGCAGAGGTTCTCCTGTTAATTAGAACTTAATTGGACTAAATTACAGATGCGTGCTAGAAGAGATGAGATCACTAACTGTGGAAAAAACCAACTGCAAGGACATTACAGTTTGAACTTGAGATAAGACTTCATTCGGTGCAAAAGACGGTGGGGGAGGGGAGCCTACGGTTTCTTTATTTAAAGTTTTCTTCTCTACATTTATGTTTCAGCAACCCTCCTCTGAATGCTAGTTCAAATTATATTTGAGAAGCGAGGATGGAAGAAATTGGATTATAAATATGGAATATAACATCAAATGGAACTGTGTGTGTAAAAAGGGGGGGGGAGGAAGGAAACTCTATTTTGCAAAAGGTTTACAATGGAAACCATCCTTTATTATTTACGTATGAACTGAATAACACTAAGAGGACTCGGAAGTATAATTGCTCATATATCTTCAGCTGGAAGGAAGGATGAAAGGAGTCGCCATCAGGATTTTGCATTCTACCTACACTTCCAAGATAGCACGGAAGGAACTTGGAGCATAAAATAGTATAAAACGGTCATTAGAAGCAGCGATTAAAAACAGATATTTAAAAACAGTAGGCACAATAAAATTACCAAAATATACATAACAATCAACAGGTTTTTAATAAACATATGCAGAATAAAATTGCATAGAACCCCAAAAATCTACTTCTGATGAAGTAGTTGAGGAAAAGTTGTGGTCACATACCTTGCCTATTTCGCTTTTCAACTTATATTGGTTCAGCTGCACACAATCCTAGAGGGGTAGAAATAGAGATTCAGTTAGGGTAGCTAGTTCAAAAGGATTGCATTTAGAGGCTGAGATGGGCAAATTGGTCAGTTTCTCATTTTTCCAGTTAGCTCTCCTCACATCCACATCAGCTGACTTTTTTTTTTTTAGTAATCACAAAAACCCATCAGCATTTTTGTGAGAATTTCTAATGCAAACATTCCTGGATGCTCTTTTGCCCAATATCCCTGATTCTGCAGACCATATTTCCCCTGAAAGTTACATTTCCCATAATACAATGCACTTCTGTATGTCCTTTTTGCCAACACATGCATTTTAACGCACGTCTCAATAGATGCATTTTGGCACACGATTACCTCGGATACAGAAATTGCGTTTCAAAAATTTGGAGACTTTCAAACATCAGTTTGCGAGCTGTTTTGGATACTGTGAATTAGGTAATATTTGCCTTTCGATGCAAATTGAACCGAATTCCTCCCTCGCCCCAAATTCAGCGACAACAGCGAGAGCTAATCATGGCATCTGAGCACCGCAATCCAGCTTCATTGTGAGGCGACGGGGAAGAATACCCCCTTAGTATTTGTGATCTGCAGACAGGAAAAGTACACCCTCAGAGGCAAGCCAGGTTCCCTCTGCCTGTCACTTCTCCTCAGTCACACGTCTGAGTGAGCTGCTAGGTCCGCTTCCCTCAGCTGGATGCATGAAGAGAGTCTTTCCGTTTCAAAAGGGAGGAGGAGCTGCCATGCAGAGAGGCTGTCAAATGCGATCGGGCTCCGAAGGCAGCTCGCTTTGAAGGTTTTTTGCCGCCTCCGGCCAATTTTTGTACGAAAAGTCTGCCCTCTGCCAGACGCTGTAGTCAGCATAACACACCAAGCCATCTAAGTCTGGGTTGGGGTTTGTTAACGGAGGATACGTGAGGCAAAATAATCTGGGTCTATTCATCAGGTGCATTTCAGCTGATTAATGGACTTACTGATGAAGGAAGCAACCCTAAACACACTTACTAGGGCTGTGTTTCCCACACGGTGCGTATCTAAACTATGGAACTCTCTCCCACTGGAGACAGGGGGTAGTCACCAAGTTGGGTGGCTTTAAAAGAGGATTGGACAAATTCACGGAGGATAGGACTATTGACGGCAACAAGTCACTCTGTGGTTGGGGCCTCCATGGTTGGGGTTTATTGGTAAGTTCATTTATTTGTAGTAATATGCTACGATCGAAGTAATGGTTTTCTTTTTTTGTAAACTGCAGCCGGTGCATAATTCGGCAGCCAGGTTGCTTACCAGGGCAAAATCCTCTGAGTGTGTAATACCAGTCCTGGCCCAACTGCTCTGGCTACCCATTGGTTTCCGGGCCCAATTCAAAATGCTGGTTCTGACCCATAAAGGTTTATGTGGCTCAGGGTCCCAACACCTCAAGAACTTCATCTCTCTATATGAACTGACCCAGGTGCTGCGATCATCACCTGAGGCCCTTCTTTGTGTGCCCCCCTCCATGGGATGTTTGGAGGGTGGCAACACAAGAACAGGGCTTTTTCAGTGGTGGCTCCTCGCTTGTGGAATGCTCTCCCCAGCGCAGCTCGCCTGGCACCATCATTACATAGCTTTAGGTGCCAGGCAAAATCAGGTCTTTTACCTATGGCCTTTTTGCTGGGATGTTTTAAGTTTGTTTTTTCTCCAAGTGCCCCACACAATGAAATCCTGAGGGCTGTTAAGATGAAGAGGGCCTTTCTGCAAAGCCCCTCACTTCCGGTCTGTGAAATGCTATCCTTTTCATTTCCTTCCCAGCCAAAGACCTTTTATTGTGCTCCCAAGCCTTTTAACACCTCTCTATCTTTAAAACATAATTGCTCTTTTAATTTCATCTCCTCAGGTCGATGACAAATGAGCTTCTTCTTTTTTAGTTTTTCCAGCTGAGCTGAGTTTTCTCAGATTCTTAACTGCAGCTTTAATTGGCATCTATCTATGCTGGATTTTATGGGTGGATTTTATTGCCAGGGAGGTTTTTTTTAAATTGATTTATGGTTTTTATTGAATTTTATTGCACAATTCAATGTGCAATGTTTTAATTTTGTCTGTGTCACCTAGAGTATAGTTTTTTCTTAAGCAAGCAGCTTGTAAACTGAATAAAACAGAACATGATACAGCTGGCCGTTCAGCTTTTGGTCCACTGAAAATATGTTCAATCCACCCCTTAAAACATGAGTGGGGAAACTTTTCCAGTCTGAGGGCCATATTTCTGTCCAAGGCTACCTTCCAGGGGCCACATTCTAGTGGTGGGCGGAGCCAGATTCAAAAGTGAGTGGAGCAGTGAATGGGACTTTTACCTTTCTACACTGGCCTAGTTTCTATAATCACACGCCCCTCTCTATCTTCCATCAAGATAAGCAAGAGCATCATCAGGGCTGAAGGTCATATTCTAGCCAAGCGAAAACACTCAAGAAGGGTGTGAAGGCCTGGTTCCCATGACAACTAAGGAGTAAATACAGAAGACCATCTTTCTAACAACTCAGCCCTGGATCCTGTGTGAGTGTCTAGAGGCGGTTGGAGGATGGATGGCGGCTAACAGATTGAGGTTGAATCCTGACAAGACAGAAGTACTGTTTTTAGGGGACAGGGGGCGGGCAGGTGTAGAGGACTCCCTGGTCCCGAATGGGGTAATTGTGCCCCTGAAGGACCAGGTGCGCAGCCTGGGAGTCCCTTTGGACTCACAGCTTTCCATGGAGGCGCAGGTCAATTATATGTCCAGGGCAGCTGTCTACCAGCTCCACCTGGTACGCAGGCTGAGACCCTATCTGCCCGTGGACTGTCTCGCCAGAGTGGTGCATGCTCTAGTTATCTCCCGCTTGGACTACTGCAATGCGCTTTACATGGGGCTACCCGGAAACTATAACTAATCCAGAATGCGGCAGCTAGACTGGTGACTGGAAGCGGCCGCCGAGACCACATAACACCGGTCTTGAAAGACCTACATTGGCTCACAGTACATTTCCGAGCACAATTCAAAGTGTTGGTGCTGACCTTTAAAGCCCTAAACGGCCTCAGTCCAGTATACCTGAAGGAGCGTCTCCACCCCCATCGTTCTGCCTGGACACTGAGGTCCAGCACAGAGGGCCTTCTGGCGGTTCCCTCACTGCAAGAAGCCAAGTTACAGGGAACCAGGCAGAGGGCCTTCTCGATAGTGGCACCCGCCCTGTGGAACACCCTCCCACCAGATATCAAAGAGAAGAACAACTACCAGACTTTTAGAAGACATCTGAAAGCAGCCCTCTTTAGGGAAGCTTTTCATGTTTAGCAGGCTACTGTATTTTAATACTTTGTTGGAAACCGCCTAGAGTGGCTGGGGTAACCCAGCCAGATGGGCAGGGTATAAATAATAAATTATATTATATTTTATATTATATCTTGGAGTAAGAGGCTTCCTGTCATGGGCTGGTTGAACGCAGAGGAATGGTGGGAGGAACCAGATGGGGAGCCACCAAGGGAAGAAGGCTCAGAGCTTGGGGAGTGGTGGTGGGACAACGATGAGTGGTCACAAGGAGAAAGGAGATCAAGAGACAGAGATGAATCAGGCTAGTGAAGAGCCACGGGTGTCTCCTGCTGCAACAAGCTCCCCTCCTCCCTATGTCTCCCAGAACCAGAAGAGGAATGAAAAGGGTGGAGCAGCGACAGGCTGCACACAGGTACAGTCTCCGATTGATTGGAAAAAGTCACGGAGAAGAGGGGACGGCTGTGGGGACGCAGGGACTTTCAGTCTTGGCAACTGATGTCATGGAGGAGCACCAATGGGGATGAGTGGCTGTGCTCATTAGGCCTGACACTCAGCTAAGTCTATAGAGATTGTGTTTTTGCAGTCTTACCTTGGAAGTCGAATGGAAGCCATTCCAGAAGTCCGTTCGACTTCCAAAACATTCAGAAACCAAAGCATGGCTTCTGATTGGCTGCAGGAAGCTCCTGCAGCCAATTGGAAGCTGCGGGAGCCCCGTCGGACGTTCGGCTTCCAAAAATAGTTTGCAAACCGGAACAATCACTTTCAGGTATGCGGCGTTCGGGAGCCAAAATGTTTGAGAACTAAGATGTTCGAAAACCAAGGCACGACCATAACTCCAACTTCGAACGGTGTGATTTACTGTCGGCTCGGCTCTGTGACATTTCCTCTGCTTCATCATTTAAGATTAGAACTTGTGGACACCCAACGGAATGTTAGAAGATTTGGGGCAGATAAAGATTTGGGTAGTTAAACTGCGGGACTCTCTTCCCACTTGGACGGCTTTAAAGGAGGATTGGACAAAGCTATTAGCCTCCACAGTCGGGTCCTGCTTGCTGGTCTCCCACAGGTGTCCGAGTAGCCACTGTGAGGACATGATGCTGAGCTAGACAGGCCATTGGCCAGATGCTGCAAAACTTTCTTCTGCTATTCTCTGCCTCTGATGAAATGGCTTGGGTTTTGCATGGCTGGGGGGAAAGCCCCAGACACCTGATACAAGAGGGTAGGAGGGCTGCATTTGACCCAGGCCTAAGGTCTTAAAATGCATTGCTGTCTAAGGATGCAATCCTTCTCTGTTGACATGAGCGCAGCCTCAGTTGTGTAGCACAGCAGGCAGCCACAATCCATCATGGATTTTCACCAATGGGAATAAGCCAACAAAACAGCTGTGATTGATTTCATCTTCATTTTTACCAGGGCTGTAACTTGCGTAATGACTCGCAACCACGGTGTGAGTGATAACGCTGCCTCTGACAGTGATGGATGACCCCCAAGCAGCCTGCACCAGGGGAAAGGTGTCACTTCGGAAAGTATTCCAATGTATCTGAATGTCGCCAGAAAGGGGCTCAGGGAGAAAGACGTATTGGGGTGGGGCAAATGCCACGCCACGCTGAACAACTTGCCTATCGAAAATGTGTCTAAATAGGAAAGACGGTGGCAGGGGCAGAGGCGATTGGAATTCTTTGTGCCGTTCTGGTCGCCTCACCCCAAAAAGGGGTTGGAAAAGGTTCAGAAAAGAGCCATCAAAATGACCAAAGGAATGCAGTGACTCACCTACGAGGAAAGACTGCAGAATTTGGGAATTTCTTGGAGAAAAGGCGCGGCGAAATGATAGAACTTAAAAATATTATGTACGGCATGGAGAAAGTGGTTCTTATTCTGCTCCAGTAACGCTAGAACTCCAGGTCATCCATTGAATGTTGGAAGATTCTGGACAGATAAAAGGATGACCTTCTTCTCACAGTGCATTGTTAGCCTATGGAACTCACTCCCACAGGAGGCAGTGAGGACACACAACCCGGATGACCTGGCAAAGCTTATTCCTGGCTGCTGGGTTTCTTCCCCATTTCCGATGTCAACTTTGCACAGCGCAGCCCGACAGACAGCTTTATTTGCAGCAGCTGTCATTTTGAAAGGGTCGATCTATTCTTATCTTGTGTGTATTTGCACTCCGTGTAGAAATGCAACTGAACTACAACAAATCCCACCGGATTTCATGACCTTTTGGCCCCACTGTTTGTACATTTCTTTATATATATTAAAAAATGCTTTCCTGCTGCAGCATTGTACAAATATGTCTGTCTACGCATCACACGGAGAGGGCTCTGCTCCTCAAAAGCTGATGCTGCAATAAAACAGTGTTGTGAGACCTTCTGCTGGTACTCTGGGGCTCCAACACCCTCACAAGGAAGGCCACTTTGGCTGATCTATCTATCTATCTATCTATCTATCTATCTATCTATCTATCATCTATCTATCTATCATCTACTGCTTTTCCTAGCACAGCTGCCAACAATCAGGCACCTGCCCACCATTTGCCCGCATTAAAATTTCAAACTGTGCCCATATTCTGCTCTTGTGTGCGCCATGCTGGGAAATGTGGCACACGTCAGCTGATAAAATAATCATAAGCCAGCCGCTGCTAGAATTCCCCAAAGACAGGCGCCAAAGGTACACACGGAGCCAACATCGTGGCAACTTTAAAGCAGAAAAAACTTGGCGTGTAAAAATAAGTTCCTGCTGCCGGGACAAGCTGGGGGGAGACCTGCAGCCTGATGCGTCTTAGGTTCAGATGCGGGGTGTGGTAAACTTTGTCCACCTGCTGAGAGCCACATTCCTGTCTGGGTAACCTTCCGGGGGTCGCGTGCCAGGGGTGGGTGGGGCCAGAGGCAAAAGTAGGCGGAGCAAGGAATGCAAATATTAGCTCTGTACAGCAGGCTAGTTCCTACGCCAGGCAAAGGCAAACTCAGCCCTCCAAATGTTTTGGGACTACAACTCCCATCATCCCTGACCACTGGTCCTGTTAGCTAGGGATGATGGGAGTTGTAGTCCCAAAATATCTGGAGGGCCGAGTTTGCCTATGCCTGACCTATGCCCACCCACTCCTCTCTAGCCTCCCACCAGACAAGCAAGAGGCATAGTTAGAGTTGGAAAACACATCCCAACCAGGGGAGAATATTCAAGGAGGGTGTGAGAGATGGGAGGGTGAGGGGTGTGGCTTGGAGAGGGTCTCAAGGGCCTGACAGAGAGGCCTGAAGGGCCACATTTGATCTCCAGGCCTGAAGTGCCCCATCCCTGGTTTGGCTGGCAGGTGGAAAGAAGATTAAGGGAGACACGATAGTGGTCTTCACTATCTGAAGAGCTGCCATGTAGAAGATGGAGCAGAGCAAATGTTGTCCCCATCTTCAAAAAGGGGGAAAGGAAGACCCAGGTAACTACAGACCGGAAAGCTTGACATCAATACCAGGGAAGGTCCTTGAGCAGATAATTCAACAGTCGGTCTGTGAGCATTTAGAAAAGGATGCTGTGATTACTAAGACCCAGCATGGGTTTCTCAAAAATTAGTCATGCCAGACTAATCTGATTTCTTTTTTTGATGGAATTACAAACTTGGTGGATCAGGGAAATGCTGTGGACATAGTGTATCTTGATTTCAGTAAGGCTTTTGACAAAGTCCCCCATGATGCTCTCGCAAGGAAATGTGAGTTGAATGAGGTAACTGTTAGGTGGATTTGTAGCTGGTTGACTGACCGAACCCAAAGAGTACTCATTAATGGTTCCTCGTCATCCTGTAAAAAAGTGGCTAGTGAGGTACCGCAGGGTTCTGTCCGGGCCCGTTGTTGTTCAACGTCTTTATAAATGACCTGGATGAAGGAATTGAGGGGATGCTCATCAAATCTGTAGATTTGCCACCAAACTATTCTATTATTGGGTACGGTTGCTCCAGAAGGCAGGACTTAGGATCAAGGAGTGGATTGTGCATTAAATGGTGGATTGCATTAATAAATACACAGCCTTTTACCTAATGTACACATTTCTGCAAGGCAGTTTCCCTTAATATAATGCATTTCATTTCAAAATTCAAAGAAGTGCAAATTTCAAAGGATGGCTGTGTCTCAGTTCACATATTGCTTCAGAAAGGGGCGAATTAAGTAGGTTTCCCTTTCAACACAAAGCAATTCCTCCCACATCCCAAACCAAGGTTAGTCAAGTTATGTCTGCACTTCAGATACTCCCACAATTGCTTCTCTCACCCCCTAACTGTAAAACTACAGTAGTAACAACAGCAACAGCATTAATAACAATACATTAAATAACTATCTGTTTGCTTCCTTTTCACAGCCCCCCAAAATGGCTGCCGGAGGAGTTTGCCTCACTCTGTCTAATGGCAGAGCTGGCTGTGTGAATTTCATTTATCAGTTCACCATAAAAGTATTTTTCAACCGCCCTTTGTTAACAGCACACCCCATCCATTCAAAAGGGAAAGCCAACCCACCGCAGAATCTGAAATGGAGACTCGATGGGACTCTATCGTCGGCCGCCGCACTATCCGTGGCGAGATGTGAGTGGAAGGGCCCGTGGCGTAAGGACCAAAGCCTGCGGCATCCGAAGAAGCCAAGTAGTTCCCCGCGGGCTTTTCCTGAAGGGAGTACTTCCGGCCAGAGAGGATGGGTCTTGCTGGAGCCCTTTTTGGGGCAAGCAACTCGTGAGCACCATCTAGTTCTTCAGATGTTCCCGAATCAACATCAACCCCGTTCCTTTGGTTGTTGGCAGCCATCTTGGAGAACGCAACGTCATTCTCTGCAATGGTTCCTTGACCGTTTTGGTCGGCGGCATCGGGGCCGACGGCAACGTGGATCGCCGCGACTCTCTCGGCGAGCTCCGTCTGGGTGTCTTTGCAACAGACATCGGGGATTTGGACTGCTGTCTCGGCTGCAGAATCCCCCATCCTCGATTCGTGGCTTTCCGTGTTCTTAGATGACGACAACGGAGGGTGCTGGAGCGGTGTGGCTCATGGGAAGCATCTGAGGTGGAGATCCTGCCGCATGGACACCTGGAAAGTATCACAAAAAGTCATGGTCAAGCCTGCATAGTTGTAACCAAGTAAGATCATAAGAAGAGCTTGCTGGATCAGGCCAGTGACCCATCTAGCCCAGCATCCTGTTCTCACAGGGGCCAAGCAGATGCCCCTGTGGGAAACCAGCAAGCAGGATTCGAACACAAAAGCCCTCTCCTGTGCTGTGGTTTCCAGCCACTGTGAATGTCATCAGACCCCGAGGACAGCATCCTGACACTAACAAATAAAGAAAATTGCTTTTAAAAGTATATGTGATTACGCTGCAATAGGAATAATCATTGTGAATACAGCAACCAATATCTGTATATTTTCTGTTTGCATGTTTAAATTTAATGGTATTTTTCCTCATTATGTCCTTATTTCTTACATGCTGTTGAATTAAAAATAGTTTTTAAAAACAAATAATAAATTCAGTTCTTCATATTTCTTCATCAGTTTGAGAATTCAGCATGAATTTCTTCTACTATATAGATATTAATGCTATTTAACATGCACATTTTTGCAAAGCAGTTTCCCCTAATATAATGCCTTTCTGAATGCTATTTTCAATTATATGTGTCATGTATATTTGTGTTCTTATATTGTAAACCACCCTGTGATCCTTGATGAAGGGTAGTATAATAAGAATAAGAATATGCATTTTTATGTACATTTCACTCACATATAGGTATTTTTAAAAAAACATATTACTTGACTGGAAAACTGCGGTGCAAAATTCAGCAAAGTGTGTATTTCTAAAGATGGCTGTGTATTGGTTCTTAGACTATTTTGGAAACTGCAAATTTCATAGATTTGCCTTTAAGTGGGTGGATTCGCCTTTAAATGTGAGCTGAATCATATTTCTCTCCCATCCATCCTACACCCAATCAACCATGTTCCCTGGACAGTTCACATGTTGAAAAACCCTAAAACACAGTCAAAAACAGAAACCAGAGCAGCTTGGATGCCAGCATTACACTAGATCAAAACCATTGGAAACCTATCAACTGCACAATGATATGCAAGCAAACGACAAGAACGCAGGGCAAGGCATGGAAAGGTCGCGGCGTGACAACGGCAAAGAACTGTTCGATCAGCGTTGCAAACCACGGACTGTCTGAATCCCAAACAGGCCTCTTATTGCAAAGGATTCACACACAACCAGCACCCTCCCCTGTTTCATCATTTCCTCCATTCCTTCTGCTTTGATTTAGAAATAGCGCGGCCACTTCATTCCGACACGGAAAGCAGAAGCGTCCTTGCACCAAGTCTGCCAAAACGCTTCCCCTTCTTTCTTCTAAGGCTGCATCTACGCCGTACAGTGGTACCTCTGGATGCGAACGGGATCTGTTCCAGAGCCCCGTTCGCATCCTGAAGCGAACGCAACCCGTGTCCGCGCGGGTCGCGATCCGCCACTTCTGCGCATGCACGTGACGTCATTTTGAGCATCTGCACTTGCACGAGCGGCGAAACCCGGAAGTAACGCGCTACAAATTTTCCCTGTCCGGAGATGCTATCAGCCAACGGAGGGTGAAGCACGTAGCCTTTTATTTACTGCTGGAATATCGTAACAACAACAATAAAAAAAAATGGACAAGGGGCGAAGGAAGAAGATGCAAATTAAGGATACCCACACAGAACAAGTTAGGAGAGAATAGCAGTTGGTTCTAGCCAACTCCTTCAGGAAGGCACATCAAGACCAACCCTAACAAAATGGGCCTTGTTTACTACCACTCATTAAAAAATAAAAACCATTTCAATAAAATGACATCAAATAAGTTGATACCTAAACCACAGAGACAGCGCAGCGTAGTGGTTAGGGTCTTGGGCACAACAAATGTTTTGGGACAACGTCGCTACTGCCCGCCTTCTCCGCCTTTATCTTTCAGTTCTTGCACGATTCCCCCCGTGAAAACGGCAGGAAAGAACCGTATGCCGGGATACCGCCCCAAATTTCCCTTTACTCCCGCCATTTTTCAGCTCCCAGAATCCTTTGAGGGAAAGCAGTTTAACGTGGCATGAAAGTGGTTTAAGCGTACAGTATGAATGTGGCCGCAATCTCAAAGGAGTTTTTTTTTTTTTGCTGGAACAATATCCTCTAATTCTAGTTGTGTAAGAGGGCAGCAAAGGAATGGCAGGGGGTGGCAGGGTATTTTACTGGTTTTTCTAAGACATCCCGCCTCTCCAACCCTAACAATACGTTTCCTTTCTCACGGGGAAGGAGCTGTCTGCTGATGTTTGGGCACCTGGCCAAAAGGAAATGAAATTGTTTCAAATAAAACTCATGCTCCCCTTGGAGATCCCCGGCCGTAACTGTCCGCGATTCATCTCCCTCCCTGCAGAGCATCTGCTGATAAAAACCCCAGCGTGGCAGTAAAATCTGCCCCATGCTATTTCAGGAAAAGGCAGTTAGTTTATTGCCATTTTCCTTTGTGGTGCTGAGCAGCTGCCTTTTTAAAAGCACATGCGACACACAACTGCTGCTCTACGGCAAAATGAAATATCTGCAACAGAGGTTAAGAATGGAGGGGAAATTTGGTTCGGTTTGTGTTTCGATGCCAGCCTTCCGCGTTCCCACTTCCTGAAGCAAGACCCAGAAACCAAATGCAGCCCTCCGAATCTTGCACTTCTCTGAATTTCAGGAGGTGGTTCTAAAAACCAAAAACTAGTGGTAGGAGAAAGTGTGAATAAATATGCATTTTAAGGAAATCTGTTAGGCAAAGTTCAAGGTGCTCATCTTAGTGTTCGAAGTCCGAGGTAAGGTAAAGGTAAAGGTACCCCTGCCCATACGGGCCAGTCTTGACAGACTCTAGGGTTGTGCGCCCATCTCACTCTATAGGCCGGGGGCCAGCGCTGTCCGGAGACACTTCCGGGTCACGTGGCCAGCGTGACAAGCTGCATCTGGCGAGCCAGCGCAGCACACGGAACGCCGTTTACCTTCCCGCTGGTAAGCGGTCCCTATTTATCTACTTGCACCCAAGGGTGCTTTCGAACTGCTAGGTTGGCAGGCGCTGGGACCGAGCAACGGGAGCGCACCCCGCCGCAGAGATTCGAACCGCCGACCATGCAATCGGCAAGTCCTAGGCGCTGAGGCTTTAACCCGAAAATACCCCCAAATACTTAAAAGGCAGCCACCTTCCCCACAGACCCTCCCGGGTGTTAAGATCAGCAGAGAGGGCCTTCTTGGTAGTTCCACCTCTCTCAGAAGTTCAGGGGGGCTGGCCCAGGAGAGGGCCTTCTCTGTGGCAGCCCCTAAGATATAAATTATTACTATTATTATTATTATTATTAATACCCCACCCATCTGGCTGGGCTTCCCCAGCCACTCTGGGCGGCTTCCAACAAAATATTTTAAAATACAGTAATGCATCAAACATTAAAAGCTTCCCTAAACAGGGAATAGAGAGATAGAGAGTTGGCACCCTGTTCTTCTTGCTAAATCAGGTATCCAGCTCAGATAGTGCAGGCATGCTTTTCCTCTGAGAACATGACTCTGTTTCTATGCAAGTGTAGAGTTAAGGCGAGGGAATGCCTCTATATAAGCCTGGGGACTCCACCTAAACATCACAACAGTGCAGTTATTGAAGAAATCCACAACGCCAACCTAATTTGATTGAGGATGGACCACTGGCACCAAAACCATGGTTCACCGCAGGCTAAAAAAAAAAGCCGGGTGCATCTTGCGACGTATTTGCTTCCCCTCAGGTCTCTGGGAAAGGCATGCAAAATGGAGATCTTGGCTTTGATTGCAGGGGCGTAGCAGGAGGAGTAATGTTATGTGGCAACCTTATCTAGGCTCTGATGGCCAGAATTTCCTCTAGCTGGGTTGAATCCCTCTCCCTTGCATTATTTATGGCAAGCTTAGGGGCAGATCAAAGGAGTACTGATCCGAAAGGCATCATAGCAGGAAGAGAGAAGCTGCCATAAAAGGAATACCCTTGCCATCTTCCCAGGACATCAAGGAATTTGTTTCTCTCATCAGAAATCTCTCAGAGATATAGCTAAACCCCTTGCCCTGACCTATGATGGGAGAGAGAAAAATAGTTGTTTTTTAATGGTAGCCATTCATCTTTTTGAGTTCCGTCAGTACACACATGAGAAAAGCCTGCTGGATCAGGCCAATGGCCCATCTAGTCCAGCAGCGGCCAGCCAGGTGCCTTTGGGAAACCTACAAGCAGGATTCAAGCACAAGAGCCCTCTCCCCTCCTGCATTGCAGGAATCACAGCTAAAGAATCCCTGACAGACATCTATCTACCGTATTTTTCACTCCATAATACGCACCTGACCATAAGACGCACCTAGTTTTTAGAGGAGGAAAACAACAAGAAAAAAAATATTCTGAACGAAACAGTGGATGTATGATTTTTGTGGTTCATGCTGTGGCCACAGACATGATATGTGATTTGACGGTGAGTTTGGGGTAGCCCGATGCAAAAATCCTGAGAATCCATGTGGATCCGTGCTTTGTAACCACGTTTTTGTGCCATTGTGGCCCCACAAAACAGTGGATGCATGATTTTTTTGGGGTGCAGGCTGTAGCCATGGACATACTATGTGATCTGATGGTGAATTTGGGGTGACCCAATGCAAAAATCCTGAGGATCCGTGTGCTTTTACCTCTCCCCTCCCAGGCAGCCTCTTTTATTGCTAGCATCCCTTATCTCCCTCCTGATCGCTTCTTTAAAAAAAAGCACGATCTGCTTTTCGCCCGGGGCAATTTGGCTCCAGGGACCACGCATTCGCTGCATAAGACGCAAAGACATTTCCCCTTACTTTCTAGGAGGAAAAAAGTGTGTCTTATGGAGAGAAAAATACGGTAAGTGCTATTGAATTCAACAGGGGATGAGGACTGTAGCTCTGGTCGCTCTCATTCTTTCATGCTACCTCCTGGGGCACAACTGTCGCTGGATCAGGACCTGGTGTGCAAGGTACCCTGCTTTCTCTATCATTTCTACGGGCCACATTAGTGGTGGCTGAATAGCTGAAGCAGACCAGCCTACTCTAGCCATATCTAGCCATACAGCAAGGTTTGCATTTTAAAATCTGTTCCAAAGCACTCCAGGGCTCCAAATGAACAATTTCATCCCAAAGTCAAGAGCGATCACAATAATCACTTGCTTTCTGCATTATTATAGCCAGTTCGGGAAGTTCAAAACAATGGGGGAGGGGAAGGAGACAGGAAGAAAGGAGAGGGAACCATGGATGCATTATACTTCATCTTCCAGCTTCTAATTACACAATGACACGCATTTGCATAATCAGACGCAATTACCCTAATTGCACATATAAGCAACAATCAGACAAAAATTACCCAAGGAGGGGGGGGGGGAAGGCGGGTGGGAGGCTAATTTAAAACAACAAAATATGTTCAGGAAAAATGAAAGTTGCAACGCTAACCTCGTGGGGCCAAGAGGTCTGACTCACAAGACACCCAACACAACACCGGTTCTCTGCCACTAGTTAAGCCCGAGATCTGAAATGACACTAGTCCTCATGAAAATGGCACAATAGCTGCTGTTCACAACCCTGTGCCCAGAAGCCACTGGGATAAGGGGAGGGCTGGTGGAAAGTTAGGAGGCAAAATTAATCCAGCTACCTGCAGTTTGTTTATAGAAGTAAAGGCAATTCTCGTTTTGCTGGGGCTCATGTAAAGCTTTCAGCTTCATTTTGTCCTTTGAGTGAAGTTTTTAGGTGACTTCTGATTTTGGCACTATGCAGGTATCAACTGGATGTTTGTCAGTTGGGAGTTTCCTGTATTTATATACTGCTATGTAATAATAATAGAGGGACGCGGGTGGCGCTGCGGGTTAAACCACAGAGCCTAGGACTTGCCGATCATAAGGTCGGCGGTTCGAATCCCCGCGATGGGGTGAGCTCCCGTTGCTCAGTCCCTGCTCCTGCCAACCCAGCAGTTCGAAAGCACGTCAAAGTGCAAGTAGATAAATAGGTATTGCTCCGGTGGGAAGGTAAACGGCGTTTCCGTGCACTGCTCTGGTTCGCCAGAAGCGGCTTAGTCATGCTGGCCACATGACCCGGAAGCTGTACGCCGGCTCCCTCCCTGCCTATCTCACGTTTATGGGAACCATAAAGAGTTTGCCAACATCTGTTTGTAAACCACCTTG
The DNA here is from genome assembly GCA_034642415.1 of Podarcis siculus. Lineage (NCBI taxonomy): Eukaryota > Metazoa > Chordata > Lepidosauria > Squamata > Lacertidae > Podarcis > Podarcis siculus. Next base: position 12,297,946 of record JAXCMG010000018.1, read on the forward strand.
ACATAGATGCAAAAGGCAATCAATAAATTAATAATAATAATAATTCCAGCCAGCGCTTATTAGAGTGCTGGTGTGTGTGGGTGTGCTCATGGGTAACTGTTGTTTGTAAATAGTGAAGTCAGAACACAGAGAATCCTTGATATGTCTTGCAGCATTACCTGTGTCCCAGGGATGGGAGTATGTGACAATTCTGATTTCTATCAATTTCTCATTTTTCCATTCATACATTCAGTTCTCCACATTTCCACACCAGTTTGTGGATTATTATTATTATCATTAAATCCTTGTGACGATTCATCGGCATTTTACTGAGGATTTAGTGTAAGAAACACTTCTGCAATTTTTCTTAACGTACTGGATGATTTTGTGCTATTTTTGTAGTAGTATATTAATGCATTTCCATGCACATCTCATCTTAATATATGCATTTTGGTGCACGTTACTGAACTGTAAATTCAGAGGAGTGTGATTTGTTGTTGCTGTTGTTGTTGTAAATAATTTTACTCCTTTTTATAGTACTTACATACAGAGAGAGAAACAGCAGTCCAAGACCCAGTACAATCAAGTCAGGGAGCATGGTCTCTACAATACTAGTGAAGTTCCAAAAGAGAGAAACATCAAAACATTAAAGCAGTGTTGGCCAAACTTGGCCCTCCAGCTGTTTTGGGACTACAATTCCCATCATCCCTGACCACTGGTCCTGTTAGCTAGGCATGATGGGAGTTGTAGTCCAACAACAGCTGGAGGGCCAAGTTTGGCCAACACTGCATTAAAGCAACCAGCAAGCAGGAAAACAAAAAACTGAGCACCAGTAATATATCTGCTATCCAGAAAAATAGGATTTGCAGGCAGAGGTCAAGTTTCAGGAAAGACAGAGAAAAAAACTCAAACATGATACTAGCACTTCAGTTCATTGCCCTAGCCAGATCTATTTAAACGCTGGAACGGCAACAGATCCATCTGTTGCATCCTTTATATACGTAATGAAATCACACCATACCAAAGAGAATGTGCCTTTTTTTACTTTGACCTTGGACAATTTTCAAGTAATTTTTTTTCTAAAATAGCTGTCTCCCAGACTTTCGAATACCGTGGTTTTATCCTCTTTGTAAAGCGCTCTGAGGGCTTTTTCTGACAATCAAGCAGAGTGTATAACTTTTACGGGACGAATAAAATAAATCAATGTTCGAAGGTCTACCCCTCCAGAATCTGGCCCTTCCACCAATATTGCCAGTTCCTTTCAGGACAGGGAATTTCTAAAGATGGCTGTGGTTCAGTTTGTTGTTTTCTCCCCCTATATAAATGCGAACGAGGCGGCTTCACGATGATACGCGAACCGAATTTAATTTCTTCCCACTTCCGCACTGCAGCTAGCCGGGGATCTTGCAGGCCCCCCCCCCAGGTGCTTCTGGAGGAATGATAATATGATTCTCCCTCGGGTTATTAATGGTTCTAAAAACCCACCAGGAGTGGGAAGAAATTGGAGGACTGAGAGAGAGGCGACAATGCAAGAAAGTTGACAGTGCTTGCTGCTGACAGAAGCCAGGCGCTTGAAGTACTTACGGACTCCCGGGTGATGGCGAAGTTGTCATTGCTATGGCAACAGATTGCTTACATTCATTCTTGGGGAGGATATAAAAAGAGAAGAAGATGAGTGACACAGGAAGAGAGAAGAGGTTTTGGGGGAAATGTAATGGCTTTGTGCCAGAGGGAATGATCCGAAGGACGCTAAAGGCATCCGAGAGGAAGAGGGTTTTTGTTAGCAGAGGCCCCACCACGCTAGGCGTCTTGTAGGCCATGGCAATAACGCATGGGTAGAGTACCTTTTGGACAAAACCTCCCGACATTTTCGTCCCCAAAATTGGAGTGTCAGGAAGGGTGCGGCGCCTTCAGGTCCTGCGCTTGTCAGCAAGCTCACACACCAGAGTGCCTTCTGGTTCGGCGGTTTGGTGTGATGGCTCACGCCAGAGTGTCAGCCCAAAAAATGGGACCTTCTGGGATCCAAACAGAGCCTGGGCTTGGCTTCTTTGATCCAGGGTGTCCTGCTTAAAATGGGACACTTGCGGGGTATGGTATACTCCATGCTCTGGGAATTTCCAGACAGGGATATTGCTATGTGAGGCTGCCCTTGAATATGACTCAGGAAAACCAACTGGTCCAAAATGCAGCAGCCAGATTACTGCCTGGGGTTCTGTTTAGATCTATCTCACATAAACCCCATTTCAAAGCAGCCGGACCGGCTGCCAGTTCGTTTCCAGACCCTCACACTGGTGTTTAAAGCCCTAAAAGACTTCGGCCCCCAATAATTGAAAGCCAGCCTCCTTCCCTAGAGACTCTATTGGGTGCTGAGATTGGTAGAGGGGGCCTTCTTGGTAGTTCCTTCGCCCTCAGAGTCTCGCAGGGGTGGCAGCCCAGGAGAGGGCCTTCTCTGTGGTGGCCCCTAAACTGTGGCCCAACCTCCCCAGAGAAGTGCATTGGGCACCTTCATTATACAGCTTCCAGAGGATGCTGAAGACGCACCTCTTTACCCTGGCTTCCGACACTTGAGGTGTATATTAGGGTGAAGGGTGGGTAATAGAAATAAATAACAAAACACTGTTGCTCCCCTCAAAAGCGCTTTTTCCAGGGCAAGACTACGGTGCAAGACTATGGTGCCCAAAATGGCTGCCGTGCTCTCACGTAAATAAAAAAAGGGGGGGAATGTCCCAGTTTTCCTGGGACAGTTGAGGGGTTTGCCATTTTGTACAAAGAAAAGGATAGAGGATTAAAAAGCAGGAAGAGTTCTGCTGGATCGGTCACAGTTATAAATGCCTGATGCAATTACATTTTTGAAAAAAGAATGACTAAATCAAGGTTTCCAGAAAGGATTTGTAACTATTTGCAGCTTTCTGTGTAGCCCCTCATAGCAAGTAGGAGGCAAACAGGAAAACAAACACCAGGCCCTATTAACTGCGTTTTACATTAACGATGTGCAGAAATTATTCGGCTCCATCTGGAGCCCATCAGCCCCTCCCTGGGCAAACGGAGGGGGTTTTTCCTTCAGGTGCGCAGTCAGCTTGTCAAAGCAACGCAAATTAGGCCTACGGAGCGAGCAGCAAAACATCTGCTCCCCACCAGCAAATTTTGCATATTTAACATTTTCTCCGCCATGTTCATTTCAGTTACACAACAGACGCAAGCTGTCCTGACCGGCACAGTTATCTCTCTCTCTCTCTCGCCCTTAATCCCTCCAACCACAAAATAATTCAAGGGTGAGAGGCCAGAGATGACAGTGGAAAGGAGACAGGCATATTACAGTCACCTGCTCATTGGGGAAGCAATCTAAACCTCATGGTCAGCATAAGTAAGGCTGCAGCATCTGGGACTTTTCAGCTCTGAGAAAAGGCAAGTAAGAGGCAATATGACAGAAGTTTATAACAATATGCATGGAATGGAGACAGTGGAGGGAGAAAAGCTTTTCTCCCTCTCTCGTAACACCAGGACTTGTGAAACTCCAATGATAGTTGGAAGATTCAGGACAGATAAAAGAAAGTACATCTTCACATAGTGCATATTTAATATGGCACTTATTCCGATAGAGGGTGGTGCTGTGGGTTAAACCACAGAGCCTAGGACTTGCCGATCAGAAGGTCGGTGGTTTGAATCCCCGCGACGGGGTGAGCTCCCGTTGCTCGGTCCCAGCTCCTGCCCACCTAGCAGTTCAAAAGCACGTCAAAGTGCAAGTAGATAAATAGGTACCACTCAGGCGGGAAGGTAAACGGCGTTTCCATGCGCTGCTCTGGTTCGCCAGAAGCAGCTTAGTCATGCTGGCCACATGACCCAGAAGCTGTACGCCGGCTCCCTCGGCCAATAAAGCGAGATGAGCACTGCAACCCCAGAGTGGGCCACGACTGGACCAAACAGTCAGGGGTCCCTTTACCTTTACCTGTTCCAATAGAAGGCAGGGAAGGCTACAAACTTGGAGAGGACAAATACACAGAGAAGTCTATTGCAGACCCTCCATAGGTAGTTAAAAGCCCTAACCCTCCAAGTGTCCTTGTTTTCCAGAGACAGTCCCAGATTTACAGAAGCCGTCCTGGTTTCTGATTTGATCCCAGAATGTCCCGCTTTTCCTTAGGACATCCCTATTTTCATTGGAGAAATGTTGGAGGGTATGGCGTTATGCAACCCCCAAGCCAAGGAGGAAAGTAACTATACAACCTTCAGAAGACATCTGAAGGCAGCCCTGTATAGGGAAGTTTATAAAATGATTAATTTTTATTATGTTTTTATATATGTTGGAAGCAGCACAGAGTGGCTGGGGCAATCCAGTCAGATGGGTGGGGTATAAATAATAACATCATCATCATCATCATCATCATTATTATTATTATTGAAAAGAAAGTCCCTATTTTCATCAGAGGAATGTTGGAGGGCATTCTACTGATGGCTACTAGCCTTGATGGCTAAACAATTTCCCCTAATACAACTCATTTTTGCATGTTATTTTTTGCTAATACAGTATATGCATTTTTGTGTACAATCCCTGGTTGGAGAACTCCACTGCAAAATTGGAAGAAATGCAAATTTCAAAGGATGGCTGTGTTTGGATTCACTTATTGGTTTGGAAACTGCAAATCAGGTGGATTCACTTTTAAACATGAAATGAATCCGATTTGTCCCTAGACAACCACAATCCTATCCTGACATTCCAACCACTAGACCACATTACATCTATTGCTGGAATTAAACTTTCCCTACAGTCAGAAGGATCAAGTTGGCAAGACGCTTTAGACATCGCAGATCCCTTCCTCCGATGCAGCACACACCTCGAAAACCACATCCAATTAGTCTCCAACACAATATACTCTCTTTTGATGCCAGCCTCCACTGTCTGCTGCTCTTGCATTAGGGAATTCAAAGTCCCTTTGCAAGATTACATCTTCTGCACTTCAAACTTGAAGAACACTATGGGGAAAATGCGGGAAACCAGAGAGACCAAGCTCCCGGGAGACATGCGATGCAGTTTCCAATGGGAGAGGACGCAACCTGTCAAATCCTGTTCATTCTGAGAGCGCCAGGAAAAAGGGTGGGAGAAGAATGCAAAAGGCCAAACGCACGTCTGGAGGATGCTTTGCAAACTTTTAAGTGAGGTTACAGGGAACCAGACAGAGGGCCTTCTCGGTAGTGGCGCCCACCCTGTGGAACACCCTCCCTTCAGATGTGAAGGAAATAAGCAGCTATCCTATCTTTAAAAGACATCTGAAGGCAGCCCTGTTTAGGGAAGTTTTTAATATTTAATGCTGCACTGTTTTTAACACTCGATTGCGAGCCGCCTAGAGTGGTTGGGGAAACTCAGCCAGATGGGCGGAGTATAAATAATAAATTATTATTATTATTATTATTATTAAGCGGTTCAGAAGGGAGCGGGCCACTTTGCCAACTGGGACCTGCAAGAACAAGGATGGCAAAAAAGAAGGATGCATTCTCTTCTGGGCAGCCAGCAGTGGGAGGAGTCGGAGGCAAAAGCCAGCAGAGCAATAAATGCAAATTTTACAGGTATGTAGTAGGCTATTTTCTGTACACACACACACACACAAACAAACAAACAAACAAACACACACAGTCAATTATCCCTTTCTAGCCCAGACAATGAAGAGGCATTATCAGAGCTCAAGGACACAGTTCAGCCAGGGAAAAATATTTGGCGTGTGAAGCAAGGCCACTGATGTGTATGGCCTGGGGAGGGTTCTGAGGGCCTAATAAAGAGGACTGAAGGGCCACATTCAGGCTTTGGGCCTGAGCTGCTCTCCGTCTCCTTCCATCATCCCTAGCCACTGGACAGGCTAGTGGGGCCTGATGGTGTGGGAATTAGACTTTAGTTCCCATTTGGTGGAAGTATGCGGAAGACAGCCCTGGGTCATTTGACCCTTCCGTTCTCTTTCCCCTCCTATAAAAACTACGCAAGTCTCTTGTTTAAAGTTTAAGGAACAAATTGCTTAGCGTACTTGCAGTTGCGGACTGAACATATACACAATGCAGGTTGTGTATGTTAAGTTGTGGGTGAACATATCAGACGACACAGCGATTCTTCAAACAGCTCTTGTTTATTCACAGGCCAGAACAGAACTGAACTGAAGGGTTCAGCCAGCCTGCTTATATAGAGCTCCACTACAACGCAACAGTAACAACTTTCTGTAACTATCCAATCACTGAATGTCCCTTTCAATCCCTTATTTGCATATGTGGACCTGAGTGAAAACTGTCTACAGTATCCCCCTGCTGGCCCAGGGTGAGAACTTCAGTACATAACAGTGTACATAGATTAAACAGTGACAGACGACCTAACATTTACAGGCAGACTGGTGCTCTGACTCTGAGGCAGACAGCAGCACAATGCAACACACCTGCTGCTCTCATTTTGACTCACAAGTTGGTTAAGAACTGAATCACAGAGTGCATGGCACCACAGCCCTTCTACAGCCCTTACATATGCATTTTGGATGCTAATATCCCACAGATGGGAGCCAAGCAACAGCTAGAGGAGAGCCAGGGGTTCGCCACCCCCATTCCGCAATGTCTACCACCACGTATCTGCCTTTGGTGTTGAGTGCTTGGAAGTTTTAAAAAGACGTTTGACATTTTATTTTATTATGGTTTTTTGATATGTGTTGGAAGCTGCCCAGAGTGGCTGGGGTAACCCAGCCAGATGGGCGGGATATAAATAATAAAGAGATGTTACTACCCATCCTGAGGCTCAGATCCTCAGGTGCAGGGATGCCAGCGGATGGTGCTGAGCAAATCAGCACACACACATACATGGGTGGGCAATTTAGTGCCCAGGAATATCTTCTGGGGCGATGACAGCTTTGCCCCACATGCTGAAGAAATGGATAAGACTGTAGATTCTTCCACCACAATCCGCAGTGCATCTTTCTGCATCTAGGCTACATGCAAACAGATGGGAGCTTTTTCTCCTGGGTGTCCTTGCCGCCTTTGCTCACCCTCCTCTTAATGCCAAGGGAACTCCTACTACCCGCCCAGCCGCCCTTTGTTTGCAACCCCCTCAAACTGTTTCAATTCCGCAAGCGTCAGCCAGAGCTCTTTATTCCTCCAGCTCTATAAACAATTATTGTCTCTTGAAAATGTTCTAATCATCTAGAAGCACAAAGAACAAATTCCTCTTGCAGATAAATCACTTTCTGCAAGAGGCTTCGGAATAGGGGGAGGATAGAATGGCCAAAAATATCTTCATTTTGGAAAGAAATATCTGCAGTGCCTCCCACACTGTATTTGCTAAGTTGTGTTACTTAAATCCTGCAAATTTAACTTTTAGTTCTCTGAAGGCATGCTGGGAAATCCGGGCTGGGGAGCATCTTCGGACTTTCACATGAGGCCAAATTTGCATTACAGTGGTACCTTGGGTTACATACACTTCAGGTTACAGACGCTTCAGGTTACAGACTCCGCTAACCCAGAAATAGTACCTCGGGTTAAGAACTTTGCTTCAGGATGAGAACAGAAATCGTGCTCCGGCGGCACAGCAGCAGTGGGAGGCCCCATTAGCTAAAGTGGTGCTTCAGGTTAAGAACAGTTTCAGGTTAAGAACAGACCTCCAGAACGAATTAAGTACTTAACCCGAGGTACCACTGTATTATAAAAGCAGAGTTGAAAGTATCTGTGCAATAACGTATTGAATACACACAGATTTTCAAGACCAGTCCCAGAAAATCTGGGATAACCATGGAGCTGAATAGAGCCTAGAAGGGAGTGTAGCCAGATGAAAAAGAGAAGAAGGGCTCTTTGCACCTTTAGTTAACACCTCTCTTCCAGGCAACTATTAAAGGTACAAGAGCCCCTTTTCCATCAGCTTTGGGTGGCCATTTGTTTTACTTGATAGGGGACTGTTCTCTGTTTGGAGCAGGCATCCCCAAACTCGGCCCTCCAGCTGTTTTGGGACTACAACTCCCATCATCCCTAGCTAACAGGACCAGTGGTCAGGGATGATGGGAATTGCAGTCCCAAAACAGCTGGAGGGCCAAGTTTGGGGATGCCTGATTTGAAGGCACCCTGTATTTGAAGGGCTATTCTGACCAAGTCTAGTTTAAAGATGAAGAAGCACTGAAGCCACTTTTATGCAGATCTCTGTCCTCTTGTTTGGTAGTGTGTAAGGAGTCACCTGGGACGCGGGTGGCGCTGTGGGTTAAACCACTGAGCCTTGGGCTTGCCGATCAGAAGGTCGGCGGTTTGAATCCCCGCGACGGGGTGAGCTCCCGTTGCTCGGGCCCTACTCCTGCCAACCTAGCAGTTCAAAAGCACGTCAAAGTGCAAGTAGATAAATAGGTACCGCTCCGGCGGGAAGGTAAACAGTGTTTCCATGTGCTGCTCTGGTTCGCCAGAAGCGGTTTAGTCATGCTGGCCACATGACCTGGAAGCTGTACACCGGCTCCCTCGCTGCAACCCCAGAGTCGTCTGCGACTGGACCTAACGGTCAGGGGTCCCTTTACCTTTACCTTTTACTGCTTTAAATAGTCGTAGTTCCTTCTCCCCCCACCCTGCAAAAAAAAACCGCAAAGAATTCTGGGAGTTGTAGTTTGTTGAGGGTGTACGCCGGCTCCCTCGGCCAATAAAGCGAGATGAGCGCCGCAACCCCATAGTCGGTCACGACTGGACCTAATGGTCAGGGCTCCCTTTACCTTTACCTTTAAGGAGTCACCTGATGCACAGGCTTTATAGTCCAGCGCTTAGCCAAAGTGGTGCCCTGCTGCTACAACTCACATCTGGCCTTGCTGGATTGGGCTGCTGGAAGTTAGAGGTCCAATGTCAGCCCCAGGTCACCACATTGCCTAATTCTAATGGGAGTGGGGGAGAAATAGCCAAGCTCAGTTTCTGATTGGCTGGATGATCTCTAAAAAGGTCATTTCCCCGACAACCATCTGCAAAAATGATGTTTGTTAGCAACAAGTGTTCACACACCGTGTGTGTGTGTTTCGCCCAGTGGATGTTAACAATCAAAAGCAGCAAAGCTTCTTTACGTCTCGCAGGACCCAGGTGACTCTGCTGAGATTAGCCGTTACCGCTTTTAGTTCTATAAAGGGTTTATCTTAGCCCTGCTAATCAAAGCTGGGTCTGGATGCTCTCCCAGGCAGAACGCCTGAGCGCGATGCAAAGAGAGCCATCAAAATGCTAATTTGCGCTGACTAGGCCTGCCACAATCTCAGCGGTCAAGGCCGCTTCGCGCACAGCTCAGTCGAAAGAGATCAGGCTGGCCCAGCTAATTATTCCCGATTGCAAGGAAAGCTGCTCCCCGATATCTTTCGGTAATATATGCATCTCCTCTGCTTCCAATACAAAGTTAGGAACATAAGAAGAACTTGCAGGATCAGGCCAATGGCCCATCTACTCCAGCATCCCTGTTCTCACAGGGCAAACTAGATACTCAAGCAGGACCCAAGAGCCCTTTCTCCTCTTGTGGTTTTCCTACAAATGGTATTCAGAGCATTACTGCCTCCGACCATGGAGGCTGAGCATAGTCATCCTGGCTAAAGGTAAAGGTAAAGCGACCCCTGACCATTAGGTCCAGTCGTGGCCAACTCTGGGGTTGCGGCGCTCATCTCGCTTTATTGGCTGAGGGAGCCGGCGTACAGCTTCCGGGTCATGTGGCCAGCATGACTAAGCTGCTTCTGGCGAACCAGAGCAGCGCACGGAAACGCCGTTTACCTTCCCGCCGGAGTGGCACCTATTTATCTACTTGCACTGGCATGCTTTCGAACTGCTAGGTTGGCAGGAGAAGGGACTGAGCAATGGGAGCTCACCCCATCGCAGGGATTCAAACCGCCGACCATCTGATCAGCAAGTCCTAGGCTCTGTGGTTTAACCCACAGCACCACCCACGTCCCTGTCATCCTGGCTAGTAGCCACCAATACCCTTCTCCTCAATGTTAGAAATTAGCCAGGAGCCAGGCGCATTTTGCTACTGGCGCAGGTCCACGTGCGACCACGTGGAGATCTCTGAATGCCAAGTTGGTGACTGACATCTCCATCTGGCTGGCCTCTCCAGCTCTCTTAAGCAGGCAAGCGGAAGAGCTCATTTTTTGCATTTATATCCCACCTTTTTCTCCAGGGAGCACATGGCTCGCTCCCCTCCTCTGTTAATCCCGACAACGACCCTGTGAGGGAGCTTAAGAGGCTGTGAGTGACTCCAAGGTCCCGGAGTGAGCTTCCTGACAGAGTGGGGATTCGAACCCTGATCTCCCAGGTCCTAGTCCGACACTCTCACCACTACACTACACTGGCTTCCTAGAGTACGTCTGCTATGGAGCAGCTCTATAACTCAAGCAGGTAGATAAATACGGGGAAAGCAAAATGTCACTTGGAGAAGGGTCTGAAATATTTTCCTTGAAGCTTGAATTTGCTTCATTCTGTATTATTTGATGTTGTATTATTTGATTATTTGCAAACCGCTTTGAGATTTTTTTCTTTAAAATATAAAGCGGTACAGGAATGAAATGAAAATGATAATAATAATAATAACAGCAATAATAAATACCACTGTAAAAAAAAAGGCGCCTAGATATTCCGTCATTAGGCAGTCATGCTTCTGAATACCAGAAATACTGGAAAGTGCAGGAGACAATGATCTTGTGCTTGAATCTGGCTTCCAGGTTTCCCCACAGGCATCTGAGTCACCACGGTGAGAACAGGACGCTGGACTAGATGGGCCACGGGCCTGATCCACCAAGCTCTTCCTATGCTCCTCCATGTATTTGTCCAATCCTCTTTTAAAGCCAACCTAGTTGGCCGCCATCTTTGCCTCCTGTGGGAGGGAGTTCCACAGTTTAACCAGGTGCTGAGTGAAGAAGCCCTTTCTTCTAATCAGTCCTGAACCTTCCCACATCCAGCTTCCCACGAATTCCAGTGCTACGAAAGAGAGAAAACTTCTCTCTTATCCACTTTCTCCCGCCTCAAAGCTGCCAGCGACAGCATAACTCACGGCAATCTCATTAAAACAACACTTAACAAGGCACTGAAATCCGCAGCTTTAAAACTGCATCAATAAAACTTCCTAATAACCAATTTAAAAAATATGCACTCCGCTGAGCTACCACACTGTCCTAAGCACTCACTATGCATCTTTTAAATCAACCTCTCTCCAAACAGTGATGGCCACCAACCTGCCTGGCTTTCGAAGAGGAAGGGAAAAATTCATTTTGAAGAGGGCTGTCAGCTAGGCATGGTGACTCTTCTTCTGCCTCCACAGTTGGAGGCAATAGTGCTTCCTAATATCACTTCCTGGAAACTGCAGGAAGAGCGAGTGCTCTTGTGCTCGGATCCTGCACGTAGATTTCTCACAGGCTCTTAAGATCTTATGCCCCTCTCTCCCTGTTGTCCAAAGGGCTTCCGAAGTTTGCCGACATCCCATTAGCTTGTCACTGCTCCATTTTTTTAAATTGGAATTTCCTTTTAGGAACAATTCCCAGGCTTCTTCCCACCCCATTAAGTGGGGTGGGGCTTTGTGTTTTAAAACAGGATTCACTTTGGAAATGGCCCAGCTGGTCAGCAGAAAGAGCAAAAGGTCAGAAATGGAAATCCCAGGGATGGGAGGCCTCTTCATGCTGTTGTGTTGTTGTTCTTAGAGAACACTTTCTCACAAAGTGTACTTAAAAAAAAAAAAAGATCCCAGAAATATGGATCATCATTAGATTTGAATGCAAGGCTGCTGCACCAAGGATCTGCTGTCCGGTTAGAATTCCGGTATCCAAACCACCCTGAATCCATCACCATCCCAAAGTTCATGCAACCTAAACATTTGGACGTGTCCTGGGCTGGGATATCCATCAGGGAAAAATAAGTACAGTGTTTAGAGCCTACAAAACTCCCAAGGGCCAACAAAAAAAAAAAAAGTTTGGCACTTACAAAAGGACCACCATTCAATTCCGGCAAATTATTGTTTAACTTAGCAGACTTTACTCAAGAAACAAGGTATATAGTAAGTCTTATGTAAACTAAACATTAACTTGGCGGCTGCTTTTGTTAACAAGATCAAATATTACATCTTCAAATTTATTTTTCATTTTTCGCAAAAAACCCCCGCCTCATTCTCAGTTGAGAGCAATGCAAATGAAGGCAGTCACGTACATAGATCAGCACAGGAAGACCGACCTGAAACTATTTTTGATTCCCAAACTGACCAAATGTTTTCTCTGCAAGGTCAAAGGCAAATGGAAAAGCCTCCCCATTGTCTTTTCCTTCACAAATCCTGTCTTAAGGGCACATTTAAGATATGAATAGGGTGTGAGCCTGTGACCTGGCTCAGGAACTAAGTATTTATCATTACAAAAGACTGGCCAGGCTCCCCAGGGTATCCAATCAAGTAAGCATTAACAGGTAATCTGCCAGACAGGAGATAAACAACAACAGGAGATAAAGAACGCACTCAGATTTCTGCTGTAGACCGCCCTTTCTGTGATGTAGGTATGATGTGTTTGGGGGGGGGGTCTTGAGCTACACCCCTTCTGTGATGTATGTATGATGTTTCTGGGGGTGGTCTTGGACTCCAGGGTGGGCACTTTCAAATGTCTATATTAAGGGCAGGCACACCTTTGTTCGGGGTCCTCCTCCTTTCCTGCATGTGAGGGGAGCACCCTGTTGCAACAGATCAATAAAGATCAGGCTTACTAGCTGCTTTGCTTCTCAATATTCTCTGGTTGGCCTCTGTTATTTTCTCCTAGAGCTGGACCATAAAGTAGGCTGATCGCCGAATAATTGATGCTTTTGAATTATGGTGCTGGAGGAGACTCTTGAGAGTCCCATGGACTGATCAAACCTATCTGAAGGAAATCAGCCCTGAGTGCTCACTGGAAGGACAGATCGTGAAGCTGAGGCTCCAATACTTTGGCCACCTCATGAGAAGAGAAGACTCCCTGGAAAAGACCCTGATGTTGGGAAAGATGGAGGGCACAAGGAGAAGGGGACGACAGAGGACAAGATGGTTGGACAGTGTTCTCGAAGCTACGAACATGAGTTTGACTAAACTGCGGGAGGCAGTGGAAGACAGGAGTGCCTGGCGTGCTCTGGTCCATGGGGTCACGAAGAGTCGGACACGACTAAACAACAACAACAACCAATAGGGAACCTACGTAAAGACTCTATATGGGCTCTTGGACACCCCATAAGGGAACAAGGGCAGATTTTGTTTACAACACCAATGGCCCATTTAGACCAGCGTCCCCTTCTGACATTGGCTAACCAGATGCCTGTGGGAAAACCACGTTCTGAGCACAAAAGCCCTCTCCCCTCCTGTGGTTTCCAGCAACTGGCCTTCAGAAGCATGGCTGCCTCTAATTGCGGAGGCAGAGCCGAGCCATCACAGCTAGGAGCCATTGATAGCCTTCCCTATCCTCCTTGAATTTGTCCCCTCTTCATTTAAAGCCATCCAAGGGGAAGCAGCCATCACCGCCTCTTGTGGGAGGGAGTTCCACAGTCTCTCGCTGCCCACAAGCTGGAGTGCATGCAACCATCGTTACAGAACAGGCAGGTGTATTTCTGGGAGCAGGGGAATTCTACAGCTAGAAACGGTTCCGATTTGCATCGCTACACGATGGACGGTGTCCTCTGGTTCGAATAATTGGTGCATCAAAAATTTCGGCTTTCGCTGGTGTGGGCTGAATGGGAGGGGGAGCCTAAATGCAGATTGCCACCCACTCACCCCTCCATGCACGCTGGTAGCATCAATCCAGACGAATGCCAGGTTGCCAACATGCAAACATTTCGCAGATTTTGCAGCGGAGCCAAATCTAGTAGGTTGTTGTTTTGTGAGCTCCCGGACTTTACAGCAACAGTGAAATTAAAGCAGATAGCTTGGGGAGCGGGGGTGGGGTGGGGGTGGCCGCATGAGTATGCATTATCTCCATGTACACACCAGCCGATTTTTAAAAAATGTGCAAACATTAGCTCTCTTCCTGGAAACTGGTTTCTCAAAACAATCTAAACACGGCAAAGAGGGACCTGCTTGCCAAAAATCCACTCGGAATAATTAAACGGGAATAAGGCCCTTTCCCTCGCTCCCTCCCTCTCCCCCCCCCACTCCCCATCTGCTTGCGGCGAAACCATAAATCAAAAAAAGGAAGGAAAAATTGCAATTGGATTCTCATTACAAAAGGCTCGCCACAGACGATGGACCTACGGTAGCCTCAGACGTGTGCAAGATGTGATTTATGACTCAGCAACAAAGTGGAGGGGGGGTGCCACACAGGAGGAGGACTTTGAAACAGAAAACCAAGGTAGAATCATACAACCATAAAATTGTAGAGTTGGAAGGGAGCACGAGGGTCATCTAGTCCAACCCCCTGCAATGCAGGAATACTTTTGCCCAACATGGGGCTCGAATCCATGACGATGAGATTCTCATGCTCTTCCGACTAAACTATCCCACAATAGTGCTGTATATTATTGTTGTTATTATTATTATTATTATTATTATTATTATGCTCCAGATCATGCCCACCAGAAGGAAACCTCTTTTCCCTTTTAATTGCCTTCTTCCCATTCGCACTCTCCACACCTTTTTGAACAGGATGATATTTTGAGGATAAAGGTAAAGGGACCCCTGACCATTAGGTCCAGTTGTGACCGACTCTGGGGTTGCGGCGCTCATCTGCCATTTGTCCGCAGACAGTTTTTCCGGGTCATGTGGCGAGCATGACTAAGCCGCTTCTGGCAAACCAGAGCAGCGCACGGAAACGCAGTTTACCTTCCCGCCGGAGCGGTACCTATTTATCTACTTGCACTTTGACGTGCTTTCGAACTGCCAGGTGGGCAGGAGCGGGGACCGAGCAACAGGAACTCACCCCATTGCGGGGATTCGAACCTCCGGCCTTCTGATCGGCAAGTCCTAGGCTCTGTGGTTTAACCCACAGCGCCACCCATGTCCCATTCTGAGGATGCAGGCAAGCAATTTCTTATCCTCTGGCCTTCGAACACGGGTTTTGTACAAGCACACTCAACCCTAAAATAAACCGTACAATTTCCTTCTTCAAATTTTTTTAAAAAGCCATTTCCAAAGGAAATGGACCCATTAGTTTGTGTGCTTGGGAAAATTAGCGTGCAGCTGAGAGTATTCTTTGGCAACAAGAAACGAGGGAGGGAAAATGCTCGTTTCAAAGTTCTCCCCTTGCCGTCGCACGCTTTTCTCTCAGACTATAACTCCCGGTTGTGCAGACGGAAAATTATTCCCTGCACTGGCAAATTATAACTTGTTGAAATTAAGCTCAAGGTTCCCCAAAGATGCTGTTGAAAGCTTTACATTTCCTTATGGTGCTCACATACGCTCAAAACTATTTCTACTGACTAGGGGCACTCCTTATTTGGGGGGCACCTGCCCATTGCAACTCAATGCCCTTGTTTTGTGGTTGCAACGTAGAATCAAAGAATTAGCTCAGTAGGTTAGAACATGGTGCTCAGCATGAGAAAGTTGCAGGTTCAATCTTCGTATGGGACAGCTGTATATTCCTGCATTGCAGGGGGGTTGGACGAGATGATCCTCAGGACAGCGTTCAAAATTCGCCAGGGACCAGGCACATTTTGCACCTGGCTATCAGCCACTTGCGGCCAAGTGAAGATGCCCGGGGACCAGAATGGCGTCTGACGTCTCCACCATCTGAAGATGCATGCCTGGGGATCATTGGATCTCGACTAGCATCCTGTAGAATTCTATCTGTCATATTTTATCTGCACAATCAGAATTAATTTCAGGAGCCAAAAAAATAATACAGTCATACCGCGGGTTACAGACGCTTCGGGTTGCGCAATTTCGGGTTGCGCACTGCACCAAACCCGGAAGTACCGGAAGAGGTTACTTCCGGTTTTTGGCACTTTGCGCATGCGCAGAAGACCAAATCATGACCCATGTGTGCGCAGATGCATGGGGCATGGGTTGCGAACACTGCGGGTTGCCTCCTGCACGGATCACGTTTGCAACCTGAGCGTCCTCTGTATTGGTAAATATGACTTTCAAGCTGTCTGGCCCCAAAACGGCAACTAGGCATTCTGTTTTGGCAACTGTAACCCTCGTTTAAGGAACCATTTGGCGCCTAGATTGTATATCTGAGTTTCTAACACTGCCTCAGTGAATTCTATGAATTGTAGAGTTGGAAGGAACCCAAAGAGTCCTCTAGTCCTGCCCCCTGCAATGCAGTAACTCCAGCTAAAGCATCCATGACAGATGGCCATCCGACCTCTGCTTAAACACCTCCAATGAAGGAGAGGCACCACCTTCCCAGGTAGTCTATTCCATTGTCAAAAAGCTCTTACCTCAGAAAGTTCTTCCTGATGTTTAGTCAGAATATCCTTTATTGTCATTTGAATCCACTGGTTTGGGTCCTACCCTCCGGAGCAGCAAAAAAAACAAGCTTGCTCCATCTTCCATGGGTGGATAAAAGGAAGAGAGTGACGGATAATGGGTGTCTCGCCTATCTTTTGCTTTGGCTGCAAGCACTGCCACCAGCATGTGGCCCCTGACAGCCTTTTCCCTAAGGCAATGTGGCCCTCAATCGTGAAAAGCCTGCCCACTCCTGATTCTGGTATTCTAAGACAGGGCCTTTTTAGTGGTAGCACCCCATTTTTGGAACTTCCTCTCCAGAGAGGTCCCTTTGGTGCCAACATCATTATCTTTTCTTAGCACCATATTAAGAATGTTTCCATTAACTTTTGTTCAGGCCTGCGAGGTATTCTGATCCTGTTTTAACTTCCCGGAGCTGCTCTTTAACGGTTGTAATAGCAGCTCTGTTCCGCATACGTGCCTAACTTAGCAAGTCCATTACTCTTAATGGGTCTACTCTGAGTAAAATTTAGTCGCATTCCACCCACTGCAAGCATGTCAGTAAAATATTCAAAGCAGGCCAGACAGAAATCCAATTAGCGAAACTTCTCCCTCAATTTTCCGCTCAGAGGGGCAGTGGGGAAACATCTCTCTTCCTGAAATGCTTCTGAAAGATCCATTTGCAGTGCTAACAGGAGGTCAGCTGTGTTGCAGTCGGGAGCCGGTGGTAATATGCAGCCAAGCCGGGAGCGAGAAGGCCAGCCAGGCCGCAGCAGAGACATCTCTCCTTGTCTGGTTAGCACATTAGGAAACTGCACCAGGTAGATGAAGGCCATTTGTCATCTTGTAGGCTCCTCACGCCTGGCCAGGTGCATGCTGAACGGATGCATTCCGGTTTATGAAGAGGACATGAGGAAGAGGAGACCTCTCTTAAAAACACTCAGAAGCTACAGTGGTACCTCGGGTTAAGAACTTAATTCGTTCTGGAGGTCCATTCTTAACCTGAAACTGTTCTTAACCTAAGGTACCACTTTAGCTAATGGGGCCTCCCGCTGCCGCCGCACAATTTCTGTTCTCATCCTGAAGCAAAGTTCTTAACCTGAAGTAATATTTCTGGGTTAGCGGAGTCTGTAACTTGAAGCGTCTGCAACCCGAGGTACCACTGTACTTGAATTTGCTGTCACTAGAGGTATTTTTTTGACAGTTTTGTATAAGGGGCAACCAGTTTCCCACAATTCTGGACATCTCTCTTCAATAGACTCTCCCAGCTCACTAAGCCCTGTTACCTCCTGAGTTTCTGACACCACCTCACCCCAGTCCTCTCCCTCTGACCACTCATCATCCACCACCAATCCCCAGGCTCTCAGCCTCCTTCCCCAACTGGTTCCTCCCCACCATTCCTCTGTGACCAATCAGTCCGTGACAGATTGGCAGCAGTTTTCTGATGTTTCAGAAAGGAGCCTTTCCTAGCCTAATCTGGACTTGCCAGGAGTGGAAACTTCTGCATGCAAAAACAAAGTTCCCTTGGAAAAGGGACTTGATTGTCAATCCATTCTGGGAACTGTTCCCCTGGAAGAGGAATACAGTGGACACTCGGGTTGCGAACATGATCCATGTGGGATGCATGTTCGCAACCCGCAGCGCTGGCAACCCGCAGCGGCGCGTCTGCACATGCACAGTTGTGATTTGGTGCTTCTGCGCATGACGCAATTTAGCGCTTCTGCGCATGCATGACCGCCGAAACCCAGAAGTAACCCGTTCCGATACTTCCGGGTTTTGGCAGTTTGTAACCCAAAAAATGGGATGCGGGTGGTGCTGTGGGTTAAACCACAGAGCCTAGGACTTGCCAATCAGAAGGTTGGTGGTTCGAATCCCTGCGACAGGGTGAGCTCCTGTTGCTCGGTCCCTGCTCCTGCCAACCTAGCAGTTCGAAAGCATGTCAAAGTGCAAATAGATAAATAGGTACCGCTCCGGCAGGAAGGTAAACGGCGTTTCCGTGCGCTGCTCTAGTTCGCCAGAAGCGGCTTAGTCATGCTGGCCACATGACCCGGAAGCTGTACGCTGGCTCCCTCGGCCAATAAAGCAAGCTGAGCGCCGCAACCCCAGAGTCGGCCACAACTGGACCTAATGGTCAGGGGTCCCTTTACCTTTACCTAACCAAAAAAAAAGCAACCTGAAGTGTCTGTAACCCGAGGTATGACTGTACAGGTCTCCCCACAACTTTCAGCACCCTTAAGAAACAACAGCTCCCAAGATTCTTTGAGGGAAGTCATGACAGTTTAGGTTGTCAACCTGGTCCCTACCGCCCACTAGTTGGTGTGTCAGGATTCTTGGTGGGCGGTAGGGGGTTCTACGGCACAAGCTGAATCCTCCTCCCATCGAGGACTGGTGGGCGGTAAGGAAATTTTACCATCAAGAAAGATGCATTAGTGGGCGGTAGGTATAAAAAGGTTGACTAGCCCTGGTTTAGAGTGATATCATCGTGCTTTAAATGTACGGCGTTCGGATGTGGCCAAAGTCTGTCCCTGCAAAATCCCAAGCAAACAGGAAGAGAAATCCAATTAGGGATAGGGGAGAAATAAAATAATAACAAATAAATGAGAGAAATCAAAACGGAGAGAGATTTGCCCATCCTTAAATCTAACACATGCCGTGTGCAGGATTTATTGCTTCCAATTTCAGCTTCATCTGATGGCTGCCTCTTTTGATGTTCCAGAACAACTCATCGGAACACAGAGACAATTTACTTCATGTTCTGAATGAGCGAGAGATATTATACCATTTCCCACTTTCACGCCCCAGCCAGAAAGCCTGTTGTTGTTTTTAATGCCAATTCCCCATTCCACACACACACACACACCCAAAAAACTGGGAGATGCAGCTGGAAAACCGCCAAAGCTCCCTGACACCTCCTCAGCATGCGAAAACCCACTGTAGAATTCATCCTGCACACAGGCCTTCTGCACCAGGAAGGCTACAGGAGACAGGGCTAGTTCCTTCGTCCCTGAGACAATGGAGACATCGCAAGGAGCCCAGCCACCTCTCCAGACTTTACAAGGCCAAGAGCTTTGCAGCTTCTACCCCAGTCACAGAAGGGACTCCCAGCGAAGTGGAGAGCTGTCTCGGGCGTCATGGGGGCTGTCATCCAACAGCATCACAAAGACACCATCTTGGCTACTCCCAAATCAGAGAATCAGCGTGGTCCGCAGACTTCACAAACCAGGCACCCGCCGGGTGTTGCTGAATTCCAACTCTCACTGGTCACTCACAGCCAGAGATGGACCTTTGGGCATCCAGCTTCTCAGTTATAGCATTACAACAGATGGAGACAACAAATCAATAGAATCCCTTTATCATATCTTGTTTAATTGTCCTTTATATATTGTTCCCCGATCAAGGATTCTGAGTTCAATCATTTTGGAAACTGTTGCTAAACCACCTGAATTACATCTAGCCTATCTACTCCAGGACATTGACTCTTATAGAACATTACAGGTTGCCAGATTCCTGAATTCAGTTCTTTCATATAAAAGACTTCATGGAATGCTGCATGACTATTAAAAATCTAGTAAACTCTATCCACCATCTTTATATTCAAGGCCACAATATGGTACATCTAGAGATTGTATGTATTGTGAAGGAGATTATGCGTTGAAATATTTTAGTTGATATTTTAGAATGTAAAATGCTATTTTATTTATTGATTGGTTTACCTTGTGGGCTTATAGCCGAATAAAGTATTATCTATCTATCTAACATATGGAGGAAAAACTCTCCTCTCACTACTTTATCCACACAGTACAAAGTGTTTATTACAAAATGAAACTCAAGACTTTGGACCATCAGCTCTCTCTTTCTCAGCTGAACCTACCTCACAGGGCTGTTGTGATTAAAAACGGGAAGAACAGAATCATGCTACCTTGAGGCTGGATATAATTATATAAGGAACAGAGGAGCGTCTCCACCCCCATTGTTCTACCTGGACACTGAGGTCCAGCGCCGAGGGCGTTCTGGCGGTTCCCTCACTGCGAGAAGCCAAGTTACAGGGAACCAGGCAGAGGGCCTTCTCGGTAGTGGCGCCCTCCCTGTGGAACGCCCTGCCACCAGATGTCAAAGAGAACAACAACCACCAGACTTTTAGAAGACATCTGAAAGCAGCCCTGTTTAGGGAAGCTTTTAATGTTTGATGTATTACAGTATTTTAATATTTTTTGGAAGCCGCCCAGAGTGGCTGGGGAAGCCCAGCCAGATGGGCAGGGTATAAATAAATTATTATTATTAGTTTTCCATACTGTGTGGTCTGTGGCCAACCGGTGGTTTGCACCCTCGTTTCAGTCAGCCTGCAAAAAGTTTGCAGAGAAATCAAGGATATCTTAATTCGATCTTCTCTTTCTTTTTTTTTTTTTTGCCAGTGGAGATAGAGGTCATTTTGACCAGAGCTGGATTACCGAACAGACTAACAAGGTTCTGGCCTGGTGCCTACAGTTCTCAGAAACACAGAACGGGGGACATTTCCCCCTTTAAAATGTACCTGTTAAAAATGCTGTTTTCTGCAGCCTGGTCTAGGGCCTGTGATTTCACAATTCAGTGCTGCTTTGAAGGAGATGTCAGTGATAAAGGCACAAGGAAAACGAAAAAGTCCACTAAGTGTTTCTCAAAGATCCTCAGCAACAGAAAAATAAGTTTTAGAACGACAGGTCTAGAGAGAGAATCGCCAGTGAGGCTGCCTGCTAGATGAGTCACTGGTCTGAGCTTGCCTGTTTCTAAACCCAGAGGCACACCCAGAACAGTGACTCATTCAAGAGCACCAGGGTGAGCTTCTCAGCCAGTTCATCCATGTACCAGAGGCAAACAACACTTTTTTAAAAACTGAAAAAACAGGACTGTCCGAAGAGGGAAAGGGCGACCCAAATGTTCAATGGGGTAGATAGAAGATCGACTCTCCTACAAGGAAAGGTGGCAGTGTTTGGGACTTCAAAGGTGACATGAGAGAAGTTTATAAAATCATGCACAGCGTGGAGAAAGTAGATAAAGAAAAGTTTTTCTCCCTTCTCTCATAACACCAGAACTTGTGGACATTTCAATGATAGAAGATTCAGGACAGGTTAAAAAAAAAAAAGACTTCTTCTCACAGCACAGAGTTAAACTATGGAACTCCTTGCCACAAGAGGCAGTGGCAGCTACAAACCCTGATGGTTTTTTAAAAGAGGACTGGACAAATTCATGGAGGGGAAGGCTATTATTGATGGCTACATGGCAGAGGCAGCAATGCTTCTGAATACTCAGTGCTTGGAACCACAGGAGTTCTGTGTTCGAGTCCTGCTTTCAGGTTTCTCACAGGGCATCTGGTTGGCCAATGAGGATGCTGGACAAGATGGGCCACTGGCCTGGTCCACCAGGCCTTTCTTATCTTCTTAAAGGAAAGTGCTTTCCCTTTCTGCAGGGGTAAACAGAAGCATTTTTGTGGCCACCACAAGTTTGGGTAAGCCGGGTGTTAGGTAAGCCACAAGCTCTTGCACCAGATGGCAGAAACCACAATGAAATAAGTAGTGTTAAACCCCACAGAAGACAGCGGGGAATATCATGAGGCCTTTCCTGGTTCTTAAGCACCGAACAATTAAAAAAATAATAATACAGTGGTACCTCGGGTTACATACGCTTCAGGTTACAGACTCTGCTAACCCAGAAATAGTGCTTAAGGTTAAGAACTTTGCTTCAGGATAAGAACAGAAACAGTGCTCCAGCGGCGCAGTGGCAGCGAGAGGCCCCCATTAGCTAAAGTGGTGCTTCAGGTTAAGAACAGTTTCAGGTTAAGAACGGACCTCCCGAACGAATTAAGTACTTAACCCGAGGTACCACTGTATATGAAACAGGGATGGGGGAGGAGGCATTTATTTGCGACTTGCCATCAAGCCCCACACTCCTGTTTTTTGTTCTACTAACCTGGATAAACCAGTTTATGGAGGAAACAGGGAGCAGGTGGAAAACTCAGGAGCCTTGCCAATTCAGCATTCAAAAACAAAAGCACATACCATCTCAGGAGAGCGGAAAAGCTACAGCAGTTAAAAAAATAAAAATAATGAAGGACACCTACAACGGACAATGAGCACCCGATCCATTATGGAATATGGGGAAAGCATAAAAAATAGAAGGCCTTCTTTGAAGTTTCACACACAAACACAAGACTCGAGGCAGCTAGGAGTTATTACCTCTTTGGTACATACACATCTAAAAGAGAGCACCAGAAGGTGCTGTCTAGAGAAGGAGGAATGGGGAGGAGGAGAGAATGAAGATAGAGACGATTTCCCCAACCCAAAAACCACCCAAAACAAAACCATCTGCAAGTTGGAGAAGATGAATGGAGGAGGAGATTGAGCAAAAGGGTGGTCTCCAGCTGCCCACCCAGGTTTGCAGACCAAAGGACCCCCAAAGTGTGGCAGTCTCAGTAAGGCATCTTTTTCACTTCCAGAAACCAGAGGAGCAGGTTGGGGGGCTTGCGAAACCTTAGTGCGAGGATGGCCAAACCCTGGTTTTTTCTGCCATTCTCTCTGCCCCCACCCAAGATGAATCCACCAGTTTTGGATTGGCAGCAAGGAAGAAAGATAGAAATTGAAGCAGGCCCAGCACTGCAGCAGGCAAATGGGAATGAAAGCTGCTCTTTCTCCCCCAACGTCAAACTGAGGCTCCTGTTCAAGGAGCAATAGCCCAGTTGCGGACGGTCCTTTGCGGCTAATGGGCCACTGCTCAATAATCCCTGTCTGCCCCCAGCCAGTCCTCACTCTTGCCTACAACCAGCCCGGATGACACCTTGCCGGTCAGCTTACTCCTCCTTAAAATCACTGAATAGCAGAGCTTTTGGACGGGGCCTCCAAGGGCCATCCAGTCCAACCCCCTGCAATACAGAAACAGCAACTAAATAATCCCCAACAGACGGTCCATCCAAACTATGCTTAAACACCTCCAATGCTGTCCCTTGTAGAACTCAGCAGGGGCAAGGAGGAGGGAAAAGCTGGAGTTAGCCTGCTTTGCCTTTCGTTGGCTTGGGCGCCCCCTACTGTAGGGCTCCCTGATTTCCACCCTACCAGCCATCACTGCAATAACACACACAGCCCTACTTAGCTGATCAATATGGATCCAAAGGCCGGGGAGGGGGGGTGTTGCGTGTATGGCGACAGCAAAGACTTGGTGGTTCATCCTAAGGTGGTATTTTTCCACTGTCTCCCAAAAAGGGGGAAACGGAACAAGCTTTTTTTTAAAAAAAAAGGAGAGAGAGACACTCTTGATAGAAAACCTGGAGAGTCAAGACTGACAATTAACCAAGTTGACAGCTCAGCAGGGCTTAATTAGTGCCTGGGCTTTAATTATTGTTTATTGCAATCGTTATCTCACGCCACCTCATTCTGGGCTGTTCCGTTCCGCAAACTGCCCTGTGACTATTTTTTTTAAAACAAATAGAGAGGTACTTAAATGAAAAGTCACCATCACTACCATCACCTATCCACCAAGGGTCACAGATTGAGCCTCACAAGACCCCTGCGAGGTAGGCCAGGTTAGCAGACTGGCCAAATAAAGGTAGTCATGTTAGCTCATTACAGCAAATACACACAGATGAGTCTTGAGGCCCCTTGAGGCATCATGGGTGGGGAGACTAGAGTCCTCCAGGTTTTTGAGGGACTTCTGCCACCACTATTTGGCCACACTGCAAGTCCAGCAACATTTGGAGGGACACAGGTTCCCTAACAAAGATTTCAAAGGCTTAGCAAGAGAGATTTAGTGACGCAGTCTTAAGCCTGCCTGTTTGGAAGTCCCATCGAGTTCAATGGGATTTACTCCCAGATAAGTGGCTATAGGAAGGCAGCGTTCTTATAAGATCATGGAATCAGAGTTGGAAGGGATCCAAGGGTCATCGAATCCAGCCCCCTGCAATGCAGGAATCACTCTCCTGTCCTGTAGCTTCCAGCAATGTGTCATTGCACTGTGAGATTGCATGGACCACAGAATTCCTTTCCAGAAATTGACTCTACCGCTTATGCCACAATTCATTTCTCTGGCCCTTAAGGTGCCCCAAGGACACTCTCTCCCTTCCAAACTCTTTACTGGAGTCTCATCTATAGCTCTAGCTCGTCTTTTAACAACTGAGGGTGGTATCTGATGAGGAGTTTTGGAAAATAAAAGCTCAGCGGCTGCTCCATGTAGATAGCTGCTCAACGCCAAGTCAGTTCATTGATTCACCCAGCCCAGGATTGTCTAATATTCCTAGAGATAGCTCAGTTGGTAGAGCATGAGACTCTTAACCTTAGCGTCCTGGGTTCAAATCCCACATTGGGCAAAAGATTCCTGCAGTGCAGGGGGCTGGACTAGATGACCCACCTGGTCCCTTCCAACTCTACAGTTCTATGATGCTACAGTGACTGGCAGCAGCTCTGCAGGGTTTTTCAGGAGGTGCCACTAAGGATTGAACCTGCGTGTACAGCAGATGCTCTGCAGCTGAGCTGTGGTCTTTTGCTTAAAAGCAAAGCAAGATTCTAGTCCTCATTGTTCTGAATAAAAGGGCTGATTTAAAGAGTAGCACAGGAAGCTGCCTTGTGCTGACCGCTGCCCACACTGACCAGAAGGTTTCAGACAAGGGACATACTCAGCCCTACCTGGAGATGCCAGGGACTGAACCCAGGAACTTCTGCATGCAAGGCAGGTGTTCTACTACTGAACTAAAGCCCTTCCCTTCTTCAGGGCTGGAAGACAGGAACTCGAAGACTTCCCCCCCAAAAAATATAGATGTGCCATGCCCTTTTCTCTCTGTCCCTTCCCACACCTGAATGTTGGAAAGCTGGGGGGCCCCAAAAGCTCTGTAGGCAGAGCATGAGACTCATAATGTCAGGGTTGTGGGTTTGAGACCCATTTGGGGCAAAAGGATTCCTGCCTTGCAGGGGGTTGGACTAGATGACCCTGGTGGTCCCTTCCAACTCTACGATTCTATGATACTACAATGCTAAGTCCCATAATCCCTGCCATGCTGGCTGCAGTTCAGTACACCTGCCATGCATGCAGAAGTTCCCAGGTTCAACCCCTGGTGTCTCCTGGTGGCGATGGGAACATCCCCTGCCCGAAACCCCAGAAAGCAGCTGATAAATGTGTAGACAACACTGAGCCAGATGGGCCCCTGTGGGTTCAGTATAAGGCAGCTTGCTATGTTACTATTTAAATCTGCCCTGTGCTTAGACTCATGAGGACCGGAACCTCGCTCTGTTTTTAAGAGAAGAGTCAAAGGGAACCCGTGCTCCAGAAAGGGATGGCAATATCCCCTGCCTGAAACTCTACAGGGCTGTTGCCAGTCAGAGTAAGCCAAGGGAAGCCCACAGGGTGTCCCCTAGATGCTATTGCCATCTCTGACCATTGGTCATGCTAGCCCAGCTTGATGGAGCTGCAGTGATCCTAACATCTGGAGGGCCACAGGTTTCCAGCCCTGGCTTAGAGAGAAACACAATTCCGGAGCAAAGACTTGAGCAATGCCCTTGAATCTCTCATGTTAGGAAATTCATTCAGTAGCGACACCTTTCCTCCTCCTCCTCCTCCGACCCCCAAACGCTGGGGGTTCAAGCCTACCTAGGAGCACTGTCCAGATAAATTATTTCGCTCAGGAAGCTCCATCTCCAAATCTTAGCCTTGTGTGTGGCCGAAAGCACCACTTCAGTTGGTGGCGACACTCCACACATGCTCAGAAGGCACTATGCTCTTCTTTCACACTTCCAAAGCCCTGTGCCGCAAAACCTCATGTGTTGTTGTTTTTTTTTGGGGGGGGTCGCATCTCCTCACCTCCAAAGACATAAGCCACACGTTACACAGAACGGACATTTCAAAAGGGTGAAGAGCACAGTCAAAAGCCGTCGATCCTCAGTAGGACCCGCAGAGAGGTCGAGAGAGAGAAGACCCCCATTCATCACCCCCTTTTGCTTGGGAAACACGCGCCCCTCCGCCCGTCTCCTCCTCTTGTCTGGTCAAAACTCGCATTCCGCTTGCTGATGGGGGAGGTTGGAGGCGGCCCTCCGCACATGTTCAGAGGCACCCTTCCTCCGCTCGAAGCCCTGCGCTGCCAAACCCATCTGGTTCGGGGGTGTCAACCAGCTGTCACCCCTCACCGCCCCACAGACGTGACGCGACCCACACATGAGACACAATGGCCCTTTTGGAAGGGGGGCGTGCGGAGGAAAAGGACCCTTTGCACCGCCCAAAGCCACTGGCTCGCAGAGAGGTGCCGATTCATTATTTCCCCCACCGATATCAAACCCCTCCAGCTGTTGCACGGGTCTGGATCACGGATCTGGAGAAACTGCAAAGGCACTAACCTCTCTAGCTGGATCCCTTCGATCTCCCTCTCTCGATCTCTCTCCTTGAGATGCAGCCGCTCACCTGCTCCGGCTCCTTCCCAAGGAGGCGGCTCCCTTCCAGCCGATTCCCCTCCGGCTTCTGCTCGCTCGCAATTCCAGCGCGGAGCCCCGAAACAAAGTAATCCGGCCAGCCTCCAATCCGCAGCCCCGTAGCAAGCCCGGCGCCGCGCTGCGCGGACGCTGCTTCTTCCTCCTCCGCCTGCTCGCGGGTTGGCTTTGTGACAGGCGGCGCGATTGGCAGGCGGCCCGCTCGGCTCCTCATTGGCCCGTATAATTGGCTGGCCCGCCGCGCGCCTCGCCATTGGCCGGCGGAGCGAGCTTAATTCTCGGTCGGCTGCCCGGCGTTCGGCAGGAGGGAAGGTTGCTGCTGCTGCTGCCTGCCCGGGCTTGCAAGCTAGGTGGGGTTGGATTTATTTATTTTTCCCCAAAAATTTTTTATTGGTTTTCACAAAATTATAAACAAATAAACACATAAAACAAACAAACATAAATCATAACCTTATTAAAAATTACACTTATTAACATTGTTAAGTGACTTCCTCGCTTCCCCTTGATTGAATTTCAATGCATATCCTTTTAACGGTTTTCCAAATCTTATAAAGTTTATCTTGAACATTAACATCCTTAGATCTTTTCATTTTGAAATTAAACATATTAATTCATCACTTAATTTATATAAAATCCTAAACCGATTAACTATCTGCAAGCTGTTTCCAATTAATTTAACTTGACATAGTTAACTAAATAATCATTAAATTTAGTCCATTCTTCCTGATACTCCTCCTCCTTCTGGTCGCGGACTCTGCAGGTTAGGTTGGCTAGCTCTGAAAAATCCCATCATCTGGGGTTGGATTTTTTTATTTTTTATTTTTTTATTTTTAATTTTTGCTTTTTATTTTTTGCTTTTGTTTTGCTGCTGTGCAATGAAGGCTGTGCATTTCATCCCAGTGGTGCGCTGGTCAATTCTGCAGTGCATGCGCCGGTTATTAATTCCACTCGTTTTTAAGCAAAATGGTTGGACGGCCATCTGTCATGAACGCTTTAGATGAGATTCCTGCATTGCAGGGGGTTGGACTAGATGACCCGTGGGGTCCCTTCCAACTCTACAATTTCATTATTCTATCTGTTGCGTTTATATCCCGCCTTATCCTTCAAGGAGCTCAAGGCGGCGTGCAAACTTCTCCCCACCTCCATTAGGATATCCTCACAAAAACCCTGCGAAGGTCAGAATCTGCCAATTCCGCTTTCTCTCCATTTCTCATTTCCCCAACCTTGAGTTTCCAAGGGACAGTTGCCTGCCTGGGCTTGGATGCTGTGCATTTGCTCCTGCGCAGTGAATCTGCAGGAATTGGCTGTGCATATCTTCCTGAGACATGTACTGCACAGGGAAAACTTTGAAATGTATCCATGATTTATTATATTTCTTTATATCCCACCTTTTCCCGAAACAGGGATTCAAGGCAGCTTGGACGGCACGGATAAAATACAAAAAGCTAAAAACATATAAACAATAAACTCTGAAAAGTAATTAAAGTCGATAACAGAATTAAAACAACGAAGCACAATTAAACAATATAAAAAACAAATATATTTCTTTTTAAAAAACCAACCTTCAATTCCCAAAGGCCTGTTAGAAATATGTCCAAAAAAAATTGCATTTATATTGCAGCTTTTTCTCCAATGAGCTCAATTAAAGGTGCAAACTTCTTCCATCCAACGCTGTCTCCAGTATATCGTCACAATAACCTTGTTAGGTAGGTTAGGCAGAACTTTTATGATTTCTCTTTCGATTTCTCATTTTTCCAACCTTTTCTCCACATTTCTACATAAATTTGCAACCACAACAAAATAAAACTTCCCCCTATTCCCCTCTGACTGGTCCCTATAAAGAGGGCTGGATTGTTAAACCGCTTTAACAATTGTAGCTCAGGGAAGGAAATTGGAGTCTCTGAACAACTCTTGGCACCCTCAACAAGCTCCCAGGATCCTTTGGGGGAAGCCTTGACTGTTCAAATTGGTATCATAGCACTCTAAATGTATGGTGTGAATGTGGCCTTAGCAGAGGCTAGGCAGCTGTCCATCAGAGAAGGGGCTGTTGTAGCCTTGCATTGCAGATGCTTCATTGACTTGAAGACCTCTACAGACCTCTTTGTAGTCTAAAAAGGTCTTACGATTCTAGATTCTGTGCTGCTTCATTCATTTACAGACTAGAGACAGGCCAATTCTATTTTATTGAAAGTGAAAACGGGGGTGGGGGGTCCTACAATAATATTACTAGTCTCTTTTTTGCCACGGGCAGCTCAAAACATCCCCACCCACTCTAAAAGGCCCTAAAGGTAAAGGTAAAGGGACCCTCAAGTCGTGGCCGACTCTGGGGTTGCGGCGCTCATCTCGCTTTATTGGCCGAGGGAGCCGGCGTACAGCTTCCGGGTCATGTGGCGAGCATGACTAAGCCGCTTCTGGCAAACCAGAGCAGCGCACGGAAACACCGTTTACCTTCCTGCCAAAGCGGTACCTATTTATCTACTTGCACTTTGACGTCCTTTTGAACTGCTAGGTTGGCAGGAGCAGGGACTGAGCAACGGGAGCTCATCCCGTCATGGGGATTCGAACCGCCGACCTTCTGATCGGCAAGTCCTAGGCTCTGTGGTTTAACCCACAGTGCCACCCGCGTCTCTAGAGGCCCTAGCGATTGTTAAAAGCCAAAGACCTGGTTAAAAAGGAAAGTTATCGCCTGGCACCTGACTCATTTTAACAACTTAGGATTTGGGGTGGGCTGTGCCCATCTCTCCCCCCCCCCCCGCTTCCCGTGCAACTCGTGCTACCTGTAAAAATTAAAACGAGCAATTGACAGCACAAAAGGGCCTCTGCCAAACGAAACTGGAGTTTGCCAGGGAAAGTAATTAGGACTATCATGGCATAATTAAGACACAGCGAGCAACACTAGGGAGGAAGCCTTGAAAACTCTCCCCATTCACTGAGTCTGGTTGCAGATTGTGTTTCTCGTGGTTTCCTCTCAGAGAGAAAGGAATTTTGCCCCGGGAGCCACAAATGTGATATCCCAGGCAGAGATTCTATGCACTCTTCGCAGGGAATATGCCAAGCAGGACTGCACAGGAGCATAGCGACCAAAGCCCCCCAAATCCAAAGCCTCTTGGGGATTTGTTTGTTTATTGCATTCGTCTCCCAGCTGAAATATACTCGGAGTCGAGAGTGGATTTCATGCTGTTTATTCAGCTCATAGTGGTGAGGAGGAACGGAAGTTCCTCCAGAATGTCTGCTTTATATACATTATTTACACAATGGGCCCCACGTGATTGGCTAATTCCAGGATTCACCTGTAGGCCAATCAGGTTGCGGATTCACTTCCACCTGGAGCTGGATTGGGTGGCTCCTGTGGACCAATCAGACTCCTGCATTCTGGACCCTATTGTTCTAGGACCAATCAGACTGCTGCATTTTGGATCCTATTCAACTCAGTATATAACACCAGCTTTTTTCTCGAAGGAGCTCAGGGTTGGGCACACGGTTCTCCCCCTAAGTTAGGCTGAGAGGCAGTGACTGGCCCCCAAGTGGGGATTTGAACCCTGGTCTCCCGGGTCCTACTCTAGCACTCTAACCCCTACACCACACTGCCTCTCTCTTTCACGCCAGCATGTACAGCCCCTAGTACAGCGAGGGGTAACTATTACCATAGAAGATAGAATCAGGGTTCAACATGACCTTAACAGATTGGAGAAGCCAACAAAATGAAGCCCAATAGGAACAAATGTAAGGTTCTGCACTTAGGTAGGAATAACCAGCTGCACAAATATGGGATGTGGGACACTTGTACATGTGAAAAGGATCTAGAGGTCTTAGTAGACCATATCCTTAACATGAGTCAACAGTGTGATGCAGCAGCAAAAAAGGCTAATGCAATTCTAGGCTCTGTCAACTGAAGTACAGTGGTACCTCGGGTTAAGTACTTAATTCGTTCCAGAGGTCCGTTCCTAACCTGAAACTGTTCTTAACCTGAAGCACCACTTTCACTAATAGGGCCTCCTACTGCCGCCGCGCCACCGGAGCATGATTTCTGTTCTCATCCTGAAGCAAAGTTCTTAACCTGAGGTACTATTTCTGGGTTAGCGGAGTCTATAACCTGAAGCATCTGTAACCTGAAGCGTATGTAACCCGAGGTACCACTGTATAGGGTCCCAATCAAGTGAAGTAATAGTACCGCTCTATTCTGACTTGGTCAGACCCAACCTGGAGTCCTGGGTCCAGTTCTGGGCACCACAGTTTAAGGAGGATATTAACAAGCTGGGATGTGTACAGAGGAAGGTGGCAAAGATTATCAGGGGTCTAGAAACCATGCCTTATGAGGAACAGTTGAGGGAGCTGGGCATGTTTAGCCAGGGTAATCAGAGACTGAGAGGAGATTTGATAGCCATCTTAAAATATCTAAGGGGCTGTCAACATGGAAGATGGAGCAAGCTTGTTTTCTCCTGCTCCAGAGTGTAGAATCTGAACCAACGGTTTCCAGATACAAGAAAAGAGATTCCGACTAACCATCAGGAAGAACTTTCTGACAGTAAGTCTGTCCAACAGTGGAGCAGACTCCCTCAGAAGGTGGTGGACTATCTTTCATTGGAGGTTTTAAGCAGAGGATGGATAGCTATCTGTCATGGTTGCTTAAGTTGAGATTCCTGCATTGAATGGGGTTGGACTAAAGTAAAGGTAAAGGGACCTCTGACCATTAGGTCCAGTTGTGGCCGACTCTGAGGTTGCGGCGCTCATCTCGCTTTATTGGCTGAGGGAGCCGGCGTACAGCTTCCGGGTCATGTAGCCAGCATGACTAAGCCGCTTCTGGAGAACCAGAGCAGCTCACGGAAACGCCGTTTACCTTCCCGCTGGAGCGGTACCTATTTATCTACTTGCACTTGTGTGCTTTTGAACTGCTAGGTTGGCAGGAGCAGGGACCGAGCAATGGGAGCTCACCCCGTTGCGGAGATTCGAACCGCCAACCTTCTGATTGGCAAGTCCTAGGCTCTGTGGTTTATCCCACAGTGCCACCCGCGTCCCTTGGGGTTGGACTAGATGATCCTTGGAGTCCCTTCCAACTCTACAGTTCGATGATTCTGCAATACATAACTGAAGCCACACAGAATATATATGCAAGGGTTCAGGAGACACTTTCAAAAAGCAGCAAAAGTGAGGAAGAGAAGAGAAGGGAGGAACTATTTTGGGATGGAAGCACCTTCAGCCTGGGCGGCAGGTTGCTCACCTGTGATACAGGCAATTATTTAGTATTTTTAGGGTTGCTCTTCCTTTGCAGCTGCCTGCCAAATGTGCCAGAGGCATAAACAGAGCTCAATCCAGCTGCCGCCGTCTTTTCTCAGACTGTTCATTCATATTTTCCGCACCCCTCCCTCTGCAGCCTTGTGACTCATTTGCAGGCTGCCTTTCACTTCTAGCTGACGAAATATCTGGAAAGTGACGAGGTTCCATCTGGAGAAGATGAATCAGGGAAAGCCTCTGGAAGAGCTTGAAAACGCAAACACAAAGCAGGAAAGGGGGGGGGACTTGGGAAGAGCTTGAGAACAGTGGCAGCAGGGCCACTTGTACACACATAGAGAACGCCCAACGGCAGGGCCCGGCCAAGACCAAGACTCTTTGCTGCCTGAACCAGAAAAGCAGATGCTCCAGCATTTCACAGATGAAAGCAGGGTCACAATAGTAACGCCTCCCAATTCTCCTACCAAGGAACACTGCCAGGGCCGTCTTTAGGGGATGCGGCTCTAGGGTGCAAATATCCACCCAGCGCCCCAAAATTACCACGGATAGCATTGGGGTGGTCGTAGCTGCGTACGGCCAGCCATTGGGGGGCACAACTCTATCCCATGCCGCCGTGGAAGAGAGATCCCTGCAGAGGCATGGGAGTGAAGTTGTGCCCCTCCCAAGGCTCCTTGGGATGAGAGCGATCCTTGCAGAGGCTTGAGAGGGAAGCTGCACGCCTGCCAGCCTTATGGTTGCTGGGGCATAGCTGACGGGCATGCAGGGAAAGGGGAGGCCGCCGGCAAAGCTGCGCATTTCCCCCACTTGCTGGGGTGCCCCTGAGAGGCCAGTGCCCTGGCACAATGCACCACTAAGCCCTATGGGAAAGACGGCTCTGACCATGACGGAAACCAGAGCACACGGAAACGCCGTTTGCCTTCCCGCCACAGCGGTACGCATTAATCTACTTGCACTGGCGTGCTTTTGAACTGCTAGGATGGCAGGAGCTGGGACAGAGCAACAGGAGCTCACGCTGTCACTGGGATTTGAACCGCCAACCTTCCCATCGGCAACCCCAAGGGGCTCAGTGGTTTAGACCACAGCTCTACCCATGTCCCAAATAAGCAAGCACACAATCACTGATAGGTCCACCCGCCATTGTGAAGCTCAAAGCAATGAAGATGATGATGGCTCCCCAGCTGTTGCCATTGGCTGTGGGTTTCTTGTGATGTCACAAAAACACTAGGCAACTGAGTGGATATAAAGGCAGGCCAAGGGGAAAGGCCTTTTCTATTACCAGCAGGACACACCTGGCAATGGATGTGACATTCAGCACTGCCCAGGCTTCTTCCACTTGGAGGAGGCAAACTGGTGAGAGGAATGAGGCAATCCTCTGGCAGTGGGATGCTAGGGAGCAGTAATAAGGCAAGTTTGCTTGCTTGAAGGCTGCTGGTATCTGTGATTAGAAGCTGGAGGACATCAGATGATGGACCTTCACAGTAGCTTCTGACACAATGGGACACAGTGACCAGGGCCGTTTTCAGCAGATGTGGCACCGGGATGCAAATATCTGCCCAGTGCCTTCAAATTACCATGGATAGTGTTGGGGTGGCTGTAGCTGCACACTGCCAGCCATCCGGGGGGGGGGGGGGCACAACTCTCCCCCATGCCGCTGCGGGAGAGCAATCCCCGCAGAGGCTTGAGAGGGAAGCTGCAAACCCGCCAGCCTTATGGTTGGCAGAACGCAGCTGACAGGGGTTCAGGGAAAGGGGAGGCTGCCGGCAAAGCCGCACAGCTTGCCCACTTCCTGGGTATGGGAAAGATGGCTCTGACGGCTGCCCTGTTGTATTTGCATCCCTCTTTTTTCTCCAAGGAACTGAAGGTATATGGTCCTCTCCCGCCTCCTGTAATTCCCACAGGTAAAGAAGGTAAAGGACCCTTGGATGGTTAAGTCCAGTCCAAGGCCACTATGGGGTATGGCGCTCATCTTGCTTCAGGCCAAGGGAGTTGGTATTTGTCCACAGACAGCTTTCCAGGTCATGTGGCCAGCATGACTAAACTGCTTCTAGTGCAACGGGACACCATGACAGAAATCAGAACACACAGAAATGCCGTTTACCTTCCCACCGGAGTGGTACCTATTTATCTACTTGCACTGTTGTGCTTTCGAACTGCTAGG
This sequence comes from Podarcis siculus, assembly GCA_034642415.1. Taxonomy (NCBI): domain Eukaryota; kingdom Metazoa; phylum Chordata; class Lepidosauria; order Squamata; family Lacertidae; genus Podarcis; species Podarcis siculus. The sequence goes on from JAXCMG010000018.1 coordinate 12,332,063, forward strand.
CTGGCAGGAGCTGGGACCGAGCAACAAGAGCTCACCCCGTCGTGGGGATTTGAACAGCTGACCTTCTGATCGGCAAGCCCAAGAGGTTCAGTGGTTTAGACCACAGTGGCACAGCAACCCTGGGAAATAAGTTAGGGCTGAGAGTCAGTGACTGGCCCCCAAGGGCACCAAGTGAGCTTCATTACCAAGTGGGGGTTTGAACCTGGTCTCCCAGATCCAAGTCTGACACTTTGACCATTACCCCACACTGGCTTTGTGTGTGTGTGTGTGTGTGTGTGTGTGTGTGTGTGTGTGTGTGTCTGCACTGTGTCTGGTGACCATCGGGGCTGGTGGGGCGGAATGCAAGGAGGCCACCAGTAGGTGGCTCCAGAGCCAATGACAGGGAGAGCTAACTCATTATAGTTTTGTCCCCATCCTCCCTGCTGAATTCCACAAGGGCAACACTGAGACTAAGGAAGAATCATATAGTCCAGGGGTCAGCAACCTTTAAAAAATAAATAAATAGAAATTTCAACACAATAATTTTAACAAAAATACATCATCCACATAGTTCCCTCCTCCATTTCCCCCCTCCCGCCCCCACCCCACCCCCCCAGACTTCCCTCAGCTCCTTTCTCTGGTTTCTCAACACATATTGTAAAATTGTAAAGATCCTCAAATTATCTATCTATATATTACAATAAAGAGTTTGTGAATGTTTATTCAAAACCTGCAAAAGAGTCCAGTTCATTTTGTTGCTTCTTTAAGTATTTCGTAAAAGGTTCCCATTCATCTTTAAAATCACAGTTATCCTTGTCACATAGTTTGTGTGTCAGTTTTGCCAATTCCGCATAGTCCATCAGTTTTTCTTGCCACAGTTCTTTCGTCGGGATTTCCTCATTCTTCCATCCTTGTGCTATTAAGACTCTTGCCGCCATTGTCGTGTACATAAAAATATTTTAAAATTTCTTTGGCAGTAGGGGTCAGCAACCTTTTTCAGTCGTGGGCTGGTCCATTGTCCCTCAGACCATGTGGTGGACCGGACTATATATTTTTTTTGGGGGGGGGGTGAACGAATTCCTATGCCCCACAAATAACCCAGAGATGCATTTTAAATAAAAGCACACATTCTACTCATGTAAAAACATGCTGATTCCCAGACCGTCCGTGGGCCGGATTGAGAAGGCATAGTCCAACCCCCCTGATAATTTGCTGTTCACATCATCACAACACCACATACACGACGTCGAAACAGGTAGCCTCAAGATCCCAGCCAAATCTTTTTGTTGTTTCTGCCTCCGTGGAAACGAGATCACCGCTGTGCATTTTCCAATGCTCTTCAACGCCATGCCTGCAGGTCCAGCTTGAGAAAAGTTCAAATTCTGACCTGAAAGTGGTGTGAACAGTGGTGGTGGTCTTCCTCATTGACCACCAAGTTTTACATGGGAGAATCTGCCTGTGACTTTTCCAGGGGAGCTATTGCAAGTGCTCTCACCCCCTCTGCCGGCCAATTTCTAATACTGCAACAACAATTCCAAAGACAGGTCCTGTTGCATTTGATCAAAGTTTTCCTTTTTTGGAGCAAAGATGATTTGGAGTAGTTCCTCTCTGCACCAAAAAAAAATTTTTTTAAGTAAAAGAATGAATGAAGGCAATAGTTCTCTCTCTCTCTCTCTCTCTCTCTCTCTCTCTCTCTAAATATTCTCTTCCTAGCAATATTTAGGAAGTATACGGTCTCTTAACTTTGAGGTTCTGTTTCAGCTAGCATGTCTAATAATCCTTGATGGAAACCTTTTCCAAACATTTGTCTCATCTCCTTATAAAGCCATCAGGTCCCCTTGAGGCTGGGGAATCTATTTCTGATTCAGGGCCACATTCCCATCCTTGAAACCTAATGAACCCCATGCTGGGGGGGGGGCAGAGGCAAAATTGGGCAAAGCAATAGATGCACATTTTACCTTTGTACAATGGGCTAATTTCTACACATGCACCCTCTAGCCTTGAGAGGGAGAAAACCCTTTTTCTACCCCATTTCTGGGGATAATTTTATAAACTTCTATATCATGTGGAATTACTAACTGTCTTCTCACTTCTTCACCCCCCTGGATGGTGGGACAAGGACTTCTCGATATAAAAGGTCCTTGCTCAAACAAAACCGTTCTGGGCACTCAGGAGTTAACGGCCTCTCTGACTCGGTTGCCTCAAAGTACATTTGTAACTCAGTATCTTCTTTTTGCTTTTTGGCAAAACTTGGAGTTTGACTTTTAGTCAAAGGAAACAAAAAGGTGTCTTTTCTTTCCTCACACTGATTATCCCCTTGCTGTCGTTCAGCATTGTCTGCCTCTGCTACTGTATCCACCCCCTCAGGATTAGGTGACTGTAGGCTCCCTTTTGCTCTGGTAACTATGAAAGTACTCTGTGCATGTTCTAAAACGTCCCAACTGATGAGCACAGGGGTGGGAAGTTCTTCCGAAAGGGCTACCTGCCACTTCCCTGCCCAGTTTTTGAACCTATCTATTTCCGCCACCTTTAGGATCTCTGCTTGTTTCGAAATGCCTTTTAATTTTATTAATTTTCCTGGAATTATGGCTTCAGCCCTGATTACCTCCGGGTGGACTATAGTGACTTGTGATTCCGTGTCCTTTAACCCGAGATATCTTTTCCTGTCTATCCAGATATACTCTCCAGGGTTCTTTAACAAGAGAGGCGTCAGGAGCGTAGTGTGAGGGGGTTGCCGGGGCAATTGCACCGGGTGAATTTTTCATTGGGGGCAGCAGTACTGCTTGTGCCACCCTCTCTGAGCCAGCCCTGTCCCACTTTGCGAGGCTGGGATTGCAAAGCGGACCAGGGAGGGCAGTGTGAGAATGACGCCATGCACCCTTTGATCCCAGCCTTGTCCTCGCGGGGCTGGGATTGAAGGGCGCATGGCTGTTGCGTCCTCCTGCAGCCCTTCCTAGGAGGCTCCCTCCTTCAGATACTTGTCTGTCCTTCTGTGGTGTAGTGTAGTGGTCCTTCTGTGGTGTGGTGCCAGTGTGGTGTAGTGGTTAAGAGCGGTAGACTCGTAATCTGGTGAACCGGGTTCGCGTCTCCGCTCCTCCACATGCAGCTGCTGGGTGACCTTGGGCCACTCACACTTCTCTGAAGTCTCTCAGCCCCACTCACCTCACAGAGTGTTTGTTGTGGGGGAGGAAGGGAAAGGAGAATGTTAGCCACTTTGAGACTCCTTAGGGTAGTGATAAAGCGGGATATCAAATCCAAACTCCTCCTCCTCCTCCTCCTCTTCTTCTTCTTCTTCAACAACTCATGGAGAGTGATGGAGGGAGCAGTACATGGTACCCTCATAGCTTCCATGAACAGAGGGTGCTGCCTTAATGCGCTGCATCCAGCTCAGCATCTCCTACACAGTTTGGCTGTCGTTCTCCAGGAGTTGAGTTTGGGTTCTCTCCCAGCCATCCCTGCAGATGCCAAGGACCAAGTTGCTTCTGCCTCTGAAGAGGACTGTAGTTCTGCTCTGTTTTTTGCTGATCAGGCCACATCCAGAGTTGTGTCCAGCTCTGGGAACCAGATTTTAATCAACAAATGTTCTTGAGGAGGGAAAACGGGTGTGGCTTGGCCCAGATGTTCACCCGCCTCTATTTTGTTATTTCAGAGAGATCTGAAGTCTCCAAACAGAGGCAGAGGAAAGCTGTTTTGTAATCAGTGTTTGGTGAAGATATTTTTTTTACTACAGTAACTGTGTTCTATTTTCAAGGATACTATCCCCTTGGTGGCATTATCTCGGAGTCTATGCGGGAGAAAACATCATCTTAATAACCTTGCCTTGCCTTGCATTCCTGAAGGAGATAATAAGCAGAGCCAGGAGCCTAGAGGGCAGCCGGGGGGGGGGGGCACAGAAGCTGCAGATTATAATAAAATGTCTTTTCATTTTGAATGGGCAGTAACTGCCTGCCTGCTTTAATATTGCAATTGGGACTAAGTGAAAGGAATGAATGAATGAATTATATTTGTATGGGCTTTTAGCTATCCTGACTTTGTTACTTCTGGCCTTTCTGATCTATCCTGTTTCATTAACAGGCAAAAGAAATATATTGTTGTGGTAAAGGGGGCTACAAATAAGGGGAACCATATCCACTCTTATTTGTCAAAGCAACACTCTGATGTAGAGCCAGTTCATTTGATGTTAGCGGCCTTCTCGTCCCTGAGAAATTAAAGGCTAGCTACACTGCAGGCCTCCCATGTTCTGAGGCAAAAATCTATCACTCAGGTAGGAGATTGTAATCTCTGGCACTGGATAGTGAGAGGTCTGGAAACCAAGGCCCCATACCTTCTAACATTTCTCCGATGAAAACAGAGACATCCCCTCCAACATCTCTCCAGTGAAAATAGGGACGTCCTATTCCACACCCTCCAACATTTCTCCAGTGAAAATAGAGATGTCCTAAGGCAAAGCGGGACATTCCAGGATCAAATCAGAAACCAGGACGGCTTCCATAAATCTGAGAATGTCGCTGGAAAACAGGGACACTTAGAGGGTTATGAGCAACTGCTGGAAAAAAAAGTTAAAAGAAATATCCTAACACCATTATCCAAATCTATGGTGCAGCTCCCATCACCACATAACACTGAGACTACATAACACAGGTCTTGAAAGACCTACACGGGCTCACAGTATGTTTCTGAGCACAATTCAAAGTGTTGGTGATATCCTTTAAAGCCCTAAACGGCCTTGGTCCAGTATACCTGAAGGAGCATCTCCATCCCCATCATTCTGCCCGGACACTGAGGTCCAGCGCCAAGGGCCTTCTGGCGGTTCCCTCATTGCGAGAAGCCAAGTTACAGGGAACCAGGCAGAGGGCCTTCTCAGTAGTGGCGCCTGCCCTGTGGAACGCCCTCCCACCAGATGTCAAAGAGATAAACAACTACTGTACCAGACTTTTAGAAGACATCTGAAGGCAGCCCTGTTTAGGGAAGCTTTTAATGTTTAAAAGACTACAGTATTTTAATATTCTGTTGAAAGCCGCCCAGAGTGGCTGGGGAAACCCAGCCAGATGGGCGGGGTATAAACAAATTATTATTATTATTATTATTATTATTATTATTATTATTATTATCTCCTCTCAAAAAGGATAGCTGGAGAAGGTTCAGAAAGGAGCGACCAGAAAATGAAATTGAAGTCTGAAGAATACCATTGCAAGCAACCTGATGATCATTGGACTAACGAATGTTTCAACCTTTAAAATCCATTTTGAAATGCTTTTGTTTTAAAGGGTACACCTGCTTGCCGCCCTGTGCTCCTCGGGTAGGAAGAGCAAGATTCAATAAATAATCAGGAACCATCATTACTGACAGCTGCACAGCAATATGTGAACAAGGGTAATCACGGAGCAAAGAAAATTGAGGTAGTACCAAAACTAAAGGTCTTTATTTCTCTTTTTTTAAAAATAAAAAATATATTATTTCAAAACAGGCCTCTGCAACCCACCTTCCCTGGGATTCATGCAGCAGGAACAGCTGTTGACTGAAAAGCATGGCAGTGGGGTGTGTGTGTGTGTGTGTGTGTGTCTAAACCACTGAGCTGTGCCATTAAGTAAGGGGCCCATTCATAGTCACTGGCAGCCTTGGGAGTGTTTGATGACATTGGCAAAGATGAGCTGCTCACATAGAACCACCATCTCTAAGGACTTTGGGCATTGCCAAAGAACCACACATTTCTCGGCTGCAGAGGGTCAGCATAAGGCCAGCCCAGGTGCAAGTCCTTGTTATCAGCTTTGTAGGAATGGAGGAGAATTTTGCTTCGGTTCACACGTAAACGTGAATCTATGCAATTCACACTTTGTGAACCGAGAGACACAGCCGTCCTTCAAAATTCGCACTTCTCTGAATTTTGCAACCTGTTCTTTCAGTCAAACAGTGTGTGCAAAAAAATCGTACACAGGTAAAGTTTTCATAGAAATGCATGTGCTGGTGAAAATAGGAAACCAAAAATGCACAGTGTTTGACAAAATATGCTTTGCATGCAAAAATATGTGATGCAGGAGAAATTTTGTAGAAAAACTAAAAAAGACATGAATATTATTAAGGATTGAATACTTACCCAGTAGCTGGCAAGACTGGATGTGTGTGTGTTACAATTAAGTTTAGTTGACTAGTTATATTTTGCTATACATCAAAGAAAACCAATAAAATGTTGTTGTTTTAAAAGCAAAAAAGTGTACATGAGAATTTGCACTAAAATGCTGGTGCATTTTCACAAGGACTTCTTAAAACATATATAATTGCAAACTGATGTGGAAATGTGGACAACTGAACCTAAGATGGGGAAAAATGAGAATGAGAGAACTGCCTCACAAAATTGTGAATTTCAAAGGACAGCTGTGTTTAAGTCTGCATCTTGTTTCGTTGCTACTAGGAAAGTTCATCTTTAAATGCAAGTGGAATTGACCCCACATCCCTAGGCTAGTTTGACATTACTGGTTCCCTAACTTCCAAAAGAAACTACGTGCAATTTGGCTGCATCTATAGTGTAACTCCAAGAAGGACCATTGCTGCGTTTCCCTGTCTCTTCGACATACGTCCTCAGCTTCTGCACCATCCCCAGTCGGGAGTCCCAGAGGCTGTCTCAAATCCTCCCCAGGCAGCTTGCATCTTGTCTTTTTTATAGTGTTCCAGTGTCCACATCAAGTGACTCTTAAAACCACGTCCTCTCAGTGTTCTCTGCACTGCGAATATTGGGGGAGTCTATAAAACAGCCTCTCCGAGCCGTAGAAGGGAGGCGAGTCCCGTGCTCCCGGGGTTCAGCAGGAAGGGGTAGGTGGATAAATCTCTCAGGTCGACAGCCACATATTCAAGGAGAAGGAAGAAGAGGCGGGGCATGTGCTTGGTGAGTGGATCCTGCAAGAAGTTAAGAAGTAAATATATGAGGAAGAAAGGGGGGGCAGCGGCGGAGCAAGCCGGTCGGGCACCCGGGGCACCGTGCGTGCTCTGCACCCTGTGTCAGGGCCAGCTGCCTGCGGGGCGGGGTGAGCCGGGGCAGGACGCTCCGTGGGGCCTCCAAGGAGCCTGCCTGCCTCCTCCCACTCAGCTGCTCTACAGCTGAGGGAGAGGCAGCAGGCAGACAGTTTGGGGCAGCCCGGAGCCTGCAGGTGCCCAAGCCACCACGTCACTCCCAGGAGAGACGCGTGGCTCAGGCACGCTGCAGGCCCTGCGGTGAGTGCTGCCTGACATTTCGTCACCCCCCTCAGTGGTTTTTTTTAAAAAAATTATTTAATAATTTTTTCAACAATCGCAAAAGACACATACAACAAAAACCATAATAACACTAATACAGTGGTACCTTGGGTTAAGTACTTAATTTGTTCTGGAGGTCCGTTCTTAACCTGAAACTGTTCTTAACCTGAAGCACCACTTTAACTAATGGAGGCTCCTACTGCTGCCGCACCGCCGAGCATGATTTCTGTTCTCCTCCTGAAGCAAAGTTCTTAACCTGAAGCACTATTTCTGGGTTAGTGGAGTGTGTAACCTGAAGCGTATGTAACCTGAAGCGTATGTAACCCGAGGTACCACTGTAACATGATTTGACAATTTAGATTTGAATACACTGATATACCTATGACTACACCCTTGGACTGCCAGAAGATCAAACCTCTCCATTCTTAAGGAAATTAGCCCTGAGTGCTCACTGGAAGGACAGATCCTGAAGCTGAGGCTCCAATACTTTGGCCACCTCATGAGAAGAGAAGAGTCCCTGGAAAAGACCCTGATGTTGGGAAAGATGGAGGGCACAAGGAGAAGGGGATGACAGAGGATAAGATGGTTGGACAGTGTTCTCGAAGCTACCAGCATGAGTTTGACCAAACTGCAGGAGGCAGTGGAAGACAGGAGGGCCTGGCATGCTCTGGTCCAAGGGGTCACGAAGAGTCGGACACGACTAAACGACTAAACAACAACAACACCCTTTTAAACAATATTTTCCCACCTCTCTCTCCTCCCCCTACTTCCCACCACTAACCGCCTTATCGCTTAAATATTCCTTCCAGATTTCTTCATATTTATCCATTCTTAATTTGCTTCGACATGCAATTCGTTCGTATGTAGCCAATCTGTCCATATTATCAATCCATGTGCTCAATGGAATCTTTTTGCGGCTCTTCCAATTCATCAAATTGTTGTTGTTGTTTTGCTTCTGTAGTGACACCCGAGGCGGCCTGCCCCCCCACCGCACTGCCCTTCCTCCGCCCCTGGGGGGGGGGGGGACCAAGAAAGATACCAACCTTGGATGCCTACGGATTGTGCTCTCTGTGGGCTTCTCATGCACTTGATCCAGAACCTGCAGTGAGTGTGGAATGCTGCAGCACGATTGCTGGCAGGAGTGAGGCCTTGTCAGCATGTGACACCTGTGCTCAGAGCTCTGCACTGGTTGCTGATTTGCTACCCGGCTGAGTTCAAGGTGTTGTTACTATCAGTATATAAAGCCCTTAGCAACTTGGGACCAGTTTCCTTGGGAGGTTGCCTCACCCCCCTCCCATCTATGTCCACTTGACGGCTTCAGCATGCGGAACTGGCACTGCTACGGGTGCCACACAATACCCATTGCGTAAGAAATCCATCTTTTAGTGTGGCTGCACCTACACGTTGGAACTCCCTGCCTGTGGAAATCAGGCAGGCACTTTCACTGTCCTCTTTCCAGCACCTGCTGAAAACATTTTTATTTAGATAAGCCTACTAGATATGTAGAAGGTTGATGCACGTTTTCGCCTGTTTTAAGTTTATTGCTGATTCTACTTTTTTTAATGTTTTAAATCCTTGTTTTTAACATTTTTTAAACTGGTAATTTCATTCTTCTTTGCTTTTTATGCTCTGTTGGTTTTTGTTTTTTTAAAAAAAACAGTCGTGGTGTGCCAATTTTATGAAATAAATAAATACAGTAAATATGGCTGGCAGGGGGCAGGACTAGGTGATGCTCCAACTCTACAATTCTATGATTTCCCCAAAGTAAAATACTTGGGTCCTAAGTTGCTCAGGGCCTTATAAGTTAATATGACAATTTACGATGATTATGATGGTGTGTTGTTCGATGTTGGTTTTATCTGTGAAATGGACATCATGTGACCGCATGCTTGATGGGTGAGGTTTTTGCATTTGGGACAAAATGATGGAACAGGATGTTTAGATGAGGACAGATAAAGCTTAAGTCCTGTTGAATTCAGTGGGATTTACTGCCAAGCAGACATGCATAGGTTTGCGCACTCAGTCACCGCCTCATTTTATACTGTTTTTCATAGCCACTTACAATTTCATTGAACAGCCTTTTTCTTCCCGTGTAAGTCGTACATGACAGCGTCTTCTTTTTCCTAAGATTTCCCCCACGCCAAAATAAAATAAATAAAATGAGAGACATGTTGGTTCATCCTGGCAGCGCAACCCCAAAATTTCCTCTTTTTCACCGGGAGCAAAATGAAAGCCTTCCCCCCTCAAAAAATCTTGAGGGGGGGAAGGAAGGAACAAACTTTATATGAATGGCTACAGGCTCCCTAGCTCTTTGAATTAAGGGAAAATAAAAAAATAAACCTCACCCTGTCACGATGAGCCACATTCACACCATCTGTTTAAAGCACAATGATGCCCACTGAAGCAGTCATGGCTCCCCCCCAAAGAATTCTGGGAGTTTTTAAGGGTGCTGAGAGTTGTTAAGAGCCTCCTGTTCTCCTCCCAGAACTTCAATTCTCAGAGTGATTTAACAGTCAACTCCTCTTCCCAGGGAACTCTGGGAATTTTATATCTCTGTGAGGGGAATGGGGTCTTTTAACAATTATCACCACCCTTTAAAAAAACACCACAGCTCCCAGAATGCTTTGGCGAAGCCCTGACTGTCTAAAGTGGTATTGCAATGCTTTAAATGCATGCGACCCAAGTCAGAGCTGGCTGAAAACATTTTGCCGCCTGAGGCAAAGGACAAGGAGATGCGCCTTCCTCATTCCGGCTACAGAAGCCAACTGTTCTGGCGCTCAAATCTTACGTAAGTGCTGGTGTTGGGGTAGACACCCACACCACACCGGAGGGCAGCTAAAGCGAGTGTAGGGCATAACGTGAAGCCCCCAATTCTGCCTTCCAACATCTCGCTGCCACCCCTCAGCAACTAAGGCTGCCACCACACACCACCTAACAGTAGAGCCGGCCTTGGGTCAACAGATTGTGTCATGCCTGCTGTTGCTTTTTGAGCATTATGGCCAAAAAAGGATTGGAATCCAAACCACCCTCTTCCAAGCCCAAACCGTTAACCACGGCGAGCAGCAGACGCGGCCCAGATTTATGGCGTGTTGCGACCCTTCTGGAGAGGAGGAAGAACGTGATGCCTACTCACAGGTTTGATGGAATCCTGTTCTGCATACTTGAACTTCTTCTGCTTGTAGTAGTCCCGGTTGGATAGGAAGTTGAGCAGAAGGAGATCACAAAGTACAGAGGCCTGCAGAAGACAAAACAGGACGTCCAGTGTTGTTGACATGTGCTTCGGGTGGCTACAGATGGACCTGAGTGACAGTGCCCTCCTGCCAGTCCCATAGACACTCTCACTTTCCTTATTTACATGGTAACACCGTCCCTGTTTTCTGCTATGTGCTCCTTCTAAAGCTAGTTTTGTCTCCCATTTTAATCTTTCACAGAAAAATTGAGTCTCTGGAAGCTAAATCTCTGAAAGGGCAGTGAATGTCAGCGCACTCACACGGGTAGAAAAAATCAGCACATGGACTCCGACTAACATTGGGAATAACTTTCTTAAAAGCTGTTCAACAGTGGAATGGACCAGACCCTTCAAGTGTTCCTGTTTTCCAGAGATATTACGGGATTCACAGAAGCCGTCCCGGTTTCTGATTTGATCCTGGAATATCCCGCTTTTCCTTAGGACGTCCCTATTTTCATCGGAGAGACATTGGAGGGTATAATGGAGTCCCTTGGAAGCTGGTGGACTCTCCTTCGTTGGAGGGTTTTAAGCAGAGGTTTGATGACATCTCCCAAAGACTTCTGGGAGCTGTAGTTTGTTAAGGGTGATGTCAGTCTCCTATGCGCCTCATGGAGCTTCAGTTCCCAAAGTGGTTGAACAACCAGTCCCTCTTTCCAGGGATCTTTGTGAGGGGAACATGGGGTCTCCTAACAACTCTCAGCACCCGTAACTCCTGGATGCCATGACCATCAGAAGTGGCACCAGAGTATTTTAAATGGATGGTGTGAGTGTGGCCTGAGAAAACCACACAGACCACCTGGTCACAGTCTTCCCAACAATGGCAAGATGGGTTGCATGTTGCATTTAAACTATAGCCATTGAATCCAAGTTGGCTCCTATGCCAATAATTTGGCATGCAGATCTCTGGCAAATCTGTATCTTCTTCTGTCCTCTTTTTATGTTGATGCATTAAGTGACAACAACCCCCGAGGTTGTAAATGCCTGCAGATTCTTTTGGTGTTTCACTTGTTTCATAGCCGGAATAGAGCTGGATGATGCGAGGTTCTGAACAGACAAAATAATGTACAGTGGTACCTCGGGTTAAGAACTTAATTTGTTCTGGAGGTCTGTTCTTAACCTGAAACTGTTCTTAACCTGAGGTACCACCTCAGCTAATGGGGCCTCCCGTTGCCGCTGCGCGATTTCTGTTCTCATCCTGAAGCAAAGTTCTTAACCCGAGGTACTATTTCTGGGTTAGCGGAGTCTGTAACCTGAAGCGTCTGTAACCCGAGGTACCACTGTACTTCCTTACACAGCACATAGTAAAACTGGGGAACTCCCTGCCACAGGAGGCAGCGATGGCAACCAACTTGGATGGCTTTACAAGAGAATTAGATTAATGGAGAAAAGGACCGTCAGTGGCTACTAGACATGGTGGCTGTGTTCTGTCTACTGTTGGAGGTGCTGTTGTTGATTCTGAATTCCAGTGGCTGGGCATTACAAGTGAGGAGAGTGCTCTTGCACCCGGGTCCTGCTTCAGAGTTTGCCACAGCCATCTGGTTGGCCACAGTGAGACTGGATGGACCCACTAGGGCCTTATCTAGCAGCCAGACTCCTCTGGGGTTCTTCATAACAGCACTTACCACTCCAAAGATGCCAATCCCGGAGCCTATGGTTGTCATCGTTGGAATAATGTCAAACTTTCCTGCCTGAATAGGAACACAGATGACAAGGGGAGAACTGTTAGTGTCGTTTATGGCCACCAAAGAAAGCAAGTGAGCTTTGATTGGTTAATTCTGCACAACTCTGTGGGTGATTAAAGCTGCAGGAAGGTGTGGGGCCTGGGAATGTCCCACCCCCTGATTTGCATCTTGCTTGGAAGTAAATTCCATCTAACACAACAGGAGTTTCACAATACAGAGTGCGTGATCTGCACCCAATGCAGGTAAACCTTCTGCTTGAGCTATCTACCTGGGACTGAGAGGCACTGAGGTATAGTGGTTAGAGCAGTAGTGAGGAACTACTTCATCCCTCCAGATGTTGCTGAACTCCCAGTTTCCATCATTCTGCCTGGGGCAGATGGGAGTTGGACTCCAGTTAACACCTGGAGGGCCACAGGTTCCCTTCTTTGGGTTAGAGCAACTGGCGAGGAGACCCGAGTTCAAATCCTCACTCAGCCAAGAAGCTTGGGCTTGTCATACTTGCTCCTGGTGTCACCTACCTCACAAGGTTGTTGTGAGGATGAGATGGGGGTGGAGAACCATGTATACTGCCCTGAGTGCCTTTAAGAAAAGCTGGGATGGATGAGGGGGTGAGGGTTGGTCAAACCAGGGACACAGCTAGGATTGCAGGAGCATCCCAGACCCTGAGATTTCAAGGTCCAAACCTGAGACATACGGATGGCCCCTGGTGATGTCATGGGGCAGGCCCTGGAGATGGAGGTTAATTGGGAGAGGGGAGCAGAGGAAGGCAACCCACCAACCCAGATAGTCTAGGCTGTAATTTGCAGCCAGCAAGCTGCATGCACATTCTTCTCAATATTTTTATTATTATTGAAGGCGCTCTCGGCCACCTGGAGATTTAGGCATCGTTCTACCTGGACACTGAGGTCTAGTGTCGAGGGCCTTCTGGCGGTTCCCTCACTGCAAGAAGTCAAGTTACAGGGAACCAGGCAGAGGGCCTTCTCGGTAGTGGCACCCGCCCTGTGGAACACCCTCCCTCCAGATGTCAAAGAGAACAACAACTACCAGACTTTTAGAAGACATCTGAAGGCAGCCCTGTTTAGGGAAGCTTTTAATGTTTGATGTATTACAGTATTTTAATATTTTGTTGGAAGCCGCCCAGAGTGGCTGGGAAAGCACAGCCAGATGGGCTGGGTATAAATAATAAATTTAGTATTATTATTATTATTATTATTATTATTATTATTATTATTATTACCCCTGCCACCTGGAGGGGTCCAGGCAAACCTAGATATTTCAGGAGGTCTGGCAACCCTACTCGCAGCTGCATTTGACTGACGTTACCCAGCCTACTTGGAAGGAAGGATCCACTCACAACATTCGAGGCCACAAGGAGAAAATGCCAGCCGTTTTTCAAAGCGAGCCTTACCTTCCCGTTCACCAGAATGTCAAATCGGACGCCAAACACCTTGTACAGGGTTCTTAGGTCTCTTCCGTTTTCTCTGTAATATTTGGCGTACCTTTCAAAGCAAAAAGAGGCAATTTGTATGCATGAAAACGAACAAGGGTTGCTGGAACTGGAATCCTCAGGGTCTTTGTCTGGCCCTCAAGGCTCTCCCCAGACCACCCCCCTCACAGCAGTGGTCTCCCCATGTATGATGCTGGCAGCTGGCATTTATTTCTGCGTGGCATAGTGGTTAGAGTGATGGACTAGGACCTGGGAGAGACTAGGGTTCAAATCCCCCCACCCAGCCACGGATGTGACCTTGAGGGCCAGTCCTTGCCTCTCTCAGGCTGACCTACCTCACAGGGTTGTTATGAGGAAAAAATGGAGAGGTGAGCGTGCCACGTTGAGCTCCTTGGAGGTGAAGGTGGGGATACAAATGGAATAAATAAATAAATAGGGGGGGGGGGGAGAGACGGACAGACGGGACAGAGCAACCCCAAAAGGCCACCGTACCTGAAGTTGAACCCTGGAGAGAGGTTGTTGTCGTCATTGTAAAGTCCATGGAACCGGTAAACGGGCACACAGTGCTTCACAGGCCAGTCGAGGTCACAGTCCCAGGAGATGGTGATGCCAACGACGCCCCCCTGCCCAGGGGAACAAGAGGGCATCCTAAATTTTGGGGGGGCACCAAGAGAGTGGGGCCCTAAGCTATAGCATGTTTACCTTATAAGTAAATCCGGCACTGCCTGCTTAGCACCCCACCCACTTTGACTCAGCACCTACTAGTCAACCCATTTCCCGTTGCCCAGACTGGCCAGGAGGAAGTCCTCACCTTAAGGGCGAGAACGGAAAACTTCTGCCCGGATTCCTCCACCACGTACCCCAGCTCAAACACAGGACACAGGGGGTCCCTGTCTTTGTGGTAGGTGCAGTTCTTGAGGTAGTTCTTGTCGACTCGCTCCACAAGGTTACGTCTGGGGAAGAGGAAGAAACAAACCCGGTTATCTCTGTTTGCGGATGGCTCACTAAATGAGGGCTGTTAACTGGGCTGCCAGCTGCCTTGCGCATCATGCCGTGAGCGGAAAAGGCAGGGTAGGTTCAAGACAGGACCCCGCCTGCAGTCCTGTGTCCAGCTTCATTATACAGCTTCCAGAGTGAAATATACTTGGAGTCGAGTGTGGATTTCATGCTCTTTATTCAGCTCATAGTAGTGAGGAGGAATGGAAGTTCCCCCGATATGTCTGCTTTATATACATTATTTACACAATGGGGCCCACGTGATTGGCTAATTCCGGGATTCTCCTGTAGGCCAATCAGGTTGCGGATTCACTTCCACCTGGAGTTGGATTGAGTGGCTCCTGTGGCCCAATCAGACTGCTGCATTCTGGATCCTATTGTTCTAGGACCAATCAGACTGCTGCATTCTGAATCCTATTCTTCTAGGACCAATCAGACTGCTGCATTCTGAATCCCATTGTTCTAGGACCAATCAGACTGCTGCATTCTGGGTCCTATTGTCCTAGGACCAATCAGACTGCTGCATTCTGAATCCTATTGTTCTAAGACTGCTGCAATTTGGATCCTATGCAACTCAGTACATAATACAGAGGATGCTGAAGACCCACCTCTTTGTCCTGGCTTGAACTGTATAATTATAGGACCTACTTTATTTTTATGATTCTAACTTTTTAAAAAATTAAATAATTCTTATTAGTTTTCCATCACAATAATCCAATAAAAGCCTTATTATAACAATGCCAAATTATAATACCATTAATAATGCCAATCATTCAAAAGCCAAATTATACAATTTAGGTGCTCCCTCTTCCCCCGTGTACTAGAATTGACGGTTTGATGATGATTTACTATATTTCTGCATTCCGAAATCTTATGAATTTCAATTACACTCCAGTCAGAATAACAAACCCTTATACGATTCTAACTTCTTTTAAACTGTTTTTAATTTTATAAGTCGCCCTGGAGGGGCAGGTAATATAAGAACAACACAACAACAACAACAACAACAACAACAACAACAACATTACCGTATAGCATGAGGACTGTCCCACACGATCTCATGGATCCTGGGCTTACCTGGCGACTTTGAACTTGGGGAAGGTGATACTGTTCTTGATAAACAAGGTGAAGTTTTCAGCCGCCAGAAGCAGAGGGGGGCTGTAAGACAAAAGCAGGATTAGTGCCTATGTGTCAAAATGCCTGTGTACAAAGGAGGTGGGGATACCCTTCCACCTTACTTGTTTACAAAATTATATGCCACTATTAATAAAAACAATCCAGAGCCATTAGCAACAATTATATATAAAACCATACACAAACACACATAAAAAATGCACACACAAAACCCTCCCAGTTCATCTGTGTTGAGGATCCCAGGAATAGACAATCATTGATTAGATGGACCCAATGGCCTAAGAGGCAACATCCTACATTCTTCTGATTTCATGAGGACTAGTGTCGCTTGGATGAGAAAGCAGAGACTTACTTAGGAACTTTGTCATCGATCTCCACTGGACACCACCCAAAGATCTCGCAGGTTTTCTCTGTGTGGCTAAAATTCACACACTTCCCAGTCATGATACCTGCAGGAAGTGGAAAACACAGTCCAGTTAGTAGAAGATCACCTAAGAGACCAGCATGAGCTATTTGCAGTCTTTGGATAAAGCTCTACTACACTCTAACCCAGACATAGGCAAACTCGGCCCTCCAGATGTTTTGAGACTACAATTCCTATCATCCCTGACCACTGGTCCTGTTAGCTAGGGATGATGGGAGTTGTAGTCCCAAAACATCTGGAGGGCCAAGTTTGCCTATGCCTGGTCTAACCCATGATTTCCTCCAGCAGCTTGTAAACCTGTGAAGGGGAACTTCTGCATTTAATCTATGCACTTCACCTTGAAAACTTTAGACCGGGGATGGGGAACTTATGGGTCTCCAGAGGTTGAAGAACTACAACTCCCATCCTCCTCTCTGACATATTGCCACACTAGCCGAGGCTGATGGGAGTCAAATCAACACAGAAGTTTATAACATTATGCATGGCATGGAGAGAGTGGATAGAGAAAAGCTTTTCACCCTCTCTTTTGCAGCCCTGTCCTGACTTCATGCAAATCCAGGATGGTGATGCTAATCCTCCAATGCAGGCTGTGTGACGACAGCCTTGCGTTTTTATATATATAGGTAGATATATAATGAGTCACAGGGTGAATGCAACAAGGGCTTATTGCCTGCATGGTTTCCTTCTCACCTTGGCCCTGACGAAGGAACTTTCCGGCAGTGCATTCGCTGTCTTGGTCACATTTCCCTGCTTCGGGATGCTGAGATAAGGGCAGAAAAAATGTGTGTCAACAACCAGGATGTAAATTTACATCACATCTCTTTTGCATTCTTACATCAGGCACATCATCGCTGGGGACTCTGTGACCCTCTAGACGTTGCTGGACTAAAACTCCGACCACCCCTGACTGTTGGGATGGGAAGAATCAAACTAGTGATGGAGGCTAGCACGGTTGGAAGGTTTGCTGAGGAAGTGAGTCTTACTTCACTGGGGGTTACAGGATGGAAGCAGCAAGACTTGGGAGATCGTGTGTGTTGGTGGAGGGGCAGGTTCCTGATGGCGGATGACCTTGTGTGGTATGGGAAGGAGGACAAGAAACAAAGTTTTATGGCATTGTCTGCATCAGCTTGATGCATCCCTGAAAATAGCACAAGGACTCTCATCCCGTTACTTGTTTTGCTTTGTCCCTGATTAGTGCTCTGCTTCTTGGTTGTTTGCCAGGAAAGCACTTCATTAAAGCACTTCAATTAATTGGTACAAACGTCTTGCGACATCCCTCCTCCTGGCCACTTTACAGACCTTTCACCCTTCCTAGTCGGGACCTTTTGGAACTCCCCCCTATGAACATTTCTGCTCATTTCTTTTCAGGGTTGGGGCTCTTCTGTTCTTGCACAATTGCCGCTACTTCCCACTGGGGCAAGAACACTCCCTTCTGAATCATCCGTGTTTGCTGCAGAAAGCTTTGCAATATCAGTGACCTCTGATTACATTAAATTCCTGTGCTTTGCAGAGGGAGGGAGGTGGGAGACAGAATCTGTTACTCTTCAGTCCACTGCTAGCCTTAAACTCGCAGAGCTTTTGCTCGTGCCTGTTAGTTTCTGCCAACTTTCTCAAAGATGTTGCTACTCATCTTCTCCACTCCAGGACTCCAAACTCTGGACTCATCGGCAAATATTGCACAGCCTCATTTTTGTGCTGCTGGCTGCTATGAGCACTTTCTGAAGAAGGAAAGAGAGATATGTGGAATTAAGAAACAACCAATTACCTCAGGGCATGTTTCCTGCTTCTGTCCACGGGTGATAATGAAGTTGGTCATAACCACAAAGGAACTGTCACCCTACAGAGGAAAATAAGACCAGATAGCTTGGGTAAGGAGAAGAGTAATTAGGCCTCTTATGCCGCTTCTGCTCTCTGTTCAACAGTGGAACAGACTCCTTGCGAAGGTGTGGACTCTCCTTCACTGAAGGTCCTTAAGCACAGGTTGGATGGCCACCTCTCAGGGATTCTGTAGTTGTGATTCCTGCATTGCAGGGGGTTGGACTAGATGACCCTCAGGATCCCTTCCAACTGTAGAGTTCTGTGATTCTGTGAACCAGGCGGTCCACAGGTTGGCTTACCAGCTTGCCTTTTACCCTGGTGGTAGCATTATCAAATTCTAGGTCAGCTTATTACAAAATCTCCTTCATTCATTATTTAATGATGAGAAGGTTGGTTCATAATACATCAAGCTGCCATATCAACCAGCCTCTAAATTGTGGGATTCCCTTGCTAGGGAGATGCAACTGGTTTCTTCGCTATACAGTGGTACCTCGGGTTAAGTACTTAATTCGTTCCGGAGGTCCGTTCTTAACCTGAAACTGTTCTTAACCTGAAGCACCACTTTAGTTAATGGGGTCTCCCACTGCCGCCGCGTCGCCGGAACACGATTTCTGTTCTCATCCTGAAGCAAAGTTCTTAACCCGAGGTACTATTTCTGGGTTAGCGGAGTCTGTAACCTGAAGCGTCTGTAACCTGAAGCGTATTTAACCCGAGGTACCACTGTACTGCTTTCGGCAAATGCTGAAGACACACATTTTTGCACCTGAGATGTGTGTTTTGGGGGCCCACCCTATTCTTGTGACTGTAATGTGTTTCAACTGCTTCTAATTCATAATTTGTGGGTAATGGCAATAAAAAATAATAATAATACTATCAATTTTCCTGCTCTTATTCCCCACAGAACGGTACAATTCCCAGAATTCCCTGGGAAAGGGCATTGTAGCTCTGTGAGGGGAATGGGGGCTCCTAACAACTCTCTGTATCCTTAGCAAACTACAGCTCCCAGAATTCTTTGGGGAAACCCATGACTGCTTATAGTATCATAGTGCTTTACGTGTAGGAGGTGAATATGTCCTAGATATCAGCTATCAACAAGCACTGCCATTTGCGTACAGAGTTCAAATATGTATAAATAGCACTAAGCAGGAAGAAAAACTGTCCAATTAATACGACCAGGACAAAAGAAGGGTGAATGGCCAATTTTTGTGAAAAACTTCCACCAGTACCTCAGAGAACAGCCTCTCATGAAAAAGAAAACTGCTCAGCTCAAAGACTCCTTATCAGTTGCTGATGAACATCCTGGATTACTGAGACACATTCCTCAAAGATGATAGTTGAGAAAAGCTTTCGCCAAGGAGACTTAGGCATAGCTGTCAACTTTTCGCTTTTCTTGCAAGGAATTCTATTCGGAATGAGGGAATTTCCCTTAAAAAAAGGGAAACGTTAGCAGCTATGGACTTAGGATAAACTGGGACATAGGGGATAAAGATTTACTGCTCAAAACAGATCTATAACTGGTTGTTCCATAGTATCACAGTTCTATTTGTGTTGCTGTTAACTGATTGTCCTTTTTTTTTTTTTACATGTTTGTACTTGGGGTACATTGCAAGTATTTTTACATACTGCTGGGTCTCATTGCGGTTTGTGTCACATTCACAGTGTGTGTGGCCACACTTAACTCTGTGTTTGATTGTGATCATCATTTTACCTACAGTGGTACCTCGGGTTAAGTACTTAATTCGTTCTGGTGGTCTGTTCTTAACCTGAAACTGTTCTTAAACTGAAGCACCACTTTAGCTAATGGGGCCTCCTGCTGCTGCTGCACCGCCGGGGCACGATTTCTGTTCTCATCCTGAAGCAAAGTTCTTAACCTGAAGCACTATTTCTGGGTTAGCAGAGTCTGTAACCTGAAGCGTATGTAACCTGAAGCGTATGTAACCTGAGGTACCACTGTATCTGAAAGGTGCTGTTGTTGTTTAAGCTTAAAGGTAATAATTATATGGGGAAATAAATGGAAAAATCATTGACATCCCACTCTGTTTTCCCCCACATTTTCTTCATCTTCTTAATTATACTAGCAGAGCAGTTTGTAAAACTCTGAAGGCTGGCTAGGGTGTCCGTGTGGAGAATGTGAAGGACCACATGAATGAGTTGCGAATTGAACAGGAATTGAATTGGTTTCTTTCTGGAGGGTGTGAACCGGCACTGGAACCAATTCCTTTTTCTTAAAACCAAACCTTCCAAGAGCTTCTTTTCCTTCTGTTGGACAGAAGTGCTTAATTCCTTACCTGAGGAGGGAAAACATAATCAGCCACGTCCCATATGTGTGGGCCAATATCACTGGTATTTGTCAGGGTTAATCCTTTGAGCTTCACTGAGACGGAGCTGATGATGCCATCCTTGGACTGATAGCCTTTCTCGTAAAGGAAAACCCACCTAGTGAAGAAGTGGGAGGGGTAGAGAGACACAAGATAATTGACAGCCACAAGGAGCAATTGGGTGTTGCGTTCTTGCATCCTCAGAACAGCCAATCACATTGCAGATTCTATACCTGTCCACTAATTCTGGGATGGGCAACCTGTTGGCCCTAGCCTGCATATGGTCCACAGCCTAAATTTATGTGACCTAAAGCATCATCCAAATACCCTGGACCTTCCCTCCACCATGCTAGGTCAGTTGGTGGTCCACCTGACCACCAACTCTTTGATGGCATGCTGAGCCCTAAAGGAGAGGGAGGGAAAGTTGAAATTCTGGGATATTCAAAAAGCAGCCAGACCTACAATTCATAGCTTGCTAGATAGGCATATCATGGGATCTGAAGCTCACAGAGTCTTCCTGTTATATATTTATATCTCTATCTATCTCTCTATCTCTCTATCTCTCTATCTCTCTATCTCTCTATCTCTCTATCTCTCTATCTATCATCTTCCTTTCTGAGCTCCAGTGCTCAGGCACCATTTTAAGCTAGGCTTAAGTATGTGTTTGTAACTGGACCACCATTTTAAGCCTGCCTGAATAAAGCTGCTGTACCTGTTACTACTCTTCAGCAAGTAAAGCTCATACCAATAAACTTAGTTGATCTCTATGATGCTACTGGAAAGATTTTTTTAAAAAAAATTGTTTCGACTACGGCAGACCAACACGGCTACCTACCTGTATTCTGAGTGAATAAATGTTATTTTCACCTTTTACAAGACTGTTTGTATGGTGGTTATTTTGAGGGGGAGAAAGTGCGGGGCGGGGGGGGGGAGCAATACCAGGGAAATCCAATCTGCCTTAAAGCATCCTGGATTACTAGCCTTTTAGTTTTTAAGGCTAAAACCAGCCTATCTAGCTAAACGTTGCAGGGATAAAAGGAAGGACTTTTTCATGCAGTGCAGAGTTAAACCACGGAACTCATTGAACAGGGGGCAGTGATGGCCACCAACAGGAATGGCTTTACAAGAGAGATAGACAAATTCATAGAGGGCACAGCTACCAGTGAATACTAGCTCAGCCTCAGCAGTTGGAGACAGCAATGCTTCTTAATGCCAGTTGCTGGAAACCACAGGAGAGGAGAGGGATCTTGTGTTCGAATCCTGCTTGTGGGCTTCCCACAGGCATCTGGTTGGCCACTGTGAGAACAGCAGGCCGGACTAGATGGTTTATTTATTGGCCTGATCCAGCAGGCTCTTCTTAAATTGTCACAGCTGTCTTGCTTTAGTGTGAGACCAAGAGGAGACCTGGTTCAAAACATCCACTTTATATCTTGTGCCGTGGGAGTCATGCCCACATTCTGCTGTGGGGATGAAAACCAGATTTATCTCCTTTTTTAGCCCGGCACTCTCGAGCAGACCATGCCACACAATCTTGGATTTCAGCTCGAAAAGTGATGGCTTCCTTTACCGCCTCCGAGAGCCAGGATGAATCAATCCGCTGTGTTTTGCTTGTGACCTAATGGGCTATTTGCGGAGTCAAAACGGAAGGGATCTGATTTGAGGGAATGCTAATCTGGCAAAAAATGAGGGACACTTCCAGCCACATATGGCATTCCTGGAGCGAAGTGAAAGTGGTTGCTGGGTATTTTTCGTTTTTACTAAATATAAGCCGCTATTATAACATCAGGCTCAGGACTGGCCCAATGCATTTTGGCACCTGAGATGAACCTCAAAATGGCGGCCTTCCCCCCAAATGCCAGGGAAGAAGGGGTGAGTGAAGACCTACATCAGGAGCAAAGGGGGAATAAATATCTCCATCGGGAGCAAGGAGGAAAGTTAAATCTACCTTACTCAGTGGTTGAAGGGGAAATCAAAGACCATCACTGGGCAGGGGTGGGGGGAAGCGGCCCACTCCATACCCTCCAACATTTCTCCGATGAAAATAAGGCCGTCCCATTCCATAATGATAATCTTACTATTTATACCCCACACATCTTATTGGGTTGCCCCAGCACTCTGGGAAGCTTCTAACATATATAAAAACATAATAAAACATTAAGTAATTTTTAAAAACCCTAACCCTATACAGGATTGCCTTCAGAAGGCTCGGAGGTTGGATGACTCCATAACCTCCAACGGACATCCTAAGGAAAAGTGGGACATTCCGGGATCAAATCAGAAACCGGGACAGCTTCTCTAAATCAGGGACACCCATGGAAAATAGGGAAACTAGGAGGGTCTGTTACTGTGAATGATACTGGATGGGTGCAGAGCCCAGCAGCACCCGCCATTTCCTCCCTAGGGCTGAGGGGAGACCAGCCTCCTATTTTTCAATCTTGTAGAGGCAGCATTGAGGGGAGGAGGAGGAGGAGGAGGAAGAAGAAGAAGAAGAAGAATAAGAAGAGGAGGAGGAGGAGGAGGAGGAGTAGTTTGGATATGATATCCCGCTTTATCACTACCCTAAGGAGCCTCAAAGCGGCTAACAATCTCCTTTCCCTTCCTCCCCCATAACAAACACTCTGAGGTGAGTGAGGCTGAGAGACTTCAGAGAAGTGTGACTGGCCCAGGGTCACCCAGCAGCTGCATGTGGAGGAGCGGGGGAAGTGAACCCAGTTCACCAGATTACGAGTCCACCGCTCTTAACCTCTACACCACACTGGCTCTCAGAGAATCATAGAACTGTAGAGTTGGAAGGGACCCAGGGGTCATCTAGTCCAACCCCGTGCAATGCAGCAATCTCAGCTAAAGCATCCATGACAGGTGGCCACCCAACCTCTGCTTAAAAGCCTCCCATGAAGTCCGTAACCTTCAAAGGGAGTCCATTCCGCTGTCAAACAGCTCTGACGGTCAAAAAGATTTTCCCGATGTTTTGTTGGCATCTCGTTTCTAAAGATGGAACAAGCTAGTTTTCCGCTGCTCCAGAGGGGAGGCCCTGAACCAATGTATTCCAACAGCATGAAAGGAGATTCCGACTCAACATTAGGAAGGATTTTCTGACAGTAAGAGCTGTTTGACAGTCGACTGGACTCCCTCAGAAGGTGGTGCGCTCTCCTTCCTTGGAGGTTTTGAACCAGAGGTTGGATGGTCATCTGTCAGGGATGCTTTAGCTGAGATTCCTGCATTGCAGGGGGTTGGACTAGATGACCCTCAGGGTCCCTTCCAACTCTACTATTCCATGATTCTACGAAATGGAAGCCTGAAGCTCCAACTGTTTACACTTTACCAAGGACAGTCCTGGCCCCTAAACCTGTGAAGTCTTGAGATCTGGGCCTGTTCTGTTAAGGTAGCAGAGCAATCGCTTTTTGTGAGGGCGCGGACCCTGCAGCCACT
Organism: Podarcis siculus; assembly: GCA_034642415.1. Classification (NCBI taxonomy): domain Eukaryota; kingdom Metazoa; phylum Chordata; class Lepidosauria; order Squamata; family Lacertidae; genus Podarcis; species Podarcis siculus. The sequence continues at coordinate 12,355,746 of JAXCMG010000018.1, forward strand.
GGCACGGCTAGGAAAGCTTCCCAGTTTGCAAACCTGGAGAGCTGCTGTCAGATAGTGTTGATAATACTGAGCTAGATGG
>JAXCMG010000018.1:12355834-12401025 GCA_034642415.1 Podarcis siculus
CCATCTAGCTCAGTATTATCAACACTATCTGACAGCAGCTCTCCAGGTTTGCAAACTGGAAAGCTTTCCTAGCCGTGCCAGTGGCTGCAGGGTCTGCGCCCTCACAAAAAGCGATTGCTCTGCTACCTTAACAGAACAGGCCTAGATCTCAAGACTTCACAGGTTTAGGGGCCAGGACTGTCCTTGGTAAAGTGTAAACAGTTGGAGCTTCAGGCTTCCATTTCGTAGAATCATGGAATTGTAGAGTTGGAAGGGACCGCGAGGGTCATCCAGTCCAACCCCTTGCAATGCGGTAATCACAGCTAAAGCATCCCTGACAGATGACCATCCAACCTCTGTTTCAAAACCTCCAAGGAAGGAGAGCGCACCACCTTCTGAGGGAGTCCAGTCAACTTTCAAACAGCTCTTACTGTCAGAAAATCCTTCCTAATGTTGAGTCGGAATCTCCTTTTATGCTATTGGAATACATTGGTTCAGGGCCTCCCCTCTGGAGCAGCGGAAAACTAGCTTGCTCCATCTTTAGAAACGAGATGCCAACAAAACATCGGGAAAATCTTTCTGACTGTCAGAGCTGTTTGACAGCGGAACGGACTCCCTTTGAAGGTTGCGGACTTCATGGGAGGCTTTTAAGCAGAGGTTGGGTGGCCATCTGTCATGGATGCTTTAGCTAAGATTGCTACATTGCACGGGGTTGGATTAGATGACCCCTGGGGTCCCTTCCAACTCTACAATTCTATGATTCTCTGTAAGTACCCTCATGCCTAAAGTAGCCACAAGAGGCTGTGATGGCCATCAACCCAGAGGGCTTTTAAAGTGGATTAAACCAATTCATGGAGGACAAGGCTATCTCTGGCTATTCTTTGGGAGAGCCAGTGTGGTGTTGTGGTTAAGAGCGGTGGACTCGTAATCTGGTGAACCAGGTTCGCTTCCCCGCTCCTCCACATGCAGCTGCTGGGTGACCTTGGGCTAGTCACACTTCTCTGAAGTCTCTGAGCCCCACTCACCTCACAGAGTGTTTGTTGTGGGGGAGGAAGGGAAAGGAGAATGTTAGCCGCTTTGAGACTCCTTCGGGTAGTGATAAAGCGGGATATCAAATCCAAACTCTTCTTCTTCTTCTCTTCCATGTCACAGCCATTTACTGAAGATGGCTATTATATCCAGGGGCATAGCTAGCTGCTCCAGCACATGGAGAGGTGGGGTTGGGGCGATCCACGCATGGGGGCACCGCGGCCATCTGCCCAGGGGGGTGCCGCGGCCATCCGTTTGGGACAGCACAGGGCCCCAAGCCACTGCGTCACTCCCAGGAGAGACGTGTGGCGCGGGCATGCTGCAGACCAGGCCCCGCAGTAAGTGCCGCCCCCCGTGGTGTGCCATTTTGTCAAAAAAAACCCACCCAAGATGACACCCGGGGTGGCCCACATCCCCCGCACCCCCCTTCCTGCACCTCTGATTATATCATTGCATTGCATTTATGAACAGCTTTCCAGAAAACATCAAGAATAAACACACAAAATCACCAAAACAAACAAAACCTGACAGTGTTACAGCAATAAAATGCTTCCCTTGGTTGCAGAGTCTAGCGTGCCCTTTGGCTCAGACCGCAGGAATCCTTTTGGGCCAGGAGTTCCCAATGCTAGATCTCTGGCAAGATTAGCAGGCTGTCGTCCCCTGTGCCAATTTTGCACACTAGCGGAAGGGTTAACTGTCTCCTGTGCTTCCTGGCTGCCTCCTCCCTCTTCTCCCAGGGGAAGGGGCTGATAGGACTTCTGGAAGAGGGAGAAGCAGGGGCCTGTAACTTCGGACATGGCTTTTGGGACAGGAAGCCTCTGGAGGGCTGATGGCATCCCAGCTCCTGGCAAGCTATTTCTGGGTAGCTGTCCCTATTTTTCTTAACAGTTGGCTGACCGTGGGTTTTTATTGCCATGTTTACTTTTGCGTTTTCGTGTGCGCAGAAAGGATATTTAGAAAGAGCTGGAAATGATTGATTGGCAGGCACCGGCTTGCCTCAACAAGACAGGATTTTCCAACACAACAAATAGCTGGGTGACATTGGGCCAATCACTGGCTCTCAGCCTGGCCTACCTCGCAGTGCTGTTGGGAGGGTGGAGGGGGAGAGGGACAATGATATATGCCACTTTGAGCTGCTTAGAGGAAAGATGAGAGAGAAATGTAAATAAGAAGAACAAGTGGAACTTGCTTCTATCCATTGAACCCATATGAGAGAAAACCCACCATGTTATTGATTAGTTCAATTAATTCCATTAATTAATTCATCAATCAGCTGGCTAAATGAAGAGAGAGACTGGAGAGGGAGGTGCAATTGGCAAACGGCCTGATACTAACCTAGTTACAGTGGAACGTAGCAAACTGCCTTATACTGAGGATAAAGTGGAGCCTATTGGTCCATCCAGGTCAGTGAGCTACAGCCCTTTCCTTAAAAGTAAAGCAAGATTCTAGTCCTCATTATTCCGAATGAAGGGCTGGTTTAAAGAGGAACAGGGAGTCTCTCCCAGTCCTACCTGGAAAAATCACTGGGGATCGAACCCAAAACCTTCTGCATGCAAGGCAGATAGATGCTCCACCACTGAACGATGGCCCCTTCCCACAAGCTGGTTGACCCAAACCATAGAAGATGCACTCACCCAATGATGTAGGCAAGGACCACCAGCTGTATCAGCCTGAAGGTGAGCCCCACCTTCTTGTTCCGCACCAAAACCATCCGTGGCGTGTCATATTCGAAGAGGAACGAGGACACTTTCTCCGAGAATTTGTGCCCCATGGATGAAACGCCGCCTTGGTCTCTGCCAACCGCTGCAGGTGAGAAACCTCTGGCTGCTTCTTCAGGCTTTGGTTCCCCGCAAGTCCTGGTGTGGTGTTTTCTTGCAACTCATCCACTTTGCCTTCTGCCCTTCCCCAGGAGACGACACAGAGCTCTCTCTCTCTCTCTCTCTCTCTCATCGGTGTGAGCAGGTCACTTTACATCTCCTTAGATGGTCTGGGGTGGGTGGGTGTGCTTTCGGAAGCAAATATAATAAACCAGCCTGCAACCACTGTCCAGGAAACCGTTGCACCCTAGAGGTTTGTGCTCCTCCAGATGGTCGCAGGAGGAAGTGAAAGAGCTGAGAAGGAGCTTGTGCAAACCTTCCAACTTTTCACGGGCTAAAATAGGAGAACGCTTGCAAGGTGCCAGCACTTTAGCCGAAAGTTCCTTGCCAAAGGTCCTCCTCTGTTACATTTTACTCTGCCTTCTGCGCGCTGTAAATATTTGCTTTGCAGTAGCATTCCCTGTGCTGATTGAATAACCAAGAGGATGTTCCTTCTTTGACTTAGACACTTAAGAAAGAATTGTCCTGCAATAGGTTATCAACGGCTTAAAGAGCTAGAATCAGGCTGGTGTATGATTATGAATATTTACATCCCTCTTTTTCACCAAAGCTCAAAGTGGCTTACCCAAATCAAAGCAACACGGGTAAAACACAGGAAGCTGAAAACCTGTAAAAGATCATTCCATCCCTTCCAACGTTTCTCTGATGAAAATAGGGACATCCTAAGGAAAAGCGGGGCATTCCGGGATCAAATCAGAAACAGGGGCTGCTTCTGTAAATCCGGGATTGTCTGGAAAATAGGGACACTTGGAGGGTCTGTGCCCACAGCGTTATGCAATGCAAATGTTGAAACCCACAACTGAGAAACTGCTGGAGAATTTCTCCTCCCCCAAGAGAAATCTGGTGACACCACCACCACCCAATTTATCTGTCCAAAAATACAGTAGAGTGTTTTGAGAGGCCATTTGGACATGGCTCAAAAACTCTTTGGCAGTGGTTTAGTTGTCTACTGCATTTCACTGTTTCTGCCTGCAAGGCTTCCCATTGGAGCACCTCATTGGCCACTGTGAGAATGGGATGGTGGTCTAGAATGGCCCGGTCCAACAGAGCTCTTCTTTTGCTCAAGCTACTCTCTCTATGAAAACAGTAGCAAGGCCCTCTCCATACTGAGATAACATTCCCACATGTTGCTCTGCCCCTCTAAATGCTGGTGAGAATCTGCAGAGCTTATTTCACCCCCTTAATGAGCTTTTAAACAGCAAGCCCTGCAGGGGGGGGGGGTGAGTGTCCCCAGACGACCGCTCACTCTCTGGGGACATTGCTTGTTGTTGTTTTTTGGTAACAATTTATTGATTTTCCAAAACAAAAAGAAAAAAAGAAAAGAAAAAATCATAAACAGATTAAACCATAATTTTTTTGGTCAACTTTCCTCCACCCCCCCTCTTGGTTCCATCATAATATACTTGTTTATGCACATCCATAAAACCTTATATACTTAACAATCCAATTTTAAAACCTTCTTCATCTTATTACAAGTGACTTTTAAAAGTTGTACCAATGTAAAAATCTGTACACGAAGCTTTAAAAATATGCATTGAACAATTGCCCTTTTTGTAATAATTTGTCCTTCACAGTTCAGTAATTTATTTTGCCAGTCTTCTTCTTTATCTTCTTTATCTTCTTTGACCGAGGCTTTTTCCTTCCATAGGGGCTGGCTGGTCTTGGCCTGGCATCCAGTCTCGCATATCGGAGCAAAGTATTTCGCTCAAACAATCCAGCAAGTCCTGTATATCTCAATATCATAACATCAATGTTTTAAACAACAATCATTTCCCACCTTTTCTTCAAATCTTTATACAGTGGTACCTCGGGTTAAGTACTTAATTCGTTCCGGAGGTCCGTTCTTAACCTGAAACTGTTCTTAACCTGAAGCACCACTTTAGCTAATGGGGCCTCCTGCTGCTGCCGGAGCACGATTTCTGTTCTCATCCTGAAGCAAAGTTCTTAACTCAAGGTACTATTTCTGGGTTAGCGGAGTCTGTAACCTGAAGCATCTGTAACCTGAGGTACCACTGTATGTATTTTCACTGGGGATATTGCTTGTTGTTGCTGGAAGTACAACTGCAGGAATTATTCTATGCGTAACTTAAGGGTTACTTCCCTTCTCAGTGTTAGCCAACTACCCATAGGTGGTGGTGTTGCTTAGCAACCAGCAAGAGTGGCATGATCTCTAGTGAGATTTGTGAACCGCCCTGAGATCTTATGATGAAGGGTGGTATAATAATAATAATAATAATAATAATAATAATAATAATAATAATGGTGAGGTGACATCTACTCTGATTGGCTGCATATCTCTGAGGGAGGTTTCCCCTTTCCTGATTGGTGATATGTCTCCCTCCTGTGGAATAGGCCTGAAAAACAAAACCTCTCTGTTCCTTTCCCTCAAATTATATACTGTTTATGCCCTCCCCCAGGTTTCCCTCAGGACAGTGTGACTGGGATTTTTCTTATTTCATTTTTATTCTATTTATTTCATGCAGTTCGTATACCACTTTATCTTTAAACAACAACAACAACCCCACAACGAAGTGGTTTGCAGAGACTCATTCTAGACTCAGTCTGCATCATTTAAGTGACTTTGCTAACAGTTGTATCTTCCCTTCTCGCAGCATGGCACCTTTGAACTGACATACATGAAATTAAATCTGATGTTTTTACATCCAAGCTGGGTTGGATAGCCCTTGGCTTGCCTGCTTTTACATTTGTATTTTAGCTGGCCTTTTGCTATTTTAAGCAAATTGGGATCTTTTTCAAGAAGTTGAGAAACTCTGTGCAGGCTAGCTCAGTTGCACCTACAGTTCAGCATCCACAATTATGTCACTCAGCCATTTTCTGTCCTTGGTCCGAATCTGTGCTGTTAAGTTGAAAACTCTCTCATAGAAGTTATTGGCATCCATCTGTGAAGTCAAACCTCTGCGCTAGCAGCGCCAAAGTCACCTCATTGGAATATCACAGAAGACCATTGACATTTTGAGAAGGTGCCATGTGGTACAAAACAATTCCCCTCACGTGCCCAAGAAATCCTGCAGGCCTGGGCCTTTTAAGCGGCAAATTCTGTTTATTCCATAAACGGGTAGTTTATTGTGCCTAGTTTTGAGATGGCACTGTGTGGAGATTTTTATCTTTAAGATAATGGTTCAGCTGACAACTGGCAGTTATCTATCTTGACTTCCTACCACATGTCAGGAGCAGGTAGCCCTTTTGTTGTCTGGGAGCCTAGCAACTCGGAGCATTAATCCACACCAACTCATAGAAGTGGCAGCCAATGTGTCCCACTGAAAAGTCTCGCAGGCAGCATTCGGTACCAGCTGCAGCATTCAAACAGTCTCCAGGGGGCAGTCCCATGTACAGCACATTGCAGTAGTCTAACTGGAAGGCGACTGGAGCCTGGATAACTGCCCAGGAGACCTGAAGAACAGACTCCTAATGCCCTCAACAATTTCTCCATTGCAGATGCTGACAGAGAAGTCTGGGATGTTCAGCTAGTTTGAGATTGGTCAGCGGCTATCATCTCCACAGCTTACCACCACCACCCCTCCCCAGGTTTGGCTTGTGGGTATCGGGAGCAGAGGACACACCCTGAATCTCTTCCATGTGTGGTTCATCTTGATGAGCTACCTTTGAAGGTGACCCGGAAACTACAACTAATCCAGAATGCGGCAGCTAGACTGGTGCCTGGAAGTGGCCACCAAGACCACATAACACCGGTCCTGAAAGACCTGCATTGGTTCCCAGTACATTTCCAAGCACAATTCAAAGTGTTGGTGCTGACCTTTAAAGCCTTAAACGGCCTCAGCCCAGTATACCTGAAGGAGCGTCTCCACCCCCATCGTTCTATCCGGACACTGAGGTCCAGCTCTGAGGGCCTCTGGTGATTCCCTCACTGTGAGAAGTGAGGTTACAGGGAACCGGGCAGAGAGCCTTCTTGGTGATGGCGCCCGCCCTGTGGACCTCCCTCCTACCAGATGTCAAGGAAATAAACAACTGCCTGACTTAGAAAACATCTGAAGGCAGCCCTGTTTAGGGAAGCTTTTAATGTTTGATGTAGTTATTGTGTTTTTAATATTCTATTGGGAGCTGCCCAGAGTGACTGCAGAAACCCAGCCAGATGGACGGGATATAAATAATAAATTATATTATTATTATTGATACTATTACATAAGAGGCTGTGTTTTACAAGATGTTTTGCTGTTAAATTTAGAGTTCCAGCTGCCCCATTATTGTCACTGTTTTGGAAGGCAGGTTACCAAGCCTTCCATAGAAGGCCTCATTTCATGCCATCAGTTATGATTACGGGCCGACCGCACTTTATAAGGCTTGCCTTGCAGCACTCGATAGTACACGATTGTCATCAAGGGCCTGAAGTTTGCAGTTGGCCGTCCAATCTGATGGTTATCAGACATTCTTCTGAGTTTTAGGGGCCTGGCCAATGTCATGTCAAAGAACCCATTACCATCTGATCTGTGCTTCTCCAATTTGCTTCATGCCCCAGAGGTTCAAATCAAACCATTCGAATGCATTCCCAACCCAACTGTTTCCAACAGCCAGCCTCCCATGGCATGGGGCAAAAGCACAGGGCCAAGCCAAATGGATTGGTTCAGGTCCTTCAGCCACTTTTCCTGTCCAGCATGTAATAGATGCGGAACCGTTACCATGTAAACAGCAAATAAACACCAAGGTGCAAGTCCTGTTTTAGAGTAGATATGCTATTCTGTGATTTAAAAGGTTCACTTCACAGAGGCCTCATATTCCATTTCGTTTCACGGTGGGTTAATATTCATGGGGAAATGTTCTTGGTGCAAAAAAAGGTGGATTTTGGTTGCAGTAAAGGACTCCCCCGCCCCAAATAAACCCTGACACACCTTGTTTTTTCGTTTCAATTTTGCTGCTTTGACACAAAACCCACACCCTTCTTTTTGCTGCTTATATGATCTAGTTCATCAGGGATCACGTAGCCAACACAATATCAATACACTCTGAAGGTAACCAATTAATTTTGGCTATTGGAAAATGCTTCAAAGACAGATGAGAGAGAGAGAGAGAGAGAGAAATATCCCTTTCAATAAGATAACATTTCTGCCCCACTTCAGTCCCCCTCGAATTATTCAAAATGGGAGAAGCGACACATTTCTCTGCGGTGAATTTTCACGAAACAGGTCTCTCTCCCACACCCAATTTCAGATCAGCTTCCCCCCCTTTTTTTGCTACAGAACCATTCCCCACCCCCACCTCCGATCTTCTCTTCTTGGCAGCAGACTTGGTATTGACTTGTCTGCTGCTGCGTTTTGGCCAGAGAACGCTTGGGTGACATTATTCCTTTGAAGCTTGTATATTCCTGGCCACCGGTGGGTTCTACACCCAGTACAAATCACTTTGCTTCTCACAAAGGATAGCTGTTTGACTTGCACTGATGACAAGGTCATATGCAATGTGAAGCATAGCAAGCAGAGCTAACCACGTGTTCAACTTTAGAATTCAAGTTTCTCGGGTCCAGAATCCCTCTTCTAGTTCTGTAACAATTTACGTAAGTTGAAGGGTTTGTGGGTTCAGTCTGGATAAGTCCCTTCCAGTTCTTGGGTCCCTATGCCCACTGAGGGTTAGATCCTAAGAGAGGAGGTTGCTGGACTGGTCAGACAAGTTTAAGACAACAGCCTTAGTAAAGGTAAAGGAACCCCTGACCCCCACTCGCGGATGACTCTGGGGTTGTGCGCTCATCTTGCTTTATTGGCCGAGGGAGCCGGCGTACAGCTTCCAGGTCATGTGGCCAGCATGACTAAGCCGCTTCTGGCGAACCAGAGCAGCGCACAGAAACACCGTTTACCTTCCCGCTGGAGTGGTACCTATTTATCTACTTGCACTTTGACGTGCTTTCGAACTGCTAGGTTGGCAGGAGCTGGGACTGAGCAATGGGAGCTCCAATCTGTTTGAGAGCATTTTGCAGCCCCCCATCCAAAACCCTAAACACATCCCGTATAACTTTGATCGTCCTCATTTTTCAAAAGCATTTGTTGTGCTTCTGCTTCTTGTTAAAAACCACAATTTAATCACCTCCAGGAGTGGTCCTTAAAAGCTTGTTTGGATTTGAATTCTGAGATAGTGCCCTTGAAATGAGCAGTTTAAGTTTTCCCTGGCAGGGTCTAACATTCTCTCTTCTAATTTATTAGATGCCAGATACGATAAAACTCCAGTGAACAACAGATACTGGCCCTGTAACAATGCTGAGGTGGAGTCAATCCTTTTTTTAAAAAGAAGAAAAAGTTTCGATCAAGGGACTAGGAAAGACATTATATATTCCATTATTCAGCCCCTCCCTGGTCACTCTTCTGAGTCACTTATGATCACTTTGCTTCTGGGCTCCAATAAATCAGTCACAGTGAAAGTGGCAATGTTTTTGAACATAGAGGCCATAGAATAATAACTCTAGAATTCAGAGGGACCCCCAAAGGTCATCTAATCCAATCTCCTGTAGACAAGAAATCGCAAAATGAATCCCTGACAGATGACCACCCAACATTTGCTTGAAAATCTCCACTGAAGGAGAGTCTACCACCTTCTCAGGTAGTCTGTTCCCTGTCCAACAGCTTTTCCTGTCAGAAAGTTCTTCCTAACATTCGGTCAGAATCTCCTTTCTCGTAATTTGAATCCATGGTTTCAGGTCTTCCCCTCTGGAACAGCCAAAAACAAACTCCATCTTCCATGAGCTATCTGAAGATGGCGGCTGTCATATACAGTGGTACCTCGGGTTACAGATGCTTCAGGTTACAGACTCCCCTAACCCAGAAATAATACCTTGGGTTAAGAACTTTACCTCAGGATGGGAGCAGAAATCACATGGTGGCAGCGGGAGGCCCCATTAGCTAAAGTGGTACCTCAGGTTAAGAACAGTTTCAGGTTAAGAACGGACCTCCAGAACGAATTAAGTTCTTAACCCAAGGTACCTCTGTATAGCCATATAGCTGACTATTATAACTCTGTTCAGTTTTATATTTGTGTATTTTATTACAATGTTTTCAACTGCAATTGTTAATTGTTATTAAATGTTAGAACGGTCTGTCGGGCTGCCAATAAAGAAGGTTTTCTTTTTGAAAAGGGTGCCTTCTGTTTGCTCCTGGCTTCCCAAATCCTCTTGCCTATATTCCACCCTCTATTTACTTTCCCTTGCCATTTATTATCGTGATAGTTATTGCCAAGGCTTCTGGAGAGAGAGAGCAAATGGATAAACTGCAACAGCTGGTTAATACAGCACCCTGTTTGCCATGGGTGGGAAGGAACACAGTTTCCCACCTACATATCAAAGTCTGGGGGACGGCCGCAACCCGCCTCTTCCTGCTCAACAGTAATGTTGACAGCCGTTCTCTATTTAAGGTTTCGGTTGTCCTGGTGATAAAATCCCACAACAGCGTTGCAAATAAAAATTGATATAATCTAATATAGACAACCGTTGCATAAGCACCCGGGTTTTGAGAGCTGGTTGTCAAATGAAGCTTGTCAACCACTGCCAAATTAAGTAGCTAGCTTTTCATAGGTTCTTCAGCAGCAAGGCCATAGTGCAGTGGGAGCACATTCATTGTCTATAGAGGGTCCCAGGCTCAATCCTTGACTTCTCTAGGGAATGTCCCCTGTTTGAAACACTGGACAGTCCCTGCCAGTAACATCAAGTTCGTTGGACTGATCATGATGTGTGGATGTCTGATTATCGCCTTCCAATGCAACTACTCTATTCCAATCTTTAAAATGGAAAGCGTAATGCTGGTGGTCAACAAAAGAGGTTCAAAGACTCTCTCAAGGCAAATCTAAAAAAACAAAAGTAGTACAGTGGTACCTCAGGTTACATACACTTCAGGTTACAGACTCCGCTACCCAGAAATAGTACCTTGGTTTAAGAACTTTGCTTCAGGATGAGAACAGAAATCGTGCTCCAGTGGCACAGTGGCAGCAGGAGGCCCCATTAGCTAAAGTGGTGCTTCAGGTTAAGAACAGTTTCAGGTTAAGAACCGATCTCCAGAAAGAATTAAGTATGTAACCAGAGGTACCACTGTATAAACATCGACAACTGGGAAACACTGGTCTGCAAGCGCTCCAATTGGAGAACAGCCTTTACCAAAGGTGTCACAGGATTTGAAGATGCTCAGGACGAAAGGGAGAAACGTGCTAAGAGGAAGGCACATTTGGCAACCCCCACCATGATCAACTCCTGCCCAGAAACCTGTGGAAGGACGTGTGGATCCAGAATTGGCCTCCACAGCCACTTACGGACTGACTTTTAAAACCGTGTTTATGGAAGACAATCTTACAGGGCTACGAGTGATTGCCAAAGAGACCAGAGGTGGAGAAACTCCAGCCCACAGGCCAGATTTGGCTTACCTGGCCATTTCTCCCACACCACACCCACCTGCCCCACACCTGATGTGATCTGTGACATCAGGTGTGGTGCAAGTAGACATGGATGGAGTGGCTGCTTGCACAGTCAATCCCTGCCGAAAGCAGGATTGAACTCCCAGCTAAACTTGGGGAGTTCAGTCTTGCTTGGTGTGGTGCACCCAAACCCTGCAGGGTGCATGGGAAGTTCTATTTGGTCCATACCTCCTCCCCAGCCCCCCCTCTCCTATTCCCCTGGTACCCTTGGCTGTGCTTGTTTGAACTACATCCCTGCCTCTAGCCCCTGTCCTGGCCTCAGTATCATTTAGCAGGACTGCACCCTTGTCTTGGCAAAAAAACAACCACCAGGAGTGTCATGAGAAGGTGCTTACAGTGTGCCAACAGGTTTGGATCTGGACAGCGCAACCCGAGGGGATAAATCCTCCAGCTGCATAGAAGGCACCTAAGAGGGAGCCTCCACTTCCCAGTCACTGGCCAATCTGACCTGGAGGAAAATGCTCATCTGAATGATTGCTGTGGATTACTGTTGAGTGATGCATCTCCGGATGTGCCAAGCAAATAACCCCCGTTCAAAAGCATATTTACAGTCCAGGACAATGGATTTGCTGTCAAAGTGTACTGGGTGTGTGCTTATGCACTTTTCCACGGAGAAGCTTGGAGTGAAAGACGAAACAACAAATCTATCTGTATCCTCAAAGAAAAAAGGAAGACACCCACAAGTATTATTACTAGGTGTGCCCTCAACCTGCAGCTTATCCTGTAGCTCCAGCTAATACTACAAACCCTAAACTGTGTGTGCTAGGATGGGCACCATCACGTGGCTTGACTCACCATGAGAAACAACATCGTTACATAATTGTTGCGTGCCGAAATGGCTCATAACCGGATCTGGGTTTTTTGCAGACCGACTCCATGTTACAAAGATGTCTGCAAACGTGACATGAAGGTTGGCAACGTCAGTCCTGGCATGTGGGAATGCCTTGCAGAGGACCGCAATGCCTGGACACACTTAGGTTGGGTATCCACAGGAGTGACCAGAGAAAGAATCATCGCTGGGAGGAGAGCAGAAGAGAAGAAACGCCATGGACACCTTCATCTGCCCCAGCTGCAACAGGACATGTCTCTCCCCTATTGGCCTGGACAGCCACAGCAGGTGCTGTAACTCTCCAATGGTTTGGGCTTTACCCCCAAAGGCGCAATCCTCCATTGTCTCCCGAGATAGATGGATATCAATCTCCTCTTTTGTGGGCTACACTTGCTGCTGCCCCCAGGGGGTTAATGAAGAGGGGAAATGGCCCTCATGCTGAAAATCAACCCCCTGCCCACCTCCAATTTTAGAGTCTTGCAAGCTGCCTTGTGAATGATACACTAGGGTCCCAGAGCAACAACTCAATCAGCACCGCAGACATGCCAAAGGACCTCTGCATGGGGAAGGTGTCCCAGGATTGGGGTGTTTCGCTGAGGGCTTCCTAGTTGGAAAGTAACCTCCTAACATTTCCCCTGCTAAAACTAGAGAGACTTCCACTGTCACTGTTGACTCTTTTCCTGGTTCCAGGGTTAGAGCGATCCAAGGAGACGAGAGGGACTGTGATGGGAGTGCGGAGAATTACATGTATGATAAATGACTGTTAATGCTATTGTAACTTATTAGTTGCTTTTCTTACAAAATTCAAAGCAACTTCTGGTACATATTGAGATGGAAAGGAGTAAAATGGCAGAGACACAACCTTGCAAGAGAGGACTCTCCACCCAGCAGCTGAGCTCATGCAATTCATCTGCAAAATGCATCCGCTTTGGGGGAACGGTTAATTAAATTTGTTGTTGCTGCTGCTGTGGTTGTTGTGAGTTGCGCGGTCTCACAGAATTTGGACGCTGGCAGATGGTGACTTGACTGTGTCTGGGTTACTTTAATTAAATAACTGAATAAATGGATGCCATCCTCTCTCTTTCGTACGTCTGCCTTATTCTCCTTGACTCTTTGTCAGTCAGGGTTCCCTTCGGGTTGTATAAATTTGTTTATACCTCTTTTTTATTTATTTCTTTTTTACTTCATGCTGTTCGCTACAATTGTAGTGTTTTTATTGCTTATTTTTATCAATTGGCTTGGATTTTCACCGTGATTAGCATTCACTGCCTTGTGCAATCTGTGTGTGGGTCTTCCCCACCTGACTAAAATATTAAAATGCCAACAGAGATCACCTCGACCGCAAAGGGGGAGGGGGGAGGGAAACACACACACACAACACAGCCAGAATGTGAAGAATAACTTTTCTTTCTGTTTCTTAAAACAACTTTCCTGAAATCACACACAGTATCTATAAAGGGTTTTTTCCCCCTCTCCAAAAAACCTCCATATTAAAATTCCTTGAATACATTTATATATTAAATACAGTAACAACATTTCATGCAAGAATTATTTTTTTTCCTGTACAGCAAAACCAACTCAGTAGTATATTCAAGTCTGTACACTCCCAGAGGCCTGGTGATGCTCCCAATCATTTAATTAACATCTTATTTTATACAATGCTGGTGATAAAGAAGAAAGGGGTGGCCTGATATTCAATCAGCATATTGGAGAATCGTCATTTTAAAAAAATTAAACAAAAGCTGCGTAAGCAGGTCCAATATGTGAGACTGATTTCTCTTTGCCTGTCTCTCTTAAAACAAAAACTGGTATAAATCCACAGATGAACTTTTCAGGGGTATCTGTCAGATTTTAGCTTGCTATAACTACACTGAGAATACTTCAACCTAGGCAGGCTGGCTGGCCTAAGACAATTTTGCTGGTGGGCACCATACATTTAAAGTATTATGATGCCACTTTAAACCGTCATGGATTCCCCCAAAGGATTCTGGGAGCTGCAGTTTGTTAAGGACACAGAGTTGTTAGGAGACCACTATTCCCCTTCCAGAACTACAGTTCCCGGAGTGGTCTAACTAAATCAAAACCTCTTCACAGGGAACTCTGGGAACTGTAGCTCTGTGAGGGGAAAAGGTGCCTCCTAGCAACTTTCAGCACCCTCAACGAACTGCAGCTCCCAGAATTCTTTGGGGCAGAAGCCATGACAGTTCAAGGTGGGATCACACCACTTTAAATGTATGGCCAAGATGGCCTCCTTTCCATTTCACGTCCAGAAGCCAGCTAGATCGGCAGCTGAATCTTCCTTTAAACACAAGCAACAGGATAGCATTGTGCCCTGGGCCTTAATTTAGGGGCTCCATGGCAGAAATAGCTCTGCTCCCCAAGAGAATGGAATGGTCAGGGGGCTCTGGGGGAACATCTGTAAGGGCTGTCACTGCCCCCTACCCCCACATCTGGAGCCTGAGGTGATTCCCTCACTTTGCCAAAAATTAGGGCTTCCCCCTCACTCACACCCTTCGACAAAAATGCTAAAGGGTGCAGCGTTACCTCCAAGACAACAAAGGTAAATACGACGAAATCAGGCTGGAGTCTGGTTTAGGCTTTCCCTGAGAATTCCAGTAGTTGTTTATTTTATTATTATTTAAAGGGGGGGGGGCGCTACAAACTTCATAGAATTATAGAATTGTCTAGTCTCAGCTAAGATATGAGATTGGAGTCAACCTTCCAATCTTGCCCTCCAGTACAGCCATGGGTCCAGGATGATGGGAAGAGTATTCCAAAATATCTGGAAGGGCACTGGAGCAGGGAGAATGATGCAAAGAGGCTGGATTGGGGCTTTAGAAAAGATCCTCCACTTTTAGTTTTCAGCAGAAATTGGCCGTTTTGGTACAGCAGGGATCCTTCCCCACCAGTTTAGAATGTATAAATGCCCAGATTCATATCCTGTTTACTGGCCTTTGTTTACCCACTTGATGCTTCCTCTAGGATCCATCTCAAGGGAAAGTCTAGCCAATCTGGGACCATGCCATGAGAAGATTGCTGCTGCAGTGCTGTGCAGCCTATCATGCTTTGCTATCTCAGGAGCAGACAGTCTACTCCAGTTGCTGTTGGTCGGCTACAACCCCCACCATCGCTGACCATTGGCTGGGGCTGATGGGAGTTGTAATCCCACAACTGCTGAAGGGCATCCCATTGGCTAGCCTGGTCTACCTGATGACATCAGTAAGGGTAAGTGAGAGAATGAGGGCAAGGTAAATTGGTAAGTGAACAGCTTTGCAAGAAAAGGCATCAAAAAGTTTGAGGGAGGGACAGTTTTAGTACTCCCCACTAGCTCACAAAAGAAAAACGAACCCTTGCATCATTTTTCTCTAAATATTCATAGCCTAAAAACTACAGTTCTGAGATATCTTTGGGTTGGGAAAGATGACAGATAAGTAGGTTTGAACAATGATTTAAATTTAGCAATGGATTTGCATGTTATATTAAGCTTGGCTTAGCACCAACATGCTGAATCCTAGAGCATGGGACCCTTTGCCCGCTGTCCCATGCTAAATCAAACCATGATTCGGCTTAGCATGCCATCTGAACCTGGGCTCCTGGTTTAGCTCTCTACAGGCTAAACATGAGCAGTAACCAAGGACTGTCCTAGGAGTTATGGCTTGTTCTTTGTCCAGGAGAGTTAAATGACAAGCTCAGGCAAGCTAAACAAAACCATGGCTTAACTCAAACCAGCAGCAGAACAAACCAGCAGCAACTGCAATCTCCTCTTCGGGAGCAAGGGCATTCATCCTAAACCATGGTTTGCCTTAGCACAACACATGAACCAGGTATCTATAAATAAAGCAAAGGAATGCATAGCCCAAGTTGAGACACAGAGGGGCTTAAACTCAATTAGCAAAGTGATAACTATAGGAACATGAATATGACACACACATTGGGTTGCCACCTTCTTTCCTGGCAATGCTCCTGTACATTTAACAATATGTGCCTGTGACTTCAACTTGTCTGTACATGACAATCAAGAACTTCAACAGATCCAGCGTTTGTTAGCCTGGAGATACAAGGAAGTTTTTCCCAGCTTGCTCAGCCCTCATTCACCTTCAGGGGTTCCCCTCAGATTTGGTTAATGCATTCTCAGTTCTGCAGTTGCGTATTCCAAACGGTCCACGGAATTTCTTCTTGGCTTAATGTGACCAGTTTGAAAGGTAAGACACGTGGGTTCTGAAATGTGTCCCAAAGGTCTTAACAAGAAAAAGGTGGCAGGATAATGTGGCGTATTCACGCAATACTCTGCACCAGAATCCACCCCACCCAAAAAAGAATTTGTAGCAAATTAAATTGTGCAAGAATTGGTCACGGCAAGCAGCCAAACACTCCAACTTTTGTGGCGCTAGGATGAACCTAAAACTGCCACAGTAACATCCCTGAGATGAAGGTGCAACACCCACATTTTTAAATGTTATGTTAGTATGGTGGCAACAGTGCCCTCTTGATAGCATTCACTCCCTAGTGCAAAGCAGACCTACCCAATAAAACGTGGTTGAAAACAGCTTAAGCTGGACTTGTATCTCTCACATAAAAACAGCAAATGAAAACACAGCATAAACACAGAATCTGCAACCCTAGGAATTGTAGCTTTGTGGTGTGCAGAGACCATTCAACATTCAGCCCTCTACCGAACTCCCAGTAATTCCCAGGGTTGTTAGACTAAAAGGCAGGATAAATGAATGGGACTGAAATTAACTCAGACCTTTGGGGTTGCAATTACACCCCAGGGCACTTTCCACTGCAGAATTTACACTGCAGAATCTATAGTATAGTTCATTTAGGGCAGTCTGGCTTAAGCCTTTCCAGATGTTTTGGACTACAAGTCCCATCCGCCCGGGTTAGCGCAGCTCTGCTGGTTGATGGGGGTTGTGATCCCAAACCTCTGGATCACAACCAGGTTGGGCAAGGCTGACCTAAGACAATGTTCAGTAGTAAATAATGCCCACATATTTCAGCCACTTACCATTGACCGTTTTCTTTCTGAGTTCCAAAAAAGAATCTGGTAAAGGTTAAATATCCCAAGATTTGCCATTGCCCCAAATTATCTGCAACTCTGGCTCAATTTATGTGCCCGGACAGTTTTCTTTTGGAAAGTCTAGGGGCAATTTATCCCAGAAAATGATTTATTTTTGCTACTGGGATTGTTTCCTTCTTTTTTAGTCCCAGACAATGTTAGTAACAAAAATTTCCCACAGCGTTTTTCAACAAAAACTGATCAAAGGAAACATATTCCTCAAGAACTTAAAACATCCTTATTTACTCAAGCTTTCCCAGACGTATGGCCCAGTCCTTGGGCTGATATGACTTTTGATGGCTTTAAAACAGATTATGTTAAGCCAATTTTGTTATCTGCATTGCCTAGATATGATTCCCTCCACATTTGATTCATAGCATGCAAATTTATAAAATAAATACATAAAAGAATCTTCTTCTGATAGCGCATTGTTGATTGGATTTAGGGGTATTTGACTACCTTGAGATACATTGGAATATAGGGGAAGGTTGGGGGGGGAATCTCCAAAATGATTTGTGTGATTTTTCACTTATGGGTTTCAGGTGAGAGTTAAATTAAGTCAGAGCATCAAGGGAGCACTTAATGCTACCTCTTCCTGAGCAGGGGTGGTATCTGTCAAGAACTCTCCCCGAAACTACCACAAGCTCACTTCCTTTCTGAGACAGAAAAATACAGGTTTTTAGGGCACTGAAGATTTGGAGGGTGGGGAAGAAGAGAAAATTATAGGAAAAAAGATTGCATTTTGAAGAAGCAGACCTTTAAGGATCTAGGCTCTCCTGTCTCCACGACACTGCAAAATTCTACACCCTAAGCCATAATTTAGCTGTCCAGTCTTTGCACCACTATGTACAAGGGTGGAAGGGGAAGCTATGTAACAAGAGTAAAAAGAAAACTAAAAATAAAGTCAGGTTGTTTGTTTGTTTGTTTTCCTTTTCTTTAACGATTCAACCGCATTAAGTCCAACACTTTTTCAAAAGCATGCATATTCCTCGTTGGCTTTTGATGATGTTCAGGCATGCAGGCTCTTCAGTCCCAGTTAGGAGCTGAGAGTTCAATTGCGGAGAAATGGAGTTCCTTTTGGTGTCGTTTCATTTCTTCGCATCTCTGCCTGGTGGTGGTGGGGAGAATGAGGGGAGGGGGAGAGACGGGAAATGATTATCGGTTTTCATTTTTTAAAAGATAAAATATTTCCCCCTACCTTAACTATAATACTATAACTCAGGATGGAGGTAACCCCACGAAACTGATGGGCAGTTGAAGGAGGGCCCCCCCCAAAAGGAAAAAGAAAGTCATTCATGCAAGAGATTGCTGCTTTCTGCAACTAACTGCCTCATGAGACTTATTTATAAAAATATTTATCTACTGCTATTCATTAAAAACTTCAGAGCTGTTTACAACAATTATATGTAAAGTCATACCATAACATTTGAAAAAGTTAAAATCAGAAACCAGCTAGTTATTGTGGAAAGATGCATTCTTAATTGGCTGCATAACAGAAAAACTTTCAGTAGGAGTTTAAAAGTTGGCAGAGAAGGTGCCTGCTGAATCTAGTGGCAGAGTGTTCCACAGGACAGAGCCAATGACACTAAAGGCTCAGTTTCTGGTTGTTGTCAAGTAAGCCGTGCCAACCTGAGGAACAACCAATGACCCTCTCCTGCAGATGAACTCAGGAATCGACCTGGGATACAAAGGTTCAGGCAGTGCCTGAACTACGCTTGGCCGAAGTTGTTCAGGGCTTTGCAAATTAATATAAGGTTCTTGACCTTGGCTGGATAATAGATGAAAAACAGCCAGTGCAGAGGCTTTAACAATGATGCCACAGGTTGTCAGTCAGATGCCCTATCAGCAGTCTGGCTGCCACATTCTGGACCAGCTGAAGCTTCTGAACCATGTTCCTGGCAAGGACCACAACCTCAAATAGCTGGGAAAGGGCCATTAGACAAAAATTGCAGTACAGGATAGACCCCATCAATGGCCCATGACCGATGAATGGAACCTCAGGGGCAGTGTTACTTCCTGCAATAGCAGGAGATAGCTGCTGACTCTGTGCTCTGGGTTAAACTACAGAGCCTTGGACTTGCTGATCAGAAGGTCAGCGGTTCGAATCCCCGTGACGGGGTGAGCTCCCGTTGCTCGGTCCCTGCTCCTGCCAACCTAGCAGTTCGAAAGCACGTCAAAGTGCAAGTAGATAAATAGGTACTGCTCCGGCGGGAAGGTAAACGGTTGCGTGCACTGCTCTGGTTCGCTAAAAGCGGCTTAGTCATGCTGGCCACATGACCTGGAAGCTGTACGCCGGCTCCCTTGGCCAATAAAGCGAGATGAGCGCCGCAACCCCAGAGTCGGCCACAACTGGACCTAATGGTCAGGGGTCCCTTTACCTTTACCTTAGGTTCCGCAGCACTTGCTGAAACAAGATCTACACTTGTTGAATCGTGTTGAGCCTTGGGCCTTCCTAGTTGCCCAGATCGAGACATGTGGGTCTCCAAGTGGCATGGGGCTTGCTCTGCCTCAGAGGCCTCTGTGTCCTAGTTTTGGGGGGTCTCTCTAAGTGGCAAGTGGAGCATAGAGTTATAGAGCTGGAAGGGACCTCAAAGGTCATGTAGTGCAACCCCCTGCAATGCAGGGACCGTGGCTAAAGAATCCCTGACAGATGGCCAACCCAATCGTTGTTTAAAAGCCCTCAAAGCACGAAAGCCGCCTTCCCGACATAAAGTCAGGTAGCAGACAGCATATTTCTTTGCTTAAAAAGCAAAACAATGCCAGAAACCCTTCTGGAGGGGGGTGAATGGGTTTGGTCTTCTCGTAAAGCATTCCCCCCCCCCCTGCACATGTCAATTTGGCTCCAAGGTAACGACAGCAAAGGATTACCCTACAAGGCCATATTATGACAGGGGGAACGACAGGCTCTCAGCATCCAAGGCAGACACAAAGACTCTGTTCTATGCCCACCGGTAATGAGTCACTATGGAGATCCTGCTGTGCTTCAAAGGGGCCTTTTATGGTCTCCAAGAGAGCAGGTTACATTGGCAGGCAAAGAAGGAGAAAAACGCCACAATCGATTTAAGAGGATTTGTAAATTCCTGCAATGCAATAGCAGGATTGGGAAGCCGAGAGAGCGCTGGTACCCAACCTGCTCTGAATGGGATTGCATTCTCCCCTAAGGATCAGATTTACACTTTGTGTGTTTTGTCTGTGTGTGGGGATAGAGCCAGCTCTGTCCCTGGAAGGCCATGCGATATCCGTGGCACTCACAGACCTTGTAGCAGCCAACTACGACCCCTCCTGGACAGGAGCAGCTTAGTCATGGTTAATAATAATAATAATAATAATAATAATAATAATAATAATATATTATTATTATTATTATTTATACCCCGCCCATCTGGCTGGGTTTCCCCAGTCACTCTGGGCAGCTTTCAACAAAATATTAAAATACAATAATTCATTAAAATACTATAATGAATGCTCCAGCAAACTTCCGTTTAGACTTACAATTGCAATTTTTATTTATTTTTATTTATTTATTTCATATAATTTAGATGCCACTTGATTGCAAGGAAAAACCCTCAGACTGGATTTCAAAAAGATTATAAAGCAGTAACATAAAACAGTTAAGAACAGCTATTTATAAAAAATAAAACCAACAATAAGATAAAAACAGATTAAAGCACATGGCAACAGTCTGCATATGTGGACAGGATTGCCGAAACAGAAATGCTTTCTTTTTGCAGGTGCCCAAAAGAGTACTGTGAAAGTGCCTGCCTGAAGCCCCTAGGCAGGGAGTTCCAAAGTCGCTCAAAACAACTTCTGAAAAATGACATGTTTCTCATGTAAACTGTCCATTTCTACAGAAGTGAACCTCACTGAGCTCAACGGGACTTACTCCCGGGCTTCTGCAAGGATGAGTGCTGTTTCACAAACTTGTTAAGAGTTCTACAAGTGTCAGCGATCATGTAGGTCAGGATTTCCCAAAACTTGGGTCTCCAGCTGTTTCCGGACTACAATTCCCATCATCCCTGAACACTGGTCTTGCTAGCTAGGGATGATGGGAGTTGTAGTCCAAATTTGGAGACCCAAATTTGGGAAACCCTGATATAGGCAGAGGTGATCCAGTGGACACAGTGGACTTGGACCTTCAAAATTCATTTCGACAAGGCACCTCACCCAAGACTCCTGAATACCTTTTGCTGGAAACCACAGGGGTGCGGGGAGACTGTTCTTGTACTTGTGTCCCGCTTGCTGGTTTCCCACTGGTGCATCTAGTTGGCCACTGTGAGAACAAGATGCTGGACCAGATGAGCCACTGGCCTGACCTTGCAGAGCTCTTCTTATGCTCTTATCTGTGCTGATACATTGGCTCCCAGTACATTTCTGGGCACAATTCAAAGTGTTGGTGCTGACCTTTAAAGCCCTAAATGGCCTCAGCCCAGTATACCTGAAGGAGCGTCTCCACCCCCATTGTTCAGCCCGGACACTGAGGTCCAGCGCCGAGGGCCTTCTGGCAGTTCCTTCCCTGCAAGAAGTGAGGTTACAGGGAACCAGGCCGAGGGTCTTCTTGGTGGTGGCGCCTGCCCTGTGGAATGCCCTCCCATCAGATGTCAAGGAAATAAACAACTATCTGACTTTTAGAAGACATCTGAAGGCAGCAATGTTTAGGGAAGTTTTTAATGTTTGATGTTCTATCGTGTTTTTAATATATTTTTGGGAGCTGCCCAGAGTGGCTTGGGAAACCCAGCCAGATGGGCAGGGTATAAATAATATATTATTATTATTACTGTTACTATGATAATTGTGACTCCGCTAGCTGGGTTCCTAAGTGACCCATGCACATGCAGGAAAGCAAGGAGAGGACTGCCAACCCCACCACAGGACACACTCACCATCTAAATGATTGCGGGAAAGGTACTTGAGTCCTTCATCAAGCAGGATAACCGGCAAGGAGATTTTCAGCACCGTTACCCACTGGGGCCAGCTAAGTGGTGTCACCTGGAAGATCAGCTGGGAAGCAAGGAGAGGATACATATCACACCTGCCCTTCTGTTCAGAGGCAAGTGCCAATCATTATGTAACCAATATGGCACTGTCCAGGCACAGGAATCAGCATACTTGCGGTGGTAACCCTGAGGTTTATAGCACTGCATAGGTTTTTTTATAGAAAAAGATCCCCAAACATGGCGACACCTCCAGCAGCCCAATGAGCTTGCTGAGTGTCTGCAGAGGGGAACACGGAAAAGGGGAGGAGAAACGGAATGGAGTTTCCTGGAGGAGGGCGTAACTTCATAACTGGAACCACGAATGGGAGTACGTTACAATACAATATTTTTCTTGCTGGGTAATGTGTAATGGGTGGGGTGGGGTGGGGACACAACCACCTCTAAATGTGAATTTAAACAAACATATACAATGTTAGCCCACAATGGGTCTTCCAGCAGGGAGAAAGACATATGGGGAAAGTTTGCACATGGGAGGTTGTATGATTGATGTCTGGTGTCCCCACTTCATCAAACAGAAGCTTCAACGGAGAAGATCTCTAACTGAGACTCCGGAGAGCAGCTGTTGGTCTTGATCAGGAACGAAGAACCTGAGTTCCTCCAGATGTTGTTGGACTCCAACTCCCATCAGCCCCCAGTCAGCATTGCCAATGCTCAGGTGTGATGGGAGTTGGAGGCCACCTGGAAGGCCACAGGTTGCTCCATACTTCCTTGAGACCAGGGGTTTGCAAACTTTTTCAGGCCACTGCCCCCTTGATTCCATAAACTCATCTCCAGTGCCCCCTATCCTATCCTATAAAAAAGCATTATTGAGAATAGCGGTTTGCACTAAGGAAGGCGATAACACACACAAAAATCAAAACAGTAACAATTAATTGCACATTTATTCAAAAGCCAATGAAAATTAAACTAAATTCTAAACACCAGTTCAATGAAATGGATCCAGTGATGCCAGCTTTTCAAGGTCTGATGCTCATTTGCACCTCCTGCTGGCCTCTTAGAACCACTCTTTAGAGCTCAATCAGAGCAAACAGCAATTTGGGTTTCCCCTGGATTGCCATTTGTTCCAATCTATCGCTAGAGAGTGGGTATTCCCTTGGAAGGAGCTGGGCAAGTGGAAAAGTGCTTAGACTCACGCTTTCTAGGCATGGCACAAGTGGACATGTGGATGGGGCCTTAGTGCCCCCCCAGCTAATCCCACTGCCTGCTTCCCAGGGTACAACTTCCTGTACTAGGACCAACTTCCTGCCTCAGTAACAAGGCAACTGGTTATGTTTACCCTGCCAAGTCCAGTCCTGAAAGGGACCACATGTGGACCCAGCCTGCTCAGAAAGTGGGAGAGCGGGTAGCATCTTTCTTGGGGTCCAAGGCTTCCCCTCTCTCATGGTGTCTGGGTGGTCAGATGCTGAAGAGGATGGGGTGAGGGTTGTCTCCAGCACCTTTAATAGTGGAGTAGGAGAAGGGGATTTCAGGCACGGGCAGCCTGGGTCTCGTCTGCATTTGGCCACCCTCAAAAATGCAGGTTCTATCTACTTACAGGCAATGGCTTCATGTAGAGGATCAGGAAGTGCAGAGCCATGGACATGACAATGGCCCCCAGGAGCCAGAGGTTCAGCCAAGGAGGCATCCTGAGCAGCGACTGGTTTTCAGACACACTGTGGGAGAGATGGGGTGCATTCAGACGTTGGGAATATTGAGTTAGTTTTCCTGATTATAATGCTAGAGCTTCTGCCCTGATCCCTAACGTTCCTTTCACACTGCAGCACCTGTTGAGTTATGGAACTGTGGGATTTTTAAAATCAACACACCATCTAGTCACACTAAATCTCATTTACTCTGGTGAGTGTGACCAGAAACATCACAGGAAAACTTTGCTATGCGCCCCCTCCATTTTGCACATGCATCCTTCTTCCCCCCATAATTCACCCATGAAAAGGATAGGAGAGACCATCAGCTTTACCTCCCCAAATATCGTCACTTTAAAGGTAAAGGGACCCCATTAGGTCCAGTCGTGGCCGACTCTGGGGTTGCGGTGCTCATCTCGCTTTATTGGCTGAGGGAGCCGGCATACAGCTTCTGGGTCATGTGGCCAGCATGACTAAGCCGCTTCTGGCAAACCAGAGCAGCACACAGAAACGCCGTTTACCTTCTTGCCGGAGCGGTACCTATTTATCTACTTGCACTTTGATGCGTTTTTGAACTGCTAGGTTGGCAGGAGCAGGGACCAAGCAACGGGAGCTCACCCCATCACGGGGATTCAAACCGCCAACCTTCTGATCGGCAAGTCCTAGGTTCTGTGGTTTAACCCACAGCACCGCCCGCATCCGTCACTTTACTCGAGCCCAAAAAACCCATGACCCAAATTAAAGTCCAATGTGCTATAGTACAAACGTATTATAATGATACTTTTGATATTGGTGATAATGATGAAGATGACGATGTTGGTGGCCCTGTCCCCCTTACGAATGCTGCGGGTTACGTGCTCTGCTAACCCAGAAGTAGATGCCCCTTGCTGCAACTTTTCCCCCGGGATGCGAGCGGAAGTCGCACTCCGGCAGCGCGGCAGCAGCGGAAGGCGCCAATAGAGAAAGCGTGCCTCATGTTATGAGCAGTTTCCTGTTAGGAACAGACCTCCAGTACGGATTAAGTATGTAACACGAGGTACCACTGTATTTTGGAAAGTGGTTTTCAGGTTCTGGTCTTTGTTTGGAAGCCACTTGAAATCATGATGGTGGACCAAAACTTTTCAAAACTGCACTGTGGTGGGGTTTTTTTTGGGGGGGGTTCTCATAATTCCTGTGCAACTCTAGGCATTTTCCACTAGTGGTAACAATAATTCATGCCACAGAGCACGCTCTGCCCAAATGATTTTGTACTTGCATGATTCAGAAGCACATGCAGATGTCAAGGTTCTCTGCACATCTACGCATGATTTACACGTGATGCAGCAAATCCCCTTCCTGGATTAAACGGGCAACAGACTGTACCTGTGTTAGCCAGTTCCCATTTGCTGGACCATTTCTTCTTAATTTCATACCCAAACCTTTTTTTAAGGGAAGCAGATGCGTGGCCAGCAATGCCATACCTGTTGAGTGCATTTAACATCTCAATGGTCACCAGCACAGAGAGCGCCATGGTGGTCGGGTAACGCGATTCGAAAATTTCACAGTCAACGCCTTCGAAGATGGGGTTGTCCTCTGTGCATCGCATGAAGTTCCTCTGTAGGTAGGAGAATATAAACACAAGTCTGGAGATGGGGGGATCTTTCACCACCACTACCAACAGGTTCCAGAGGAGCCTTTTGCTCCTAAAAATTAAATTACTATATTCCCTGTTTTGCTAGCAGCACTCACGAAATAGCTATTCCTGTGGGTTGACAACAAGAATGACTAGGCTTCCTTGATAGCTATACTCTGCCTCCGTGGTCTGAGGTAGGAATGCTTCTGAATAACAGAAGTCGCAGGAGGGGAGAGTCCTCTTGCGCTTGGATCCTGCTCGTGTGTCGGCCACTGTGAGAGCAGGATGCTGGACTAGATGGGCCAGATCCAGGCTCTTCTGATATTCTCACGTGTTTTCCCTGCACTGGACTATCAACTTACCAGCTGGTGGAAGGTAACTTGTGGTCCTTCGGGGTCATACAAGAACCACCAGGTAGCTGAACCCACAGTGGCAAAGCCAACATACACTGCAAGGAAAGGAGGAAAAAGTAATTGATCACACAGGCTAAACTCTGTGTGCTATTGTGCTGCCTTCAGAAGGCAGCCATTTGACAGTAGCCATATCCTCCAAGCAGGCTTTACGGGGCAGCCCCACTCTGAGCATCATTCATTTGTTTCAAAGGCTACTTAATCAAAAAGCTCTCCCTGGGCAGCTTCTGTTCACTGGCATTTCTGATGGTGCAACCTAAATACCACAAGATTTATACTCCACCTCCCATGGGACATGTCTGGCAAGTGGGCAGGGGCCCCGACCTGTCCATCACACAACATCACAATGATGTCACTTTGGCACAGCTGTTAGGGAGGGAAGCCCAGGCAATCAGCTGATTGTTGGTGCCTGGAAAGGACAGATCTTTGCAGATGCTGCCAACCAGCTGATGGGAGGTGTCTACAATTTCCCCTTTCGCTCAAGTGGCTTCTTTAGCTGGCCTACATTGTGCAGTGGGGAGAAGGCATAGGGTGAGGCAGGTGGGTGGGACTTGTCTTGTCTTGTCCAAAACATGGGACAAATGGAAGGCCCTGGCAGGCCGAATTAGACCCTCAGTTAGAGATGCCCCAATACTGCTATTCCCACTTATCTGGAATTAAGTCCCACTGGCCCCAGTGGGATTTACTTCTGAGTAGACCTGTTAACTGCCTTGTTAAGATGCTGGGCATTATAGAACATAAAATCAGCGAACAAAGCCCCGTCTAGAAGGCTTACAATCTAACTGCAACAAAGATGTGATTGGAAGGAAGCAGGGAAGGCGAGATATCTCTCGCTTTCAGAGTAGTCAAGTGCCGCACTCCAGCTAAGCAAAACCTACCAGGAACCGACCCAGACATTTTGCAGTTTTCCTCTTTGGAGCTCGTGACGCAATGACAAAACGCTAATGCTCATTTTGTTTCATGCCGTGCTATATTTAGTTACTTATAATTAAATGAATTTACTAGTCGCTTTTTTGCCATAGCAACTCAAAGCGACTTACGAAAAAGCTTAACCCCCCCACAAGAAAACCCCTATAAATACATTAAAACTAGATAGGAAAGGGGTAATGCATTAAAACATCCCACCCACTCTAGAAGGCCACAGGTCGTTAGGAGCCAAAGGTCTGGTTTAAAAGGAATTTTTTGCCTGGCGCCTTAAGATGTATAATGACGGCGCCAGGCCTGGGGAGAGCATTCCACAAACAGGGAGCCACCACCAAAAAGGCCAATTGTGGTATTTTATTTTGTTTTATTCCTTTTCACCCTATTATACATCCTATTGGATAATGCATTTCATGTGGCTCTCATCGTATTTCCTTGATGCTCGTCATTGGCTGTAACTACGGAGATTTGGTTTAGAACGTGAGATACACCTGAGATAAAATTTCACTAGCCTTTTAACCACACTAAGGGGTGGCGAGGATGAAGAGGCTGTGATGCTCCACCCTTAGCCCCACCCCACGGTCACCTGACACCTCCTTGATTCTGATGCATTCTGGGCAAACGTCTGCAGAGAGGACCCGACTCTACACACACAGTCTCCCTGTGGGAATTTCTAAACTCTGTGCTGTGAATGGGGGTTAAAGCAGTCTCTCCAAAATTCTCCTCTTGCCCCTAATCCCTAGTGTTGAACATGGCCTCGTTTCTCACCTCCAATGGCAAGGTAGCGGAAGAAGAGCCACCCGCTGATCAGAGGCTCCCTGGGATTCCGCGGCAGCTTGTCCATGATGTCAAGGTCAGGCGGATTGAAGCCCAGAGCCGTCGCTGGCAGCCCATCGGTCACCAGGTTGACCCAAAGCAGCTGGACTGGGATCAACGCTTCGGGGAGGCCCAGGATGGCTGTCAGGAAGATACTGGGGGAAAGAAACACACAGAAATTCTACCATGACTTGATTTCACTCCCAGTGCTTTTCTTTTTTTATCACACAAGTGGTAAACCTCAGGTCTGTGGGCCAGATTTCAGGGAATCATGGAATTGTAGAGTTGGAAGGGACTCGAAGAGTCATTTAGTCCAACCCCCTGCAATGCAGGAATCTAAACTAAAGCCTCTGCTTAAAAACATTCAAGGAAGGAAAGTTCACAACCTCTTGAAGGTGACCATCCACCGTCAAACAGCTCTTATCATCAGAAAGTTCTTCCTGATGTTTGGACAGACTCTCCTTTCTTGTAACTTGAAGCAATTGGTTTGAGTCCTACCCTCCAGAGCAAGAGAAAACAAGCTTGTTCCCTCCTCCATGTGACAGCCCTTGAGATAGTTGAAGATGGCTATCCAATCTCCTCTCAGTGTCCTCTTTTCCAGGCTAAACATATCCAGCTCCTTCAATCATTCCTCAAAAGGCCTGATTTCCAGAAACCAAGGATTGGAAACCTCCAGGGTTCCCCCATTTGTGACATGAAATGCGGGGCAAGTAGAGATGCAGCTGGAAAGCAGGATTGAACTCCCTGCCTATTGGCTGAGGCATGGTGAGTTTACTTCTTTATTATTTCCATTTATAGACCGTGCTGCTAGCTAAAAGATCTCAAAGCAGGTTGCACACACAATCAATACGATAAAACCACGTCAAACGTGTCGCATAACAAAATGCATTAACAACATCCACAAATGTAATAAGGAATGAATAAAACTGGAGAGCCCTGCAAGGTGGTATAAATTTCAAGCGCCACAACCTGCATGCAATCATTCACCCTATTTTACTCACCACCTTGTTTCACACAACCACCACAAGCATTCGTTGAGTCCAACATTGCCTCATCAACCCCTTATACATAGATCACTCAGCCTCAACAATATTACAACCCATGTACAAAGTACCACTGCCAAGCATATACAAATTAGGCACATCCCTAATATCTGAAGCAGTAATGGACTCGTGCCCCCCTCCTGCTGGACCATCTAATACTCTCCTCCAATCTATCACCTGAGAGGCACCCAGTTCTCTACCATAGCATCTGTTCTGCTTAGTTCTCTGTGGCGAAAGCTCCGGTGTACCTCAAGCCTTCAAAAAACAGGACTGAACTCCCTGCCCATCAGCTGATGTACTGATGTGCAATTCTGCATTCTTCCCACCTGTCAAAGTCAGCCCATTTGTGGGGGAGATAAAGATCTGGCTCGCTGGGGAACCCCTGCTTTATTATTATAAAGCTTATGAATTAGGAGTGGAACCCATGCTCAAGCCAAACTTGTCTGCTGGGGAGCACCCAATGGACAAAGCAAAGAAGGCACATTTACGCAATCTTTGATGGCTTTGAAGGCACCCTCCCAATATTTTGGACTACAACTTCCATCATCGCCTGTGACCATTGGCCATGCTGGCTGGTGTGAGTTGGCACCTGTCTGGAGGGCCACAGGCATTCCTGGGTCCAGAATAGAGGGAGCAGGTGCTTACCAGACCACTTCTCCGACGTTGGAGGAAATGAGGTAGCGGATGAACTGCTTCATATTGTTGTAGATGGCACGGCCCTCCTCCACGGCTGCGACGATGGTGGAGAAGTTGTCGTCGGACAAGACCATTTCTGCTGCTGACTTTGCCACTGCTGTGCCAGAGCCCATGGCGATGCCGATTTCGGCTTTCTTCAACGCTGGGGCATCGTTCACTCCGTCACCAGTCTGGAGCACAAAGAAAAGCCCTCATCACTGGAAGGAACATAAGAAGAGCCTGCTGGAGCAGGCCAATGGCCCATCTAGTCCAGCATCATCTTCTCACAGGGGCAAACCAGATGCCTGTGGGAAACCAGCAAGCCTATAACATTTAAACACGTTATAAAATACAACATGTTAATAACAAATTAGTTTAAACGCACATTTAGAACCAGCAATTAAAATCTAGTTTGCCCTGACAGCAGCCCATTGGGCAGCACTGTCTGCACCTTAATTTCCAAAGACCCGTCTGAACAAGAAGGTCTTAGCCTACTCTATTGGGAGGGAAGAAGAAGAAGAAGAAGAAGGAGGAGGAGGAGGGGGAGGAGGAGGAGGAGGAAGAAGAATTCTGTAATATGGGAGCAGCCACAGAAAAGGCCCTATCTTGGGTCATCACCAACTACACCTCTGATACTGAAGGGACTGGGAGAAGGTGCTCACCTGAGGATCTTAGCACCTGGGAAGCTTCATATAGGGAGACATGATCTTTCAGGTGCCTTGGGCCCAATCCACTCCCACCCAAGCTATTTCCCAAGATTATCTGCAGGTCCAGCAACTGGAAGGGGATTTGGAGCCAGCTAGCTCTGAAATCTGATTCAGGAACATGCTTGGAGGCTTCAGATGCAACAAGACAGACAGGGAGTCCCAGTTTCCAAAGCTCACCATAGCTGTGATTTCGTTGAACGACTGCAGGTACTCCACTATCTTGGACTTGTGGGCAGGTTCCACGCGGGCAAAGCAGCGAGCGGAGCGGCAGGCGTTGCTCTGGTCCTCTGGTGAGAGGTCGTCGAATTCCCTCCCCGTGTAGGCTTTGTCCGCCACCTCTTCGCTCTCCGAGAAGATCCCAATCCTCCGGCAGATGGCCACGGCCGTCCCCTTGTTGTCGCCAGTGATCATGATGACCCGGATGCCGGCTTTCTTGCACATCTCGATGGACAGCAACACTTCCTTCCGAGGAGGGTCCAGCATCCCCACACAACCCACGAAGGTCAGGTTGGTCTGCAGGCCGGACGAGAAGGGAGGGATCAGTCCCCTGAAAAGTGGTACCCACCAGACTTTCTATAGAGGGAAGCCCTTTTTAAGAAAGGCCCGAGGGTGCCTAGTGGTTATAGTCAGGAATGGCTGAGGATAGAACTGGGTTTTTCCCAATGCCTCCTCTGAGGAGCCAAAGAATTATCAAACTGCTTTGGCTAGGAGGCCGAAGGCAGATGTCGTCCCAAACAACTGGCGAACACCAAGTTGAAGAAGGTGGATATAAACAATGATAGCTTAATCTAAAGGTAAAGGGACCCCTGACCATTAGGTCCAGTTGCGGACGACTCTGGGGTTGTGGCGCTCCTCTTGCTTTATTGGCCGAGGGAGCCGGCGTACAGCTTCCGTGTCATGTGGCCAGCATGACTAAGCCGCTTCTGGAGAACCAGAGCAGCGCACAGAAACGCCATTTACCTTCCCACCGGAGCGGTACCTATTTATCTACTTGCACTTTGATGTGCTTTCAAACTGCTAGGTTGGCAGGAGCAGGGACCGAGCAACAGGAGCTCACCCTGTCGTGAGGATTCGAACCACCGACCTTCTGATCGGCAAGTCCTAGGCTCTGTGGTTTAACCCACAGCGCCACCTGCGTCCCAGTGATAGCTCAGGGAGCCTTAAAGTCTTTGTTTATGAACTGGACACAGCCCCTTAACCCTGCTCCTCATGCACTGCTCCAACCACCTCACTCCATCCTAAACCAGGCTGCTCTTTGGCCTCTTCCTTGACTCTGCCTTACCTCGTAGTTGATGAACTGGCTGGAATCATCCAGGCGCATATCCTCCTTCCGGGGAGGGTGGTCTCTTGTGGCCAACGCGAGGCAGCGCAGGGTGTCGATGCCGGTGCCCCACTCCCGGATCTTGGAGAGTATCTTCTCCTTGGTGGAGAGAGTCAGGGCAACCCGGGTGCTGCCGACACGGACGTAGTTGCAGCGCTCAATTACGCTTTCTGGAGCGCCCTGTCGGAAATGGTATGGAAGTCACAGGACAGGCCCATTAAGAGATGCAGAAGGCAAGCAAATGGGTAAGAGATTGGAGGACAACCAGCTCAAGAGCTGGGGGGTTTCCTCAGGTGGGTTCCATTAGCACCCAGAGGATGGAGAGCCGACTAAAGGGCCAGGGCTAAAATTCAATGCGAATTATTTGCCCTCTTCAAATTCACAGACACAGGGTGGACCACCTGAATGATGCTCACAGGCTTCTGGTGGTACATGGACTACAGTTTAGGCACCTCCTGCTTTATTGCACTTTTGCTGCTATTTTAAAGGTTTTCGTTGTACATTTGTAAAGTGGCCATTTTTAGTTGTAATAGCTTAGCGGGGGTTTTTTTCTGCATTAAGTGAGAGAAAAATGGTCTTAAAACTAAGCCATTAAAAATAAGCAATTTCTGTTCACTTTTTGCAAACAAAAAACACACTTCAAAAATCCAGAAGTGGTGAATCATCTGGTTGAGGGTTGTGTGCTGAACCACCAGTAAGTTTAGGAACCTTGGGTTGGATCAGTCTGATGAAAAGAGCAGCAAATTCAGACCCCCATCCCTACCCAGCAGGACAGATTTTTTTTAAAAAAAACAACAACACACAACAACCAGTCTTAGTGTGAATATGTCCTTTAGCCGAACTCACAAATGAACACTGGGCATTTGATCGACGATACCTCTGCATGAAAACAGAGACTTAAAAGTAAAACAAGAGCGTGTGCTATTTAGGGAATTACTTTTCTGCCTTTTGGAGCAGAGAAACTTTTTTTCTCCCTCTGTTATAACACTGCGATTTGTGGACATCCAATGAAGGTGAAGGTTGGAAGGACAGAGAAAAGAAAGTCCTTCTTCACCCAGTGCATAGTTAAACTATGGCACTCCCTCCCTCAGTGATGGCCACCAACCTAGATTTCTTTAATAAAGGATTAGACATAACCATGGAGGAGTGGCCTATCAATGGAGATTAGCCATGATGGCTATGCTGCAATGCTTCTGAAGAGCAGTTGCTGGGAGCCACAGGAGGGTAGAGGGCTCTTGCGCTCGGGTCCTGCTTGTGGGTTTCTCACTGGGGCATCTGGGTGGCCACAGTGACAGCAGGATGCTGGACTAGGTGGGTCATTGTCCTAATCCAGCAGGGCTCTTATAACATTCTTAAACAAGCAATGTGATTTTCACCTCCAGTGCAGTCCCCTTGCATCCCAGGGGTGAGGAACCTGTGGCCTTCCAGACAGCATTAGACTCCAACTCCCATCATCCCTGGGCAGTGGGCCATGCTGGCTGGGACTGATGGGAGCTAGAGTGCAGCAAGCTCTGGAGGTGCAACCGGTCTCCCTACCCTGCTAAAGCAAGGATGCTGACTTTTGAATTGTCTGTTTTCCGCCCGATATCCTCTTGCATATGAGAAGCTCTGCTAAGTGGGCGATTGTAGAGGTAAGCCCAGTTAGTTTAGCTCACTGGGAACTCAGCCAATTCCCAGCATTTCCTCTAGGTGGTGCTGCTTTGCCAGTCTTCAAATGCAGCATGTTTTGCAGAAGGGGGAAGCTTGGACAACGGAGCAGAGTTATGTGGAATACCGGGATCCCTGATTAGGTCACTACAAAACCCAGGCGGAAAGGGGAACCG
This sequence comes from Podarcis siculus, assembly GCA_034642415.1. Taxonomy (NCBI): domain Eukaryota; kingdom Metazoa; phylum Chordata; class Lepidosauria; order Squamata; family Lacertidae; genus Podarcis; species Podarcis siculus. Next base: position 12,388,970 of record JAXCMG010000018.1, read on the forward strand.
GGGACATAGACAGAACCCTTGTGCAGCAGCAATAGAAAACGCTTCTTCACAGAAGAATAGCACCATCATGTTATGCCCCAGATGAATGAAAGGTGGGGTATATATGTAATGAGTAAGTAAGAGAATGTCAATTCTCCCGGATTCCAGGTTCACTAAAACCTTTTGTAAGCATTGCCAGGATTCAGCCTTGCCCAGAGCTGAAACCTTGGAGGAAAAGCAGCGGAGAGCAGGAGCCCCAGCAGCCAGTATGGCCAATGGCGAGGAACGATGGGGAGTTCTGAGTCCGCCAATCATGGCTGGAGTACTGCAATTGTTTTAGTTTGTTATTACATTATGGGTTGCTGTTTTTCGAGTTTTTGTATTGTAAATGCAGAGAGAAGAAACGCGGTGGTGTATCTGTAATAGTGAAATCGGGAGTCTTCTTCTGCCCCAGCTGCAACAAAACATGTCTCTCTCCCGTGTCGGTCCCTAGAGCTACAGCAGGCGCTGCAACTCTCCAACGGGTCGACTTTACCCCCCACTGGTGCACTCTTCCACTGTGGTATAGAAATGTAATTTAAAAAAATAAGTAATTTGGTCTTGATGGGGCTACTATTGTAGTTGGTGTGGAGGTAACTAGGTGGCTTATGGAGACAAACTCCCTCCAGCCTAGGGCATCTTGCTTGTGGGATTTGAACTGGTACTGGTGTGCAAAGCCCTATGTAGTTTGGGACCAGGATACCTAAAAGATTGTCCTCTACACAACCAACCAATTGCTGTGTTCTGCTGCAGAGGGCATTCTGCAGACACCATCCTATCAGAAGGTTTGGTCTGCATGATGTCAGAGCTTGGTGGCACTTAGCATGGTGGCACCTGCCTTCTGGAACTCCCTCCCAACTCTCAGCAGGAGAACCCCATGCTGCAACATTCTGTTGCTGCTCCCCTTTCATTGCCAGCTTGTGAAAGATCAGCATTCTGTGGCCACCAAGTGGAGCAGGGCTCTCTGCCCACTAGCCGGTACCTTGACGAAGAGCTTGCTGCCAGAAGAGTTGTGGTTGGTTGGCACCGGCGTGCAGTAAACCGACATGGACTTGCGGTCGCGGGAAAATTCAAGGGTGCACTCCTTCTTCATCAGCTGCTTGATCACCTGAAGAGGGAGGAGGTAAGAAAGGATGCAGGAGTTGAACCCTCAAAACTTCAGCAAGGTGAATTCCCTTCAACGGGACATCCCACCTCAAAAAGGGTATGGAGAAGGTTCAGAAAAAAGCAGAGAAGCTCAACACCAAGATTACTAGAAAATTCCTAGTATCAGGGTCCTACTGTTGTGTTTCTTTTTTTGTGAGGGTCAGTCTGGATGATACCTGTGGACCCCTTACTAAAGGCATCTGCTGTGCAGGCACATTATCCTCAATCCAATTAAATATTACCAGCGCTGGAGAAAGCCTCAGATTTACTTTGGTTGACCCTTGGTGCTTTCAGTTTAATTGAATAAGCGTAAAGCCATTTCCTCACAAACCTCATCTTTCTAGTCTTCAGATTCCCAGCTGCCTATAGATGAACCCAGCATTCAGAGGAAAATCTGTAGTCAGATCTACATCCAGTATCCCACGGGCATCTGGTTGGCCCCTGTGAGGATGGGATGCTGGACCAGATGGGCCACCGGCCTCTAATCCAGAAGAGCTCCTCTTATGTTCTTATGAGTTCCAGCACCAAGGGTGTTCCTGCAAGCAGGAAGGCAAACACTCGAGAGGTGCTTCATTTTAAGAGGGTGGATGACTCAATAGAACTTCCATTTGCTTGGCTTTCAATCAGGCAGGTGTGCAGCGCATCTCGGGTGATGTTTTGCACGGGGCTTAATGGGATTACGCAGCCCACAGCTCAATGGAATAATTTGCCGTATTTTTCCGTGTATAAGCTGGTAAAAAGGTAAAGGTAAAGGTACCCCTGCCCGTATGGGCCAGTCTTGACAGACTCTAGGGTTGCGTGCTCATCTCGCTCTAGAGGCCGTGAGCCGGCGCCGTCCGCAGACACTTCCGGGTCACGTGGCCAGCGTGACGAAGCTGCAGCTGGCAAGCCAACACCAGTGCCGCACACGGAAACGCCGTTTACCTTCCCGCTATAAAGCGGTACTTATTTATCTACTTGCACTTAAGAGTGCTTTCGAACTGCTAGGTGGGCAGGAGCTGGGACCAAACGACGGGAGCTCACCCCGCCGTGGGGATTCGAACCGCTGACCATACGATCGGCAAGTCCTAGGCACTGTATAAGCTGGTGTTTTTTGCTAAAAAAAAAGGCAAAAATTGGGTGTCGTCTTATACACGAATAGTGAATGCAGAGGGAGGACGTGCGATTAATCGCAGCAGCAAGCAGGAGATCGGCTGCGGCAATTGGGCGGGTGATTGGTGGCTGCAGCAAGGCCTGCTGGCGATTGGCTGTGGCTGCAGCAATTGGGCAGGTGATTGGCGGCTGTGGCTAGGCGGGCAGGTGATTGGCAGCTGTGGCAAGGTGTGCGATCGGCAGTGGCTGTGGCAAGCAATCAGCAGTGGCGGGCAGGCAGGTGAACGATTGGCAGAAGTGACCTCCCCCACACCCCAAAAAAGCTAAACAACTTAATTTCGGGTTAGAAAAAAATAGGGGTCGTCTTATACATGGGGGTGTCTTATACACGGAAAACTACGGTAACAAACAAAGAGATCCATCTTGGTGCCAAGGCTCCTGCAAAGTCCCGAAAGCCGGTGCTGCCGAGAAAGTCAATGCTTATCTGGTGCTATTATCAATTGCCCTTTGTAATTCCCTCCCTTCTCAACTAGCTTTTCCAACCTCCAGAAGTCCCTCCTGTTTTGAGCAGCTCCTAAATGGCGTGTCTGATAGAAAGAGGGTGTGATCAAGCGACTGAAAGACAGAGAATGAGTGAGTGTGTTTGAGAGAAACAGAGAGATATTGGGTTGGTTGTGAGAGCGAAAAGCCAACCCCTCCAAGTGTCCCTATTTTCCAGGGACAGCCCCAGATTTACAGAAACCGTTCTGGTTTCTGGCTTGATCCCAGAATGTCCCGCTTTTCCTTAGGACATCCCTATTTTCATCACAGAAATGTTGGAGGGTATGAAAGGATGGAGTGGGCAACCTTTTTTCTTTCAAGGAACCAATTATCTTGGGGATATTATGGGGTTGCCAGATTTCAAAATGTTAAAATCCAGATTTTCCCGGACATTTAAAGCGACCTGCCCAGTTTTTGAAGGTCGAATCCTGGCTACGTCCGTTAAAGTCTGGACGTATGGCAATCCTAGGATATTCTGTCAGGAGCCACACATTGACTGTGTGTGTGGCCAAAGCCAGTAGTGGGTGCAGCCAGAACCAAAAGAGGGCAGGCCACCCATTTTCTTTCTCTTTTCCCACCCCTTCTCTCCCTTTCTCTCTGCCACCCCCTTTCCCTTTCACCTCTCTTTCCAACTCCAGATCACTCTGGACATAGGCCCAAATTGAACTCTTACTGAGGGACTTTGAAGTTCCCCCATGGGCTACTTGTGGCCCAAGAGATGTAGGTTGCTCACCCCCAGTGTAGGAAGCAAGCCTAGGCCACCCTGAACTTCTCTTCTCTGGCTGCCCCAGCTGAGCGCAAGGAAGTGGAAGGAAAACCAACGTCTTACGCACTGTATTGCATGCGTTGGCCCTCTCAACTTTGGAGAGGCTGCCGGTGTCCGTGTCGAAAACGTTCATCTTCTCCACCAGGCATGTCAAGGCCGTTTCTGTGGCTTCGCCCACTTTTTCGTAGACTTTCTTGGACTGTTAACAGGAAGGGGAAAGGGGGAAGAACAGTGAGCAGATAAGATAAGAAAGATGCAATATAGTTCTCATAGAACCCAGTGCTGTGGGTTTTCTGGAAATGTGTGTTTCTTCCTTCTTTTAATAAACTTTTATTAACACTTTCCACAATGCAAAGGAAGACGATGTGTGTTTCTGAACATCACTCGCTCTCCGTCCAGATTACCTCACAGGGTTGTTGTGAGGATAAAATGGGAGCTCCTTGGAAAGGTGGGGGATATGAATGTAATAAATATTAAAGACTATTATCATTATTATTTTCTAGAAAGGAAAATAACAGTAAGAAAAAAATCTAGTGCCCCCAAATTACAGATACTTTAGTTTATAAAATACATATACCACTTGATTGTAACAAACAAACCTCAAAACAGTTTACAAAAATATAACAATAATTTTTATTTCTTAAAACACCTATTGAAAACATTCAAAATCATTATAATAAACAAATTGGTTTCAAGCACAACCCACCTCATTGTAATCTAGGGAGGAGTCATTGCAAAGGGCACAAATTGTGGCGAGTTCCACCAGGCCGTCATACTGTCCACAGCGAACAGGCCTGTCATTCTTGAAGCTGCCATTTAAAAGTGGAGGGATATTGTCATAATTAACTATCGTTATGTATTGTTATAATACAAATACCTTTACTGGTGTTACAAGTTAAGACATTTCAAATCACTGGGACAACTTTAAAAGGGACAGGAGTTATTGTAATGTTGTTATTGTTATTTGTATACCCGCAAGTCTCAGGGCAGTCCACAAGATAAAATCACAAAATAAAAGCACAAAATACATAATAAAAATAAAAGCAAGAGCAACCCAATAATCCCTCCTCCCCAACACATTTTAAAGGGGCATAGGATGTCAAATCAACCAAAGGCCTGGTTAAAGAGGAACGTTTTCGCCTGGTGCCTAAAGGTGGAAAAAGCATCCCACAAACGGGGAGCCACTGCAAAAAAGGCCGGTTCTCATATTGCCGCCCTCTGGCCCTCTTGTGGAAGAGGCACACGAAGAAGGGCCTCAGAAGATGATCTCAGGGTCCGGGAAAGGTTCGTATGGAGGGAAGGTTCCTTGAGGTATTGTGGTATTATATCTTTGCTCATCGCCTTTAACGAAGTGTCACCACACAACTTACGAAACAATTGAAATACAGAATGGCTTCTCAAACACTGATAATCCTTAACCCAGAATAGAATGTAAACACAATAAGTGTTCATCCATCAACAAGAATAAAAGGGGATGAAACTTATACCCTCATTTGAAATCAAAACAAACCGGGACTGTTTGCACCAGGACATAATGAACAAAAGGATGGAACCATTTGTTTATTTGTTTTTATTATTTATCTGTCTCTGGGATTTCTGTCCTGACCTGCTATATAAATAACACAGTCCAGTGGTTCACAAACTTTTCCCTCCCATGGACCGCTTGAAAATTGCAGAGGGTCTCGGCAGACGGCTTAGCGATTTTTCTGCCCCTTGCAGCAATTGCAATTTTAAACAAAATTGTATTTTATTAGCATTCCATAAAAATGACTAAAACCAGTGAGAGGAACAGAGGTCTGCAGGATTAATGGGGGGCGGGGGCGAGTCATGACTTGTTACCATGAGATGATACTGTTTAAATATATTGTACAGACGGGGTCTCTAAGGCTTTGTTGCTGAGGCAACATTCTGGAACATTCTAGGGGGCAACCAGCAATTTGGAGTGCTGGTCACCTCACCATTCGGCTCACCTCGCCTCAAAAAGGATATTACAGAGTTGGAAAAAGGAGACTAAAATGATTAAGGGGATGCAGAGACTCCCCTATGTGGAAAGATTAGTTTAGAGAAACCCTGTGTAAGGGATCGTCCGCACTTCTGCGGTAGGGCAAACGGAAGTGTAGATAAGACCTAACAGACGGCAGGATAGAAGTTTATAAAATTATGTGGAACCCAGGGAAAGTGCATCGAGAATGGTTTTCCTCCCTCTCTCATAACACTAGAACTTGGGGACGTCCGATGTTGGAAGATTCAGGGCAGCGAAAAGAAAGGACTTCTTCACACCACACCTAGTTAAACTACGGAACTCACTCCCACAGGAGGCAGTGATGGCCACCAACTTAGATGGCTTTAAAAGGGGATGGTTACTATGGCAATGCTTTGCCTCCAGAGTCGGAAACAGCAATGTTTCTGAATCCCAGTTGCTGGAAACCACAGGAGGTCCTGTTTGCAGGTTTCCCAGAAGAGGCATCTGGTCGGACCCTGTGAGAACAGGATGCTGGACTGGATGGGCCCCCACTGGCCTGATCCTGCAGGCGCCCTTAGGTTCTTAACTTGCTCCAGCTTGCGCCTCATATGGAGCTGTTTGTCCTGAACATCTTTCCTGAAATGGAACAGGCAGCTTCGTATGCAGTGCCAGGCTGTGACCTCTCAGAAATACTGAAAACGGACTTTGCACATTCTCAGAGGCTCTCCTCCCACGAAGCTGCCCTACACTAAGCCAGGCCTTTGGTCCATCTAGTTCAGTACTGCCTGTTTTGCCTGGCAATGGGGTCTTCGGCAGAGGTCCTTCCTGCCCGCTACTACCTCAAGCTTGTTTTAACTGGAGGGGTGCTGACCCTCTGGGCCCCCAGCCCCAGAAGCAGAGTCCTTCCCAAATCCCAGGCTGAGGGCTGCCCCCCCCCCCCCAGCCCCATCCAGACTGCTCAAATTAGACCCTGAGCCTGCCCGATTAAATCCCTGTGGAAAAGCCATTTTTGGAAGGCCGGAAGGAGGCCTTCTGTCAACGAGCTGTTTCGAACGGAGTGACAAATTGTACCCTTTCATGAGACATTAGCAAATGTCTTGGACTAAGCACAGCTGTGATGGAAAAGTTCTTTGCTAATTAAGGGATCATTAGAGTCTGGGGGGGGGGGAAAAAAGTTTATATATCGAAGAGGAGAAGGGAATTAACACTTAAATAATTCTAGATCTCTTGCCAGGGTTTTGTTTTTGCCGAAACTCCATAGGAATGTGGAAAAAGGAGCAGAGTATTTTAGCTTCCTTGTTTGTTTGTTTTTTAAATATGTACTGGTAAGTTTCTAGAATGTGTGGCCACAGAGATATGCTTGAAAGTTTTCTGGCTGCTGAAAATTTAGAAGCCGGAGGAGCCGAATAAAATTTAGACTGGTGCAGGTGAGTGTTCCGCTCAGCTCTTCAGCCTGCAAGACCAGAGTTTCAAAAATATTGCAGGGCAGAGAAATAAGGTCTAGAAATTTACATATTAAGTGAAGTACCCAATTGCTGAGAGTCTCTGCTCTTTTTTTGCATTGACATTCACACTTCTCCAAATTCTGCAGTGCAGTTCAACAACAACAACAACATATGAGGGGAAAGTGTATACAGAAAATTGTATGCCACAGCTAGGGAGAATATGTATGTATCAAGCAAGACTGCATACAAATATTAGGAGAAATATCCTTGAAATTGTATATGAATTTTTGTGCTAATGCAGAAATGGGGCAAACTGAAGATCGGAGAATAAGGAAATGGAGAGAAAGCGATCCCTATGAGGTCTGTCCCCCCCCCCAAGTATAATTTGCCACTATTTACGCGGTGGATCCTGCTTGTGCAACTCTTGGATGCAAGACGTGGATCCCCACAGATCCCGGAGCTAAACCTGCAGCTCTTCTGCCTTGCTCTGCTTAGGCTCCACCCATTCCAAAGCAATTTGCTGTACATTCTTCCAAGTGGAGCTTTATTCCACTTGCTGTTTCCCATGGATGCGCCTCTTAAAATAGCCCAAGATTCAAAACTGGATAAAAAAGTGACTTGACCCTGGTGATTTACAGCCTCATGAACTGCATCACGAATTCCGACTGGTTTGGAGCAGGATCTGAGCAGCTTACATGCCCCTAATGACACCACCGCAGTGCTCCATGGCAAAACTAAATTAAAATAAATTAAAATGTGGAACCCGAAGGTCGTATTCAATGTCAGTCATACTCATACCCCAGAGAAATTAATGTTTCTCTAATGTTAGTCATAGGAGTTGACTTCTTTGGAAGGTTTTTGGACTCCCCTTCATTGGAGACTTTCCAACAGAGGTGGGATTCCTCGGATGTGATTCCTGCATTGCAGGGGGTTGGACTAGATGACCCTCTGGGTCCCTTCCAACTCTATAATTGTACAATTCTATGTCTATTGTTGACAATGGGTCTACTTTGAGCGTGACGACCACTGGATAGAATGCAGAATTTTTAAGTGAACATGGTTATATGAGGACCAAATCAGGGAAACTGTTTTTCAAAAACCAGCCATAGAAAATCTAACACTCAAACCCAGAAGGCCTTAAAATAATTATCTTCGGACTTACAGAATAAAGATATCTGGCAACTGGCTATCCCTGAGAAAATAACTCATAACTTGAAAGCAAGTAAAGGAACAAAGCAAAAAGAAAAACGACAAATTTGATGCAGTACAGTAGAGTGGTCATTCTTTCAAAATGAAACAGGTCTTAAAAGATAAACTTTCCAAAGCATCTTTGCAGATATGGCTATCCTGAGCAGCACAGCTTGAAATATAGCCTTCCCTAGGAACAATTATCCATGATGGATTTTAAAAAGAAAAAAACTTTTGTGCTGTGCCCGATACATTATATGATGGAGATTTGGATAATTTGCATGGGTTAATAAGAATAATTTATGTTAATGTGCCATCTGATATCTGTTATGGGGGTGAGGATGCTGTGTTATATATTTGCTACTATATTTTTTTTAAACCCAGGAGATTTTATATAAAATAAAGGAAAAAATGGCAATGAAAGGGCAGGGATAGTTAGATCAGAGCTGTGCGGATAGTTAAGGATCAGAGGTGTGGCACAGGAAGAGAGGGGGTTTAACCCAAGGACGGAAAACCTCCAGGTGTTATTGGACAGTAACTCTCAGCAGGCCCAGCCAGCCTCAAAAATTGCCCCCATCCAGCTTCCTTTTTTAAAGAAAAAAATAATGGAACTCCCCTTTAACAGCTTGTTAGATCATAGAGATTTTTAATGTTTTAAGTAAGGGCAGAATAAGCCTCATGTGCCTCCTTTGTGAAAGATGAAACCCAGACCATCTGGAAATAAATGCACATGGCAGAACTGGCGATTGGTTATTTTGTGTGTGTGTGTGGTAGGTGGGTTTTATTGGAAGATGGCGGCTGGAAAGTTCCGGAAAACCAAAGCAAACAGAAGAGGCGTTTTGCAAGATTCACAGAAGGGATCTTCCTGTTCTCTCTCCACACCACATGGCACATCCTGGGGCTAAAGAATAAATTTAATGCTGGGTCTCCCCAGCACTGCCAGCCCAGAGCTGCTATTTTAATTTTATGCATTTAAAACGTTTTCAACCTTGCTTTTCAAATTTGTAGAAATTTCGGAGGGGGATTACAATCTACTAGGCCTTTTGGAAAGTTGTTTGTTCGCTATGCACTTGGGACGCCTCTTAAGATATTGAAATCAAGTATGGCATAATGGTTTCTGAGATCAAGGAGCAGGTTTTCATCTATGTTCAGATACAATTGGACAGCATTTTGAATCAAGATGGCAGAATGAGTCTTCCAATACTGGCTTGATTTTTTGGTTTCTTAGAATTCCTGAGCAAAGCCAAGTGCAAGGCTGATAGTAAATAAATGAAATTAAAATTAAATCTCTAATCTAATTAAATATACCCTGGTTGACATTCCTTTCTGAGCCTGCCTCTAGATAACTTTGCTAGCTCTCTACTTGATAAATAAAGCCAAAGAGAAGTGCTAAGTGCTTACATTTGTCCCTCCGGTGTGTACGTAGACCCGGAGATGGTGAACTCATGCAGGCTACAATGGATTCCTTCTATCTTCTCAACAATGAACATCTGCAATAAAGGCAGAGAGAAGGAGAGAGGAAAAGGTGAGCAATGAAAAGAATCCCACACAGCTGAGTAATAATTTTTCAAAATGTAGTAATGCTCCCATTCTCCCTGTTTGTTCATTTATACCTGGCCTTCCTGCCAAAAAGCGCATTTTAGACACAATCCACTAAAACAGGCTAACAAACGACACAAAAGGAAACAGGGTTGGGGAGGGTAGAAGGGGGAAAGCAAACTTAAGTGGTGATTATTAAACTGTATTTCTTGCAATTCAAACATTGCTCTGTGGCAGTGTGGAAAATGAAGCCATAGGCAATCCCTCAGGGCTTCTTGGAGCACCATGATCACTGCAAGGCAAGTTCTGCAGGATCTGCCGACAGAGGAGGAGGCCCTCACTAAGGGACACTTTGCTCAGAGCACCATCAAAGCTAGAGCAGGTCTTACTTCTGGTGCAGGCATGTTCAAAGGCATGTTTCCCAATTTTTATTTTTATTTTGGTTCAGACATCTCACCAAACCATGACTGGCACAAATTATGGTGTATAAAGTTCTCATCACCATTTTAAGCTCACAACACCTTTTGCGGTAGGTTAGGTTGAGAGCGTGGGACGCGGGTGGCGCTGTGGATTAAACCACAGAGCCTAGGACTTGCCAATCAGAAGGTCAGCGGTTCGAATCCCCGCAACGGGGTGAGCTCCCGTTGTTCGGTCCCTGCTCCTGCCAACCTAGCAGTTTGAAACACGTCAAAGTGCAAGTAGATAAATAGGTACCGCTCCGGCGGGAAGGTAAACAGCGTTTCTGTGTGCTGCTCTGGTTTGCCAGAAGCTGCTTAGTCATGCTGGCCACATGACCCGGAAGCTGTACGCCGGCTCCCTCGGCCAATAAAGCGAGATGAGGGCCGCAACCCCAGAGTCGGTCACAACTGGACCTAATGGTCAGGGGTCCCTGACCATTTACCTAGACCATTTACCATTTACCTGACCATTTACCTTTACCTAGGCTGAGAGCAAGAGACCGACTGTCACATCACAAGTCACACAGCTCTGTGGCTGAGTGGGGACTAGAACCCGGCTCTCCCCAGTCTTAGTCTAGCACTCTAGCCAGGGCCAGCTCACCTATTAGCTTTGGTGAGGCAGCCACCTCAGGCAGCAGATTTGGGTCCCTGAGAAGTGCATCACTCCCTGCCTCCTGCACTTATCGCCTGTGGCCTCTGCCTCACAATGTCCTCTCTTAGCCTCCTTTTTTCTTCAGCGCACCAGGGCTTCCCCAGTTTGCTTCCAGTCGCCTCAGGCGGAAGAGGCAGGGGGAAGGGAGCGACGGTGGGGCGGGGGGGGGGGGGGAGGGCACAGTGGCATACCATGGGGGAAGCCACAAGGGCAATTGCCCCAGGAGCAAAATTGTTTGGGGGCACAAAATTTCAACTCCTGGTGCTGCGTCAATGCAGCTACATGCTTCCGTCGCTGGACTCCATTGAAAATGGCTTCTCCTTGAGAATTGGGAAGTAGCCTCTCCAGACAACAGAATGTCTCTTCTTTTCTTATCTCTATGGCTGTGATCTCCCGGGTGACATGGACACCATTGGGCATTTCAATGCGCATGCGTACTCCATTTCCCTCCCTCTGCACGGCCCCGGGCACTGGCAACCCATGCTACACCACTGAATGGGCACCATATTCTGTTTTGCCTCAGGCGGCAAAATGTCTTCTTCTTCTACCACTACGCTGCTTCTTACCACTACGCTAGCTCAACTCTCTCACCTTATGTGCACTAAACGTTCCTGACAGTGAAGAACTACGGGTTTCAGCATCATTAGTTCTGCTCCGGCAAACATTTCCGCTGGAGCCGAACGGAGAGGATCGAGGGAGGAATTCAGCAGAGGGACAGTTTGGTGAGCAGCTTCACTAATTAATGGGAAGTGCAGCTTGGCGTTCCGGTCCATGTGCACAACACTTCAGCCAAGCGAATTTACGGGGGTTTCAGAAAGCCCATGGTATCTACAGAACACCCCCACCTCACCCCACGCCAGATGAGCAAGAGACACTGCTATGATTTATGAGAATCAAGAGGATATCAGAGGATATCCACAAAGGTAGCACGGGTTGCCAACCTTTCTCGTTTAGTTATGCTCCTGTGCTTTGAAGCAGCGCATGCAAGAAAAACGATGGGTGTCAGGAGCTCCTATGATCCATGTGAGGCTGCCTCATGTGGTGATCCTTTGGATCGCAGGCAGCAGCTTCTCAGCGAAGGACCCTCAGGCCCTAGACTGAGTTGGCCCTTGCAGGTATTTTCTTTTCACACAGACACACACCCCACTGTTAAGAGAACCACACATACCACCTCGAGCTCCTTGGAGGAAAGCTGGGAAATAACTCTTTATATTATTAATAATATTTTATTGGGAGAATTTCAGTTATA
>JAXCMG010000018.1:12401035-12463503 GCA_034642415.1 Podarcis siculus
GAAAGAAAGAAAGAAAGAAAGAAAGAAAGAAAGAAAGAAAGAAAGAAAGAAAGAAAGAGAGAAAGAAAGAAAGAAAAGAATCAAGGAAGGAAGGAAGGTGTGGGGGGAATCTTGTTTTTTCATGAGAGATCTCGGCGGCCATTTTGAGTGCAAGATACATGCTTAAGCGTCGCCACCCGTTGTGAAGAAATCCCACCCTCCAGAAATCAAACAGGGAACAAAGCCCTCTGCTCTTTGTGTTTCAAGGAAAGGGCTGAGAATATACCATTTCAACTGTATCCAACTTCATTTTCTAAAATTAGGCAATGGAGAATAAACAGCAAGCCTTGCAGGGACTCTATCTTCCGTGGGCAGAGGGAAAAGCTCATTAAAAACAGCTGGATTCCCCCCTACCTTTTTGTCCAAAATATCTGTTAGAGATGGAAATTTATAAGGGCCCAGCTCACATGGTTAATTTCTGATTTGGGTGTGTGTGTGGAACATTACTATGCTTTTCATGTGCACCGCAAGTATGGTTACCAGATTCAAAGGAATACACCCAAGAATGGACACCTGAGGGGTCTCAGAGGGCAGGAATGGCCAGTGGTTGGGACAGAAAGGCCTGATCTCGTTCTCCCAATGCATGCTGGGAGTGGGTAAGATGGATACAGAGACCAAGTGGGGTGCCTCAGAGGGATTTTTGGCTCATCGGCCCCTGGGCCTATTTGCCTGTGATTTGGCAGGCTTCAACTGCTCTGGAGGGGTAAGCAGCCTGCAAATTTCATCCACTTCTGTCAAAAGGTGTGGAGGAAAGGTTAGAGAGTTCCTTTGTTTCTCATTAGTAAACTGGAAGGTCAGAGAAACCCTGAGTCAAACTGAGGAGTGGTACAAAGCACTCTGGATCACAGCAGGGCTGAATTGGGGACCAAACCAACTTTTGTGGTCAGTGCACACACATCCTTGTAAATAATACACAGGAAGCAGAATCTGGTCATGGAGGAGTGGACTGTACCACACACAGACTTTGACTGGGGCAATACATTCTTTTTCTATGAAGTAAAATAATTAGATCCATCAAGGAAAAAGAACCTACCTCAGGATATTCCCTAATTTTTTGGTTGCAGAATATAAATCATGTATGTATCATATCTCACGCTATGAGAAAGTAAAAACAGCAACAACCCTCTTCCACCTAATTCTTCTGAATGAGCTGGCGCCGACCAGATGAGAACAAAATGAAGAAAAAAGAAAAAAAGTAAGATGAAAATAAAAACGAGCTCTTGTGAGTTGTATACATTTGAGTCTTCTCAGCCCCCAAATTCCTGGTTACTTCCTCCTGGCTTTTGTTCAGTGTAACTGGACTGTCAACACTGCTGAAACCTGGTTAATGTACCAGAACATACCTGGCCTGGAGGATGCATTTTGGGGAAGATGACAGATTGAGCAAAGAGAAGGGGGGCTGAGTTGCGGCAGACAAAACCAGCTTGCAATTTCATTTCATTTTTTAAAGTAACCCTTTTTGAGAGAGAGAGAGAGAGAGAGAGAGAGAGAGAGAGACCAAGAAGCAGCACATCCAGGGAAGACCCAAACAGATCTGTATTCTCTGAGCACATTCAACTGTGTCATGAGGACTGTTCACACATTACATCCTGTGCGCTTGTGTGTACAGCTGCCTGAATGCTTGTAGAGTTTGGATTTGATATCCCGCTTTATCACTGTCCTAAGGAGTCTCAAAGCGGCTAACAATCTCCTTTCCCTTCCTCCCCCACAACAAACACTCTGTGAGGTGAGTGGGGCTGAGAGACTTCAGAGAACTGTGACTGGCCCAAGGTCACCCAGCAGCTGCATGTGGAGGAGCAGAGACGCGAACCCGGTTCCCCAGATTATGAGTCTTCCGCTCTTAACCACTACACCATACTGGCTCTCTTTTACGTATCTTTGGGTACGTAAAAGCACAAAGAGAGCCCTGCTGGGTCAGGCCAATGGCCCATCTAGTCCAACATCCTGTTCTCACAGTGGCCAACCATGCCTGTAAGAAACCAGCAAGCGGGACCCGTGCACCAGAAGCCTCTCCCCTCCTGCTGCTTCTAGCAGCTGATATCTGTCCTAAATCTTCCAACATTCAGCTTTATGGGGTGACCACGACTTCCAGTGGCTCTGCAGCTTGACAGTACAAGATCGGAAAGTCGGCATGCCTTAACCGAAGCCCCACCTGTCTTGTTCTTGGACAGCTGTGAGAAAAGACCTTGAGTCGGTTCCTCCAGATGAGTGAGCTTTTTGGTCCTTTGCCAGTGGAGTTTTCCATCTTTTTGACGCAGCTGTTAGCTTGCATCCTTAAGCCTTTTAAAGTAAATGGGGCTTTGTGGAACTGGCTGCCCTCCAGCTCCTTTCAGACTGGCTTGAGGAGGATTGAGCGCTTGCCCGTCCGGTTTGGGGATTAGCCCCCTGCTATTTCTGCTCGGGTGTTTACATTCGTCCTGGAAAGATGTTCTTTTTATTAAAAAAAAAAAGCACACACAAAATGTGCACAGAGCAGGATACCTGCTGGATCTCTCGCCGCTGAACTCTTGAGCCCTGCCTTCGGTTGCGTTGGCCACCAAATGCTTTGTAACAAGGAGAGGGAGAGGAATGCAGAACTTGGTTGCCATGGGATACGCCGTTGCCTTTCTGAATGCCACAGGCCAAATCCTGAATCCTGCGTCTAAAAATGCCCAGGCCGGTACATGAAGTGACCAAAAAGTCGGGAGAAGATCCGTAGCTCAGTGTCGGAGCATCTTCTTTGCATACAGAAGATCCCAGGTTCAAATCCTGGCACCTCCTGGTAGGGATGGGAATGTCCTCTGTCTGAAACCCTGGAGAGTCAGTGTAGACCAGGCACCCCCAAACTTGGCCCTCCAGATGTTGGGACTCCCATCATCCCTAGCTAACAGGACCAGTGGTCAGGGATGATGGGAATTGTAGTCCCAAAACATCTGGAGGGCTGAGTTTGGGGATGCCTGGTGTAGACAATGCTGAGCCAGATTCCTATGTCTTTAAAAAGAGACTTAATCCATAGATGGGTACATGCCATACCCCTGGGAACCTCATCTCTGCTGAATTTTCTGCCAGCCAGCTGGATTTGTTAGTCTACATCCCTCTCTGCTAGATCTAGGGATTCAGGTCCGACCTGAAGCCTCCAGCTTTGCCCGACCCCCTCCAGGTGGCAAGTGGCAGGCTTGAATCTTCAAGTGGGCAAGAGTCCCTTTAACAACAATTTTAAAAAATTAAGAAGACTATGCATGCAGCTTGATAACCATTAGACCCCAGAGCCACAAGTGGTACACCTCTGCCCTAGGACCTAAATCTCTGAGTGAGGGGAAGATGCATCTAATCTCTAGGCTGCATGCATATAAATGCAAAATGCATGTACACTAAGGCTCCACGCAGCACCCAGGCAGCCATTTCACACCCGGCAGATGCTAAGAGAACTGGGGTGCCACAAACACCTCTCGATTCTTGTCAGGGAAATGTTGGAAGGCCTTATTGCCAGAGGCACCTAGGAATGATGAAAGGCTTCGATTTCTGTGGACAGACCAGATCCACATCTCCCAGGCTAATGTGAAGATCGGAACATAATTATCTTTCAGATTGCACACTTCTCCGAATTTCGCCACATAGTTCTTGGCTCAGAACAGTCTCCATTTGCATTTAAAAATAAAATAATATCCATGCGTTAGAAGAGAATGCATTAAGAAATGTGTACAATGAGGGGGGAAATCCACATGGGAACCTCAAAAACAGGCCACTGCCATATAACGTACATGGGGTTGCTTGGAGACTTCTTGGAAAGTTCAATTAGTACGAACTGCAGATGCTGGGTAGATAATTTGGCAACACATCCGGGCAGTGCTTGAACAGCTGCAACAACTACTGGTCTATTTCTGAGCATCACACTGAATGCAATGGGGGGGTGATGTCTTCCCCATATTAGCATCGCCCCCATCTCAACTGCCAATCAATGGGGGGTGAAGGCACTTGGACCTCTCATCTGTTCAGAGTGAAGGGTGGGTATCCAATCCTGGCAACCCAGGAAATGTGTGCACATCTGAGGGGACACAGGAGAGGCTGAGGCAATGCAAACAGGAAGGAAGAGCAGTCTTTTGTGCATTGTGGCGTTTTCAGTGGATATTTATGTTAGCGAAGTCTCTTAAATACCATAGATGGGAGTCCAGAATGAAAAGAAATCCTGGTATGCTACACGGAAGAAATAAAACAAGAACAGTGTATGATTTGAGGAGAAAGGAACAGAGAGGGTTTCGTATTCTTTTGTACATAGCAGGAAGACTTACAACCAAATATAGATGAAAAACTTCCTCAGAACTACAGTCAACAAGAACAGGTGGTACCTCAGTAAACATCTTCCTGGTTGCTAAGAAGTACGGTCTTTTGTGCATTTTTGAGGGGATATTTATCGTTGCAGGCAAAAGTAGGAAGCACTTGTGGGTTGCTGCTTGCCTAGTTAATGGCAACTAATCCAGCAAGTCAATTTCTTATTTCACATATCCATAAGCTATACAGGCCAGACCTCCAACTCAGGCTAACATTTCTGAAGGGGGAGAAAAAGCAACACGATAATATCCTTTTGTTTCTGGAAATAAATATTTCTCATCAGAGAGGGAGAAGGAAGATAGAAAACGCAGGGCCTCTCATCTCTCTCTCCACCATCCCTTTGAAATGCTGAGCCCAAATCCACAGCAGCTTGAGCCATGAGCCACCATCGCCAAAGTCTTATCATTAATTATCTCATCTCCTACTCAGCAACCTGAACACACACTTAAAAGCTTGCCAGCTAAATACCTTGTTGATGAGGTGGGGTACTCAAACAGAGCGATAAAGGGATTTGCTTAATCGACAAAAGGCCCGGCACCTCATACAAAGAGGCCTCCTGCTTTTTTCAAGAACAGATTAAAAGGGTCTAAAGGATGATGGTTCAGCTGTCCCTCAAAAAAAGGGGGGTGTAGAAGCAAGGACACAGAAACATTGACTAATAACAAGACACGCTGCACAAGAAGACATGCTCACCCTATAACGTTTAAAGCACTAGGATTCCATACCCCCCAACATTCCTCAAATGAAAATAGGGACATTCCCTTCTACATCAGAGTCGTCATCCCGCTGCATCCCGTATATATGAGCACTGCCAACGGAATATAGGAAAAGAGTGGGGCTGGCTGAGCTGCCCCAAATGGCTGTAACCAAGAGGAGTATGTAACAGTACCGTGCCAGCAAATGTCCTGGTTATATGTGTGAACCTTAGAGGATATATGGCAAAACTGTGGGGCTTCCATCAGTCCGCCTTGGGCGTCAGAGGAGGCACCCACACCAAATGTTTACAAGGCGGTACCCTCCATGCCAGTAACGTAGTCTCTATGGTCAGTGGTTGGAGGGACCGCCGAAGGGCCCCAGTGTGCCTACACAGGCTGGGGCCCCTAAGGCCACTCCTGCCACCACCACAATTGAGCAGTATCGGCTGGCGGAGCTGAGGAGCGCGGCGACAGCAGCTGGCACCCCCTCCTCTTGGGTCCTGCTGCGCCACCGTGAGGGGGCTGGGCCTCCTCCCCCTGCCCCCTTTCTGTGCTTGCAGAATTAAGGTCTCTGTGTGACATAGCGAGAAGCCACGATGGCTTAAGCGTTTTTGTGACAGTCGTGGCATTTTGGGGGTACTTGGAGACCATTAACAGCCATGGCTTCCCGCAAAGGATTCTGGAAGCTAGACAGTTGTTAGGAGACACCCTATTCCCTCCCCTCAAAGGACTAAAATGGTTTAATGGCCCATTCATATTCACAGGCAACTTGGGGAATTGTAGCTCTGTGAGGGGAATTCTGGGAGCTGCAGTTTGTTAAGGACGCCGAAGATTGTCAGGAAACACCCTCACAGAGCTACAGTTCCCACGTGAAGAGGTTCCCTGTGAAGAGGAATGCCACTCTGGGAACTGTAGCTCTGGGAGCGGAATACGGGTTTCCGAACAACTCACAGTCCCCTTTACAAACTACAGCTCCCAGGATGCTTTGGGGGAAGCCATGATGGTTTAAAAAGGTATCATAGTTTTAACCCTGGTCTTGCAGGTCCTAATGGACACTCCTTGCCACTGAGGCGGCCCGTGCCTCACAGGACAGTGCTGATCTAGGAGTTACCCTCAGGCTATGCATCTTCCCCATCCTCCAATAGGACACAGGAACCACCCACCAAAAGCGCCCCCTTCTTGTCACGTCTCAACGATGCCTTTGCCTTTAGATTGACAGCTTTCTTCTGGGTGACCCAGAGGTCAGTGCTAAAAACAGGAGCACGAGTCATCAGGAACGAAGCTGCCCGTGCATGCTAATTAAATTTGGTGAGGTGGGAAGAGGCGGGTGAGTCATCTCTTGGAAGTGTTGCTGACCAAAAGCCTACTCAATCCTGTAGAAACTGTACAGGGCGGGATTTAAACAAGTTGCAGCCCTGATCAATCTGTGATTTATTTATTTATTAAAAAGGCATTTTCAGCAAATCCCAGAGGGCCACAAGAGAGTTCTGTCATTAATTAGTCTTTTAATTAACTCTGCCCAGGGCTGTATCTTCTCTGGCTGATTAAAAAGAAATTCAAATTTTTGCATCAAGGAAAAAAACAAATCTCCAAAACAGGTGGCAGAGGGGAGAGGAGGGCCGTTCTAAGACATTTCGATGCTGTGTAGGCCAAACATCCCGATGATGACCTGTCCCTCATGCCTACTGTGGATGTGAGTTCCATAGTTAAACTATGCACTCCATGAAGGACTTGATTTTCCTGGAGTGAGGCACCAACAGGCAATTAGTTTCAAAGAGGCTTCCCTCACTGAAACTGAGATTGTTGTCTTGTGTGGGGCAGAGGGTCCAACGAGAGACCCCTTAACAAGCTGAACCAGAAAAAGCTTCTTCAAGATCTGTCCCCCAAACATTGTGCAGGCCCTGGAAATCACCAAATTTCGCATTCATTAGCACCTGATAAAATTCTGAGACCAGACCCTTCCTGGCGTTCATTTTCAAAGGCTGTCAATGGTCTAGGAGCCATTTGCTATGCAAAGCTGTAGGCCTGTAAGTGCTGTTAGCTAATGCTTTCTACACATCACCTTTCCAAGTTTCCACTCCTCTGCAGTAGAACCAAGCTAACCATTTATACAGGATTCTCCCAGTTTACACAATGGTAGGGGCAGGATGTGAGCCAAGTTGTTTAGTGACAAACAACATCTTCCCTGGAGAAGGGGGTGTTCCACAGCAGCCAAGCAAATATTTAACTTTGTAATCAAGTGTGCAAACCTACTAACAATTTCCATATTCCTGCTATTAAGCCTTTGCCTTTATTTAACCAGGGAACTCCTGATGGTTAAACATTAGCTAAGAATTTGAATCTTCTCCCAGAGACGTTTGGTGCCTGGAAGAATAAATATTTATCCAACGGATCCAGCATTTCACTCTTGGAAATTCAGACAGCACCTGTCCTTAGAATGGACTTGAATGCGGATTCTCCCCTGCAGGTGCAAAGAATGACGTCAAAGCCCCAGCAACTGGGGATCTCAATACCTGAAGGAATGATTCTGCTGATACCTGCCTGTCTGGGTTTTAATATCTTCAGTGGAAGGTCTTTAGCGCTGCAGAGGTGGGGACCTATTTTTTTGGCCGAATGACCTCAAAATATTTTGGTTCCCCATCCCTTGCTTGACCAATGAACCAACTAAGTATTGCAGCCTTACTCTTAAAATGCTTATTTATTTCATACAATGTATACACTGCTTCATTATTTTTTAAAAACACAAACCCTCAAAGCATTTTACAGAAGGAATAAAGCTACAAAAGTTAAAAACAGCTATTTAAAACATTCAGATATAACTAAAATCAACAATGAGCTAAAAACAGATTAAAACACATGGCAACATTCTACACGTCTGGGTAAGCTTGTCTAAACAAAAATGTTTTTAGCAGACGCGGAGACGAGAAGAGTGAAGGTGCCTTCCTGATGTCTTGCCTTGCTATCATTAGGCTCAAATTTAAACAATAACCTTAAATGCAGAGGTTTATTATATTTTCCTGTTATCAGCAACCCGATTAACAATAGCCTGATACCGGAAACAATCTACAGAAATCCTCATTGAAATCTGGCTAAATAAAATTTGGAATGTGGCTCTATCTCGCCGCTGAAGGGTAATTAAATGCACTTCAGGGATAGACACTTTTTGTGAGACTTGGCTTCCTTCCTTTTCCTTTATAAATGAGACAGAAAATACCATTATTCCACCTTCAACACAAGAATCTCTGTGGCAAGGCTACTTGAATTGAAAATACATAAATAAACATATGAAACGACCACTGGACTAGCTACGGTAGTTATACAGTGGTACCTCGGGTTAAGTACTTAATTCGTTCCGGAGGTCCGTTCTTAACCTGAAACTGTTCTTAACCTGAGGTACCGCTTTAGCTAATGGGGTCTCCTGCTGCTGCCGCGCCGCCAGAGCACAATTTCTGTTCTCATCCTGAAGCAAAGTTCTTAACCTGAGGTACTACTTCTGGGTTAGCGGAGTCTGTAACCTGAAGCGTATGTAACCTGAAGCGTATGTAACCCGAGGTACCACTCTATGTTCTTGGATTTAAACGAAAAACAATAAAAATATGGGAGGGGGGAGAGAGAAGAAGCCCCCGACTGGTAGATTCCAACAGCAAGCCAGGCTCTTGCTTATGCTAGAATCAGGGAAAAATCTTCCCCTGTTTACCCAACTCCGCAAAGCAGCTTCCTAGAGAGATGAGCTGTTCCCTCCCACCAGCGGATTAGTAAGAGATGCTTCTACCACTGAACACGACCCCATCAGTTTTGCATAGAACGGCTTGCTGCCTCCCCCACATTCATTGCAAAAGAAAAAAAAGAAATTAACTCAGGTCATTCATGCAGTTGCAACTCTCAGAAAATACTTAAGAGACATCTCCACTCTATCGCTGCCACCACCTGTCCCAGTCCAGACACTGATTTGCTTCCCAGTCCCAAAGAAACACATCCTTGCAAGCGTTAACATTCACCAGCTGGAACAAAATGAGAGACGTGTTTCCAGAAATGGGCTCCCACATGGATCTTTGGGTTCAATCTTCTTGTGACAAATGCAAGGCGTTTATGTGGGATGGGGTTTACGAAGTACCTGTTAAGATCGATGTAGATCTTATGACTTCCCACCCTTTTTTTTTTTTTTGCAAAATCGCGTCTCCTCTGCAGCCTTCCCAAACAGTAGCTAAGGAGGTCAATCACTCAAGTCAAGCAAGCTGGTCCTTTCTGGTTACTTGCCAGTAATTCAAGTCCTAGCTTGAGGTGGTACAGTCCTTCTGCGGGGACTGTACCACCTTCATTTTCGCATTTGCCATAGCGATGAAGCAGAAATCTTACCAACAAAGCACGTTCAACCGGGCTTAAAAGGCTTCCTGCAGTAACGCCAAGAGGCATTCCTTGGGGGGGGGGGGACTTATCACAATTTTCACAAGGAAACCAGAGGGCAGGACCCAGCCCACTGTGCCCACGACTCACCCTGAACACGGACATCTGATTGGTCGTCAAAGTGCCCGTCTTGTCCGAGCAAATGACCGACGTGCAGCCAAGGGTCTCCACGGAAGGGAGGCTCCTCACGATGGCGTTCTTCTTGGCCATCCGGCGGGTGCCCAGCGCCAGGCAGGTGGTGATGACCGCCGGAAGCCCTTCGGGAATTGCCGCCACGGCCAAGGCCACGGCAATCTTGAAGTAATATATCGCCCCACGGAACCAGGAGCCGCCGTGCACGGGGTCACTGAAGTGGCTGATGTTGATGACCCAAACGGCGATGCAGACTAGGGAGATGACTTTCGAGAGCTGCTGGCTGAATTCGTCCAACTTCTGCTGCAGGGGGGTTTTCTCAGGCTCAGTGGCGACCATCTGGTTCCTGATCTTCCCGATTTCGGTGTACACTCCCGTGGCAATGACGACGCCAACCGCTTTTCCTGCAGCGATGTTGGTACCCTGGAGATAAGAAATAGGGCTGTTTCATGTATTATTATTTTTGCTGTTAAAGGTAAAGGGACCCCTGACCATTAGGTCCAGTCGTGGCCGACTCTGGGGTTGCGGTGCTCATCTCGCTTTATTGGCCGAGGGAGCCGGCGTACAGCTTCCGGGTCATGTGGCCAGCATGACTAAGCCGCTTCTGGCGAACCAGAGCAGCGCACGAAAACGCCATTTACTTTCCCACCGGAGTGGTACCTATTGATCTACTTGCACTTTGACGTGCTTTTGAACTGCTAGGTTGGCAGGAGCAGGGACCGAGCAACGGGAGCTCACCCCGTCGTGGGGATTCGAACCGCCGACCTTCTGATCGGCAAGTCCTAGGCTCTGTGGTTTAACCCACAGTGCCACCCGCGTCCCTATTTTTGCTATTATTCCTCAGCAATTAGTGGAGGTGATCATTGTTTAAATGGGGTTTCCTGGGGACTGAATTAGGCTCCCCCAACCTGGTGCCTTCCAGATGCTTCCGAATGATAGCTTCCACCAGCCCTAGTCAGGGTTGAGACAGAGCTTTTCCCTGTGAAAAAGGGATTGTTTGTTCAACCACTCTGGGAAGTGTAGTTCTGTGAGGGGAACAGGGGCCACCTAACAAACAACTCCAGCTCCCAGAATTCTTTGGTGGAAGCCATGACTGTCTGAAGTGGTATTATAGTGCTTTTAATGTATGGTGAGGATGAGGCCTGCATCAAGCTGAGCTACACAAGCAGCCAAACCCTGTAGCAGAGCTCTTGTAGTTCTGTGGGGAGGCGGGATAGGGTCTGTTTACACAAACTAAGCTCCAATTCGCACATGTAAAAAGCACTGTTATACCGCTTTAAACAGCCATGGCTTCCCCCAAAGAATTCTGGGAGCTGGAGTTTGTTAAGGGTGCTGAGAGGTATTAGGAGGTTGACCTATTCCCCTCACAGAGCTACAATTCCCATAATCCCTTGGGAAAGGGGGGTTCATTGTTAAACCACCCTAGGGATTGCAGCTTTCTGAGGGGAACAGGGCATCTTTTCACAACTCTCAGCACCCTTAACAAACTACAGTCCCCAGGATTCTTTGGGGGAAGCCATGAACGTTTAAAGTTGCATCATAATGCTTTAAATATCTGGCGCGACTGTGGCCTAACTGAGGTGGAAGAGTTACCCAAAGGTTGCTTCTTCACTGCCATCAGGCCTCCCCTCCATGAATTGCACAGTCCTCCATGATATGGCCTCCAAGAATTCAAATTAATACACCCCACTCCCAAAGAATAGCCAGAGATAGCCTTGTCCTCCATGAATTGGTCTAATCCTCTTTTAAAGCCCTCTAGGTTGATGGCCATCACAGCCTCTTGTGGCTACTTTAGGCATGAGGGTACTTACAGAAAAAAGCATGTTCTTTTTATCCTGGTTGACAGCCCTGGGGTCAGGGACTGGATCTGTGTGTTTGATGACAGAAACAGATTCACCTGTGAAGGAAAAACGATGTTGAGCATAATTACAAGGATTTCAAACTTGTACAGAATGAGGAGAAAACAGAGACAGGGGGGAGGAGGGAGGAGGGAGAAACATGTATACCCCTCTTTGTTCCTAGGAGGAAAAGTGGGCTATAAATTTAATAAATACAATAAACATCTAGCAAAAAGCAGGGTAAGCTGTGATTCCTGCATTGCATGGGTTTGGACAATTTTATGAATCTACGACCAGCTGAGTCTCCTGTAGAAACATAGAATAACAACGAGGGTCATCTAAGTCCAACCTTCTGCAAGGCAGAAATCTTTTTGCCCAACGTGGGGCTTGAACCCACAACCCTGAGATTAAGAGACTCCTGCTCTACCAACTGAGCTAGCTAAAGGTAAAGGACCCCTGGATGGTTAAGTCCAGTTAAAGGCGACTATGGGCTTGTGGTGGTCATCTTGCTTTCAGGTCAAGGGAGCTGGCATTTGCCCACAGACAGCTTTCCAGGTCATGTGGCCGGCATGACTAAACCGCTTTTGGTGCAACAGCACACCATGACGGAAACCAGAGCGTACGGAAACACCGTTTTCCTTCCCGCCACAGCGGTATCTATTTATCTATTTGCACTGATGTGCTTTCACACTGCTAGGTTGGCAGGAGCTGGGACAGAGCAATGGGAGCTCACCGCGTCACACAGATTTGAACTGCCGATCTTCCTATCGGCAAGCCCAAGAGGCTCAGTGGTTTAGACCACAGCGCCACCCACGTTCCTTCTGAGCTATCTGGGCTGGTCTCGCTGCAGCCAAAGTGAAAAAGATAAATCAGGGGAGGCAGGGTGCCTCAGCAGGCACCAAGGAAGGTTCTCAGGGTAGCATAGGACAAACACAGACACACACCAGTGAGAATGGACTGGTCTACTCGTAACGTCGTCGACTTGATCTCAATGATCCGGATATCGGCAGGCACCTTGTCACCAACTGTGAAAGGAAAAAGGACAACAAGATGGTTCACAAGCAGAAACTGTTTGCATCTGATAACTGAATAAATAGGGGTGAAATGAGACTTCCCCTGTTCTGATTCCTTATTGTTATGGTTAGCTGTGCCATGAATTCCAGTGTGGTGTAGTGGTTAGAGTGCTGGACGGGAGAGACCAGGGTTTAAATCCCCACTCAGCTCACTTGGGTGACCCTTGGGCCAGTCACTCGCTTTCAGCCTAACCTACATCACAGGGTTGTTGTGCAATAAAATGGGAGGAGAACTATGCATGCCACCTTGAGCCACCCTGGTGGAATACTGTATATATGTAATGAATAAATCAATCAATCCAGGAATTCTCCTGGATTCCAGGTTCACTAAAGCCTTATTAGTGCATTGCCAGGATTGGGCCCTGCCTAGAGCTAAAACCTGGGGTCTCCTTGGAAGAAAAGCAGAGGGCGCAGGAGACCCTAGCAGCCCCAGCAGCCAGCATGGCCAAGGACCAGGAACGATGGGAATTGGGGTCCAGCAAGTTGCTGCAACTCTAGGGAACGATTCTTCGCAGTTCATCACCCAAAAAAGTAAGAAGCACAAGGCAAAAACAAACCCACACAAAGCAAGGAAGGTCATACCTGCCACCTCTACAATATCTCCTGGGACAATGTCGCGTGCTCGGATGCGCTGAACTCCATTCCTATCTGCCCTGATCACCTTCCCCATTTCTGGTTCATATTCCTTCAAGGCTTCAATTGCACTCTCTGCATTCCTCTCCTGCAAAGACGGGCAGTTTTCACATTAATTGGGGAGGGGGCTAGAAATGGGCAGTCTCCCGCTCCCCCACAATTAGAAGCTTTCCATAAGAACCTTCAAAAAAGTTGAGATCCGTCAATGAGTTGCTTCAGGTAAAGAAATGGGCAGCTGGGTGCCTATGCCCCACAAGGAGCAAGCCCTGTTCTGGAGGCCTTCTCTCCATTTGTTCATTTGGCTAGCCCACCCAAAGGGACACCCAGACACCCAGTAGATCACTCAGACACCCAGTAGATCACTGTGGCCTGCAGGGGAACTTCTCCTGCAAAGTCCATAAATCTCAGGAGCCCCACTCTTCAGGAACTCTGAGCAGGGCCTTAAGGGTGGCTGCCCCTGTTCTGTGGAATTCCTGTCGACAGGCCCCCAATCTGCACCTTCTGGAAACAACTGAATACATTTCGTTCCAATAGCCTTCCCCAGCTGGATAAAGGATTCTTTACCACAAGTATCCATTTGTTGGGGTTTTAGTCTTGCTTTAAAGGCATCTGCTTTTGCTTTTTCAAACTTTTCTTAATTATCTTATGCATAAACAGCCTTGAGGCGGCGGTTTAGAAGGCGATAAACAAATTAACTGTAATAATATCATTGTGCAACAGCAGGAGTCAGAATCATAGAACCGTAGAGCTGGAAGGGACCCCCGGGGGTCTAATCCCCTGCAATGAAGGAATATTTTGCCCTTGAGGCACTTGAACCCACAGCCCTGAGCTTACAGGTCTCATGCTCGACCGGCTCAGCTATGCGTGGCACGCTGGTTGCCCCACTCACTTTGGCCTCCAGCCACACCTGCCATGGACATGCGGAGATTGTGCCTGTGAGGGAATTTGGCCCCCGGCCTGGGAAAGGTTCCCCACATTGCATGATGGGAAACAAGGTGGCCTCCCCCAAGTCACACTCCAAGGTGCCACCATACCTGCCACACTCCCACCACCGCATTGGCAAGGAGGATCATGATAATGACGATGGGTTCCACGAAAGCCGTCACTGTTTCTTCCCCTTCCTCAAACCAGGCCAGGATCTGCAGAGGGAAGAGAGAAGAGGAAGAAAGGGCCATCAGCTCAGTGGTTAGAGTATATTTATCTTATTTATTTGCTGAATTTATACCCCAGGTTTTCTCTCCAAGGAGCTCAAGAGGAGTGGGTTACAGAGTTCTTCTTCTTCTCCCCGACCCCCCAATTAATCCCCACAACCACCCTGTGGCTAGGGCTGAGAGGCAGCGATTGGCCCAGGCTCACAGCTTTTTGGCATTGCCTAAAATACCCCATGGCTTCCACTGACCATTGGGCAGGGCACTCTAAGCTGTGAATAGCTAATCTGAAAACTGGGCTAAAAAGTAGGTTATTTATTTAAGCGCTGGGTGCTTTTTGGCACACTAAATTCTGTGTATTTTTCCCAGCTGGAGGTACAGTGAGAACAGAACCCAAACCACACAGAAACCCTTTCCAGCCTTGTATTCGATCGAAAGAGAGACAGCGGTCATCAAACAGAAATCTACTTAACTCTCTGTTACTAGTCATTTTGTGTGTGTGGTTGTTTTTTAAACTCCACTTTGGCTGAATTTTCCTCGGGAAATATTCCCCGAGCAGCTGCAGAGCGTAATTCTCCCTTTTTTCTTCGAGCGGAAAAGCCAAGTCGAAAAGCAAAGAAACAGGGGCCTGTCGTGCTAATGCTACGCTTGGAGAAGGAGCAGACCGATTTGTGAAAGTGCCATTGAATTCCCACCGTGCTGTTCAGCTCTCTGTATTTTCATTTTTATCAGATTAAGTAATTGGCTGTTAATAAGGAAACAAAGTGTGGGGGGGGGGGGGAGAGAGAGCAAGGCAACCCACCAGGACTTATAACTCTTTCATTCAAAATATTTTAATTCTGCAAACTGGGGGGGGGGGGAGTTAAAGGAAAAACTGGATATTGTAAAATTTCAGATTCGGTTTTCGGAGGTTGTTTAAAGCAAGCCACGTCTCTGCTCGAATAGCACATGTCCCTGATGGTCTGCCCACTTTCTCGTGGTCCCCTGGAGCGCTAGTGGTGGAAGCATCAGTAAGAGGCAGTGTGGTATAGTGGTTAAAGTGTTGGACTAGGACTTGGGAGAGAGCAGGGTTCAAATCCCCACTCAGACGTGAAGCTCACTGGGTGACCTTCAGCCCAGTCACTTCCTCTCCAGTCTAACCTACCTCACAGGGTTGTTGTGAGGAGGAACGGAAGGACCCATGCTTATTGAATGCCGTCAATAAGCAATGTTGTCCATAATTATTACATTTACACGTACAGGCAACTCCCCACTTACGCAGGGGTTACGTTCCCTTGCATATATGCGAAAATAGTGGAAACACGGTCTAAACCTCTGGAAACCCTTGAAAAAAACAGATTGGCATGAATGGTGGCAAATGCCCCCACAATCACTCCCTCCAAACCTTTCTCAAATTCCAACTCTCCATAGCCCTCAAAGGTTCATGGGATTTTACTTGCAAAGACTCTTGGGATTGCTAACCATTTCCCTGCTCTTTTTGCACCATTTTCTTTACAGTTTTCCTGCTTTTGGGGGGCCATTTTTGCCTTTTTTTTGTGCCCTTTTGCAGTTTAAATCTATTTATTCGTTTCCTGGCCCTGTGCATATATGCTATTGCACACAAGTTGAGTGTGTATTGGTGGGGAGTCGCCTGTACAGCAGCTTCTCTTAAAATTGGTTTATGATGCTCCCCTTCATAGTGATCTCAGCTGGCTGGCGCCAACAAAATGGGGGCGCTGGGGATCAAGGAGGAGGCACACCCACACGTCCAGGAGGATCTCAAGAGTGGCACAAATACCAAAAACTAAATCTGTAGAGGGAAAAGAAGCCCTGAGGAACGAGCAATCACAGTGGCTCCGGAATGCAGTCTTGGACTCAGAGACTCACTGACTTGACATCAGGAAGAAGGATTATCTGGCAGCATACTTACGAAGGAAACGAAGGCAGCCAAGAGGAGGATCCGAACTAGGAGGTCTTCAAACTGCTCTAATATCAGCTCCAGGAGCGATTTTCCTAGGAAGAACAATGAAAAACAAAAGCCAGAATTATCTTCAGTCCTTCAACAATGCAAAATCCTAACCACTGACTTTGCCCCACAAACCCATCTCTCTACCCCAATAATGTATCTGGGTTGTGTCCAATTTACTCCAGAGTAGACTCGCTGAAATGAATGGAAGTGGCTAACTTAGGTCCACTCATTTCAATGGGTCTACTCTGAGCATGGCTAGCGTTTGGATACAACCCTAAGGCTGTAATGTCATAGCCACCAGCCCGAGATTTACTTCTGAGCAGACAAGTCTAACATTGTGCTTTTAAGACTCTAGTCCTGTGCCAATGTACCCACCTGGGACTGGAGAATATACCACTGAACTCGCCTCACTTAAGGCTCGTCTACATGAACAACAGATAAAGTGGCCACACTATTCTTGCGTTGTACCACCAGAGTGCTGGTGGAGGAGAATAAAGACAAAATCTCTGGCACACAGAAATTTTGACTGCCAGGCTAGAATCCTCCCCCTTGACACGCTAGATTTCTATATGCGGTGGGTGCTTACATAGATGGTTTCTGGGGACATTTTACTGCTCCCACACAGTGCATTTTGGGATGGCCAGTAGTCAGGGATGATGAGAGACAACAACATCTCAAGGGTGCCACATTGGAATGAGCTGTCTGAGCAT
This sequence comes from Podarcis siculus, assembly GCA_034642415.1. Lineage (NCBI taxonomy): Eukaryota > Metazoa > Chordata > Lepidosauria > Squamata > Lacertidae > Podarcis > Podarcis siculus. Next base: position 12,417,964 of record JAXCMG010000018.1, read on the forward strand.
GGAATAGATGCCTCATCTAGTCCTACCCCCTGCAATGCAGGAATCACAGCTCAAGAATCACCAAGCTCCCCTTCCTTCTCCTCTGGGCATCTCCTTCCTCTGCCAACCCACCCCACGTATAACAAAGCAGCTCTTCATGACCAAGCTGGATGACAGGAAATTTGCGTACCTTCTTCAGCAGGGAGTTCTGCAGGTTTCCAGCGGAGAGCAGCCACGGACAGGAAAGAGTGGGAAAGAAAACGGAAAGTCATTGATTTGCAAAAAAACAAACATACAATCCAAATCTCTCATTGTTAGATGATAAATTCACATATAGTAAAGGTAAAGGGACCCCTGACCATTAGGTCCAGTCGTGACCGACTCTGGTGTTGCGGCGCTCATCTCGCTTTATTGCCCGAGGGAGCCGGCGTACAGCTTCCGGGTCATGTGGCCAGCATGACTAAGCCGCTTCTGGCGAACCAGAGCAGCACACGGAAACGCAGTTTACCTTCCCGCCGGAGCGGTACCTATTTATCTACTTGCACTTTGATGTGCTTTTGAACTGCTAGGTTGGCAGGAGCAGGGACCGAACAACAGGCGCTCACCCCATTGCAGGGATTCGAACCTTCTGATCTGCAAGTCCTAGGCTCTGTGGTTTAACCCACAGCGCCACCCACGTCCCTCATACATTCACATAGTGTTTCCCCAACTTGAGTTTCCAGCTGTTTTTGGACTACAATTCCCATCATCCCTTGTCCTGCTAGCTAGGGATGATGGGAGTTGTAGTCCAAAAACAGCCGAAGACCCAAGTTTGGGAAACCATGTGCTAGGACACATCTGAGAAGTGGATGGCCTGGTGTGGGCCTGTGCACTTACGTCTTCAAAAATGTTGCATCTGGAGATTATATATTTTGAAGCATTTCTAAAGCACTCAACAGTTTCAAACTCTCCAAGTGTTGCGCACTATATGTACAATATGAAAAGGAGTTGCTGAACTGCATCGAGACATGTGCAAAGCTCTGAATAAAATCGACACTGACTGAATCTTTGCCATTTCAATGCTGTGCAAGTCTGGGTGCTCTTGAAAAGTGGGTGGGTGCCTGTTCCTCCCCTGCCCCAAAAAACACCCCACATGCCACTTCATCACTTCTCGTTCCTCTTTCCCCCATTGAACACTTCCCCCAATTCCCCCAAAGATAATCCTCCCCCTCCCCAATGTTTTCCAGAGGGAGCCTCACGGGGTAGGCTGTTTCCACAGCAACCACCGTCGTGACTCCCGCTAATGCATTTAGCAGTGCTATACGGTGCTTCAGAACATTCAAAGCCCCTCACACGCATTCTCTCTCACCACAACCACTTTGTAAGGTAGGACCACAAGAATGTAAGAAGAGCCTGCAGGATCAGGCCCAGGGTCCATCCTGTTCTCACAGCGGCCAGCCAAATGCCTGCAGGGAACCCGAAAGCAGGACCTGAGCACAAGAGCAACTCTCCGCTCTTGTGTTCATCACTGCTTCTGTCTCCTTAAAAGTCATCCAAGGTGCTGACCGTTGCTGCCTCCTGAGGGAGGGAGTTCCATAGTTCAATTATGCACTGCATGAATGACTTTCTCAGACCCTCCATGTGCCCCTGTTTTCCAGGGACAGTCCCGGATTTACAGAAGCCATCCCAGTTTCCAATTTGATCCCAGAATGTCCCGCTTTCCCTTAGGACGTCCATATTTTCATCAGAGAAATGTTGGAGGGTATGGAGTTATGTAACGCCGAAGCTAAGAAGACTGGTAACTATACAACCCTTAGAAGACATGAGAAGGCAGCCCTATATAGGGGAGGTTTTTTTAATGTTTAATTGTGTTTTTATATATGTTGGAAGCCACCCAGAGCGGCTGCGGCAACCCGGTCAGATGGGCAGGGTATAACAACAGCAGCAACAACAACACAAGCCAACAAAAACAGCACATCCCTATTTTCATCGGTGAAATGTTGGAGGGTATGTTTCCTTTTATCTGTCCTGAATCTTCCACCATTCAATTTCACTGGATGTCCACAAGCCCTAGTGTTATGAGAGGAAGAAAACCTTTTTTTCTAAACTAAAAAGGGCAACCTGTTTGCACTGGATAATTTTTCCACCCACTTGATAGTTTTTAGTTGCCATTTTCTGAACCTTTCCCAGAGTTTATAATATCATTTTTGAGGGGAGGTGACCAGAACTGCACACTGTTCCGTACCCTGGAACTTGGTATTTGCACATTCCACCTTGCCAACAAAGGCCCGTATAGTCAAAGCCATGGTTTTCCCAGTAGTGATGTATGGAAGTGAGAGCTGGACCATAAAAGAAGGCTGATCGCCGAAGAATTGATGCTTTTGAATTATGGTGCTGGAGGAGACTCTTGAGAGTCCCATGGACTGCAAGAAGATCAAACGTATCCATTCTGAAAGAAATCAGCCCTGAGTGCTCACTGGAAGGACAGATCCTGAAGCTGAGGCTCCAATACTTTGGCCACCTCATGAGAAGAGAAGACTCCCTGGAAAAGACCCTGATGTTGGGAAAGATGGAGGGCACAAGGAGAAGGGGACGACAGAGGACGAGATGGCTGGACAGTGTTCTCGAAGCTACCAGCATGAGTTTGACCAAACTGCGGGAGGCAGTGGAAGACAGGAGTGCCTGGCGTGCTCTGGTCCATGGGGTCACGAAGAGTCGGACACGACTGAACGACTAAACAACAATAACAAATGCAATAGGGTTGGCTAATCTGTGGCCTCCAGATGCCGCCGGATTACAACTCCCAACATCCCTGAAGATTGGTCAAGGTAGCTGGGGTTGGTGGGAGCTGAATTCTCATGACGCTTCCAGGGCCCCTGATTAGCCACACCTCTGAAAATGAATGTGCAGAGTGGAATTTTGGGCTATTCGCTTGATTCAGAGCCTGGGTAGGCAAACGAAGGCCCGGGGGCTGGATCTGGCCCAATCGCCTTCTCAATCTGGCCTGCGGACGGTCCAGGAATCAGTGTTTTTACATGAGTAGAATGTGTCCTTTTATTTAAAATGCATCTCTGGGTTATTTGTGGGGCCTGCCTGGTGTTTTTACATGAGTAGAATGCATGCTTTTATTTAAAATGCATCTCTGGGTTATTTGTGGGGCATAGGAATTTGTTCATCTTTTTTTTTCTTTTCAAAATATAGTCCGGCCCCCCACAAGGTCCGAGGGACAGTGGACCGCCCCCCTGCTAAAAAAGTTTGCTGACCTCTGATTCAGAGCTTCTCCAAATGGCACATCACAGTCCTTGGTAGCTTAAATGACTCAAAAGCATGCATTTTGATATGATACTCAAATATCTAAAGGGCTTTCAGATGGAAGATGGAGCAAGCTTGTTTTCTCCTGCTCCGGAGGGTAGGACTCGAATCAATGGCTTGAAGTTACAAGAAAGGCAATTCCGACTAAACAATAGGAAGAACTTTCTGACAGTAAGGACAGCCTGACAGTAGAACGGTCTCCCTCAGAAGGTGGTGGACTCTCCTTCCTTGGGAGGTTTCAAGTAGAGGCTGGATGGCCATCTGCCATGGATACTTTAGTTGAGATTTCTGCATTGTAGAGGGTTGGACTAGATGACCCTCAGGGTCCCTTCCAACAATTTCATGATTCAGCAAGAAAATGCACATTTGTATCAATATCTTTCCACACACACAGTATCTCAAGACTGATGCAGTAACAAAGCAGCATGAAATTATAGGTTAAAAATTTGCCAAAATGAGTTGGAGTAGAAATGAACAAATGCACCTGTCCCTGCCCATCCTCTCCAAACTATGCAGCAAATTTTTAATGCAAACAGCTGAATCATATTGGGGGAGGGGAGCCAATTCCTGGCATCCACCAAGCTGCTCATTTTTTACTCTTTTTTTACATGATTAGCATTCAGTGAATGAGTTCACAATTCATAGCAGGCTCCCGAATGACTCACTGCTGCAGACAACACCAAACCTCTTTCTGAAAAGAGGAAAGCCTGCGGAAGAAGAGAAAGCGAGAGTGTCATCAGAGACAATTTGCAATTTCACTTTCGGTGGAAGAACGGAGCAACAATGAGCAAGGCAAGCCACACAGAAGACATTCACAGCGCCAGCGGAGGCAAATATTTGCTGTCTCCAAGCAAAGGCTGGCTCTCTAATTACAGTGGATGCTAACCCCTGGGCCAGATGTGGCCCACATGTTTGTCCCTCAACAAAATGTACTGGATCACAGCTGTCCATGGAGGCGCAGGTCATTTCTGTGTCCAGGGCAGCTGTCTACCAGCTCCATCTGGTACGCAGGCTGAAACCCTCCCTGCCCACGGACTGTCTCGCCAGAGTGGTGCATGCTTTGGTCATCTCCCGCTTGGACTACTGCAATGCGCTCTACGTGGGGCTACCTTTGAAGGTGACCCGGAAACTACAACTCATCCAGAATGCGGCAGCTAGACTGGTGACTGGGAGCAGCCACTGAGACCATTTAACACTGGTCCTGAAAGACCTACGTTGGTTCGCAGTATGTTACCGAGCACAATGCAAAGTGTTGGTGCTGACCTTTGAAGCCCTAAACGGCCTCAGCCCAGTATACCTGAAGGAGAATCTCCACCCTCATCGTTCTGCCCAGACACTGAGGTCCAGCTCCAAGGGCCTTCTGGTGGTTTCCTCATTAGAAGTGAGGTTACAGGGAACCAGGCAGAGGGCCTTCTCAGTGGTGGTGCCTGTCCTGTGGAACACCCTCCCCTCAGATGTCAAGGAAATAAACAACTCTCTGACTTTTAGAAGACATCTGAAGACAGCCCTGTTTAGGGAAGTTTTTAATGTTTAATTGTGTTTTTAATATTCTGCTGGGAGCCGCCAGAGTGGCTGGGGAAACCCAGCCAGATGGATGGGGTATAAATAAATTATTATTATTATTATTATTATTATTAGGTACAAAAAGACTGCTGGATCAGGCCAATTGTAGAGTTAGAAGGAACCCCGAGGGTCAACTAGCTGAACCCCCTGCAACAGAGGAATCATTTAGCCCAGGCATCCCCAACCTGCGGCCCTCCAGATATTTTGGCCTACAACTCCCATGATCCCTAGCTAACAGGACCAGTGCTCAGGGATGATGGGAATTGTAGTCCCAAACATCAGGAGGGCCGAAGGTTGGGGATGCCTGATTTAGCCCAACGTGGGGCTCCAACCCAAACTGTGTATCTGAAATTAAGGGTCTCATGCTCTACCAATGGGCTATCTTGTTCTCAACAGCGGCCAGCCAGATGCCTGTGGGAAACCCGGAAGCAGGATTTGAACACAAGAGCCCTCCCTCCCGCTGCAGTCCCAGCATCTGGAATTCAGAAGCAATGCTTCCTCCGACCGCGGAGGCAGAGTATTTTCATTTGCAGCAACAGACCTGCATGACCCCCCTTGCTGCAAAACCTTTGCATGTTGACGAATTGAAATATCTGCTAACACGATTGAAATCAGAGACATACCGTATTTTTGCTCTGTAAGACTCACTTTTTCCCTCCTAAAAAGTAAGGGGAAATGTGTGTGCGTCTTATGGAGCGAATGCAGGCTGCGCAGCTATCCCAGAAGCCAGAACAGCAAGAGGGATTGCTGCTTTCACTGAGCAGCGATCCCTCTTGCTGTTCTGGCTTCTGAGATTCAGAATTTTTTTTTCTTGTTTTCCTCCTCCAAAAACTAGGTGTGTCTTGTGGTCTGGTGCGTCTTATAGAGCGAAAAATACGGTGATTTTCCCCCAATGGCTGGAAATGTTTCAGATTGAGAACAGGCAGCAACCATTTGTCCAATCGATACACAACCACCGACACACGGGTCCTTTGTTGCACTAAAAATGATACAGTAATAATTCTTTTCTAAATACAAATATTTCGCCTTCCTCAGTGCTGTTTGGGAAAGGCTGCTTCAACACGGAAGGAACGTGGGGGAAATCAGCTGCAGGCACACACAGGTTAAGTTTCTCTAAGATTAATTGGGTCTGGGAGTCACTTAGGCAACTGGAACTCCAACTGCAGCTGGTGTTTGACTAGCGCTGACATTTCAGCCTCCGCCAAGTCAAACAGACGTCCTTTTGCAATGGGAAGACCTCATCCCGGCATCCCCTCACAAGCAAATGTGTGACAGGCAGGTGATGGAGAGGATAAACATGGGCAGGGATATTTGCATTTCGTACCTGCAAAGACAGCCTGCCCAATTGCACCGGTGCAACCTGCCTAAATCAGACCGGATATATACATTTGCATCTTGCAGGAGTCATTCTGCTCCTGTTAGCCATAAGGAGGAGGGAAAGATAAAGGCAAAACACCTTGGACACAGGAAATTCTCCTGAACCTTTCTTTCCCCCACCCACTACTGCTCTGTGGTGCAGATTTCTCCTGGCCAATCTTTGCAGTCATAGGGATTCGAAGGTTGAGGCTTGTTAAGTTCTTTCTTTAATGAAAGAAATAAACATATCGTGGCATGGTCAATACGGGCCTAGGGACCATCTCTGATGAAAAGTGGTGCATGGGGGTGAGGTGTAGATAAGGAGTGCTTCATTGCACTTCCTTTGAAGGAAGACGACACCCATCACTGTATGCTTTGTAGCAGCAGGTTTTTGCTGCTTTTGGTGAACTAATCGACTTTCTGCCGATTCTGATGGAGGCCGAAGTGCCTCCTCACCTCAAAAACTAATGTGCTTGGCCTTCAGATTTTGCACTTCTCCAAATGTTGCAATGGAAAAAGTACCATACAGTGGTACCTCGGGTTACATACGCTTCAGGTTACATACACTTCAAGTTACAGACTCCACTAACCAAGAAATATTACTTCAGGTTAAGAACTTTGCTTCAGGATGAGAACAGAAATCGTGCTCTGGTAGCGCAGCAGCAGCAGGAGGCCCCATTAGCTAAAGTGGTGCTTCAGGTTAAGAATAGTTTCAGGTTAAGAACAGACCTCCGGAACGAATTAAGTACTTAACCTGAGGTACCACTGTAATGCATTAGAATGCTTCTTTTAAGGTAAAAGATTCAGCAATGCACACGCTAAAATAAAATACGATACCCAAAATGCAAATTTCAATGCGGAATTTGTTACTAGAAACGGCATTCTTAAGGCAAAAATTGATCAGACTTAAGAAACTGACACAGAGCAGAAATATGCATAGACAAGGGGTACCAGGAAAGCTGTTTCAGCCCAAGGGATGTTCTTCCTTCTAGACAACATTCAGGGAGCCGCATACATTGGTGGGAGGAGCCAGAGGCAAAAGTAGGAGGGGCTAGGAAAGCAACTTTTGCTTTTGCGCAGTGGGCGGATACTCACTCAGACACATTTATTTATTGCACTTCTACCCAAGGAGCTCAAGTTGGCATACATAGTTTCCCTCCTCACGACAACCCTGTGAGGTAGGTTTGGCTGAGAGTGAGTGACTGGCCCAAGATCGTCCAGTGAGCTTCGTGGCTGAATGGGGATTCGAACCCTGGTCCACTGAATCAGAGTCCGACGCTCTAACCACTACACCCACCACCACTGGCTCTCTTTCTTCTTCCAGGCAAGCAAGAGACAAGCTGACTGCCTCCTCCCGCCCATTCACAGATCTCTCCCTACACGCCGCAAATCAAATCATAGCGACACCATTTTGGGGAGGTTGCCCCTGGCTGAGTGTCTCTGAAAAACGAATTGTTCTTTTCACCAGCTAAACCCCAGCCCAAACATATTAATGGGAGAGAAACCACGTCACAAAAGGAGACTGTTGTGTGTCAACCGCAGCTGACAGCTTAACACAACATGTCAGCCTGACGACTTCTCCCTCAGTTCTCAGCTCCCAGTTCCCTTTGATGGAACTTATGGATTAAAAGTGATAATGGAAACAATACACAGACTGTTTTAATGTATATTTTTGCAGGAATGAACGCAAGCCGTCCCGGGTTCGGGCTTTATCAACATCTTGTGGAAGAGGGAGGAGCGATTCCCTATGAAGAACGGTTGCAGCATTTGAGACTTTCCAGTTTAGAGAAAAGGTGAATAAAGAAGTGACATGACAGAAGGTTCTAGAACTATACAGGGCATGGAGAAAGTGGATAGAGGGAAGGTTTTCTCCTTCTTTCGCAGCACTAGAACTTGTGGACATCCAAAGAAGTTAAATGTTGGAGGGATACTGTAAAAGAAAGGGTCAAATTCATTGGGATGGCCCCAATTTATTGGATTATGACAAAGGCAGAGAAACTGCTTCCCACTCACTCTGACGACAAGAAGATCCTCCTCAATTAGGCTTACCTGGCATGTACATTAAGATCCACTTGGCATCAGATGAAAACCTGTCTGTTCTCCCCTGGCCTTCTCAAACTACATTTTTATGTATTTTTTTGTACTTGGAGCAGATTTGTTTCTGCAGGGCTTTGAATGCTCTCGTCGCTGTTTGTTTTTACGGCAGGAAAGTCAACTTTTTTAAAGGTTTAATCAATCTTTTTATTGTGGATTAAAACAAACTTTTCCATGAATGTTTTCATTGTGCATTGTTTGAGCCTCACAAAAGGACACTGTTGATTTGGGTGGCCCTCCAATGTTCCAAAGCAGGGATTGGTCACCTTTGGGCCTCTGGATATTGTAGCTGGTACTCACTGGAACTGGTAGGGTGGAAGGCAGGCAAGTTAACAGTAGGTGGCGCCAGAGGCAATGACAGGCAGAGCCAGCTCACTCCAGCTTTGTTCCCATCTGTAAGGAGGTAAAGGGACCCCTGACCATTAAGTCCAGTCGCGGATGACTCTGGGGTTGCTACGCTCATCTCGCTTTATTGGCCGAGGGAGCCGGCATACAGCTTCCGGGTCATGTGGCCAGCATGACTAAGCCGCTTCTGGAGAACCAGAGCAGCACACGGAAACGCTGTTCACCTTTCCGCCGGAGCGGTACCTATTTATCTACTTGCACTTTGATGTTGGCAGGAGCAGGGACCGAGCAACGGGAGCTCACCCTGTTGCGGGGATTTGAACCGCCGACCTTCTGATCGGCAAGTCCTAGGCTCTGTGGTTTAGACCGCAGCACCACCCGCGTCCCTTTTCTGTAAGGAGGAGCCTGCAGTAAATCACACCATGCAAGTTGTAGTTAGCTCTTTGTTGGCAAAAACATGATCTGCACAGAATTACCATGCCTAATGAGCACATCAACTAATCTCTGTTCTGCTCTTTTCATTTATTTGCATGTTCTCAGAGACCGGGGGAGTGGGGAGCGGGAGGAACTGGTCTCAGCAGAAGGGAGAGACTCCCTGGCCTCCTCAGCCACCTTTTGACCCCCTACCTCTCCAGCCTCTGCTTCAGAGTCTGAACTGCACTCTGCCGCAGACTCTTCCTGCTCACTAAACCTTGTTGTCCCTCCAGCCTCTGACTCCTCTTCCATTTCATCTTCCCCTCTCTCCAGTCTGACCAACACCTGCTATCTGGCTTTTTAAAAAAATAAATAAATGGAGATGCTTACAATTTTCTACAAAAAAATGGGCACTCTACCTCTGAGATATGATGGCCCCTACATATAATCTCACCTTAGGGTTGAGGACTTGCTATTAGCTACAGCAGTAGCACATCTTCTCTCTTTTCCCCTCCTAAGGTTTGAATACCTCTCCTAATATACATATTTTCCTAAGGATGTTGTCACGCTGCAGTTCACACCATCTCCCAACAGGTGGCGACATGAACTGCAACACGATGGCAAACTTGGCTTTCGGAGCTGCTGAGTCATCGCAACAGTGTTGGGGGTTGGGGAGAGGGGGCCAGAGGTGGAGGTGGGCAGCTGAGGATGTTGGGCGATCAGCCAGGTCTGGGCTGGCAGGTGGCCCAGGGCAGCCAGCGGAGATTTGGAAAGGTCTGTGTGGAGAGGGAAGGGGTGGCATTTGTGAGAGAAGTGGTCTGGGGTTCAGCCTCCTAGAATAACGCAGGCATCTCCCCGCTTGCGCCCGGATGCCGAAAAATAATTAAACAAACCGATTTTAAATGGTGAAAAGGCACGAAAAGGGCAAAAGCAGCCCAAAAAGAGCGGGGAAACGGCTAGTGATCCCAGAAGCATTTGCAACTGCAATCCCAGGAGCCTTTGTGACCTGTGGTGAGTTGGGAGTTTTGAGAAAGAAGGCTTTATACAGGTTTTTCAGATGGTATCCCCCACTGTACCCGATTTCACCTGGGAACGAAACCCCCACGTAAATTGGGAGGTGCCCGTATGTATTTGCTGCAACAAAGCAATTGCGTTGGCAGTCTGGTGGGCGCTTGCGCAGCCTCCCACAATGCCCCAGGGCTAGCGGCATTCCAGGGCATTGTGGGGGTGCGGGGATGACGACTGCCACAAGAACAAAAAGGATGCGAGAATATCTGGAGGAAATTCAGCAAAGGCATCTGTTTTGGAGGGTAGGCGGGGGAGAAAAATAAAAACTCGGCAGCCGAGAAAAAGGCTGATGGTCTAGATGGGCCTTTGGCCTTTCGTAGAATGTGAAGAAGCTCAAAGACTTCTGAACCACCAGCTCCTGACGTGCTACAGCTTTCAGGAAATCCTGGACCTTATTTGCCTGCTCACACCCAGCTGCACAGTGTTTACTTTTTTTTTGCTTACCCGCCCTCCTCTTTTTCTGTTGCATTTGCAATTTTGCAGGCTCCACCCAAGAGACAACAGCTAGCCCTGTGTGAACTCTCTCAGCTTCCTAGCCGAATAAACGGCACCACGCCTAAACAGGGCTGGGATATCCCTTTCTGCCACAAATCCAGGGAACCCCTTTTGCAGCCGGGCTGGCCCAATCAGGTTCCAAGAGGGAAAGCAAAGCAAAATACCATTTCCCCTCAGCCCATGTCACAACAGACAAAAAGGCCAAGATCAGCCCAGGAGATTTCTACCGCCGGCGGTGCTAAAAACGGCAAACAACTTCAGGTCTCTTTCTCTTTTTTTTCCTTTTTCCGCAAAGGCAAGATTCAAACAGAACAATCGAGGAGCTGTCTGCCCCCCCCAAGTTTCCAACGCATCTCGCTCTCCTCACACTTGCAAGAGGTCCCCAAAGGTGTACATTAGAAGGTCGCATTCTGACCCCCTGTGACAGATTCACGGAGAAGTAAAAAACGGAGGTGGTTTTGTCCAACGGTTGCCAAAGCAAAACAGAGCAGTGAGTTTCCAGAGAAATCCCCAAGGTGCTTTAAAAAGAAAAAGGGGGAAGAAACGTATTTGAATTTTGAAAAAGACCCAACAGTTTTGGGGGCAAACAAAGGAAGCCAACCCAATGTAATACAGTGGTTACATATGCTTCAGGTTACAGACTCTGCTAACCCAGAAATAGTGCTTCAGGTTAAGAACTTTGCTTCAGGATGAGAACAGAAATCGTGCTCCGGCGGCACGGCAGCAACAGGAGGCCCTGTTAGCTAAAGTGGTGCTTCAGGTTAAGAACTGTTTCAGGTTAAGTACAGACCTCTGGAACGAATTAAGTACTTAACCCGAGGTACCGCTGTAAATTCAAGCAGGAGCTGAGCGCTTTTTGCTTATTTTCTCAGTACAGCACACTTCCTGTGTGGCTCTATTTATGTTCTTATTTATTCTGCACCCCCTCTTTTGTTTTTGCCACCACCACGGCCCAAACTGGTGGGAGCTCGGGAGCAGGGGCGAAAAAGGGGACACATTATCTGTCGCCCCTGCTTTGCAGGCTCAGGGATGCTAGCTAAAAGGACCCAGAAGGCAGGCTAACAAATGTGGCAACGTTAAGCCAGCAGCAAAATCTTACGGTTGGGGAAACTGCAGAGAACCCTCCCCAAAGTTACTCACAGGAAACCACAGCAGCGTTTCCCGCGATATCAGGCCTGGCGCTTTTCAAACAGAGGATTCCCTTAAGAGGTATTTTCCACCTCCGCCCTCCACAACACACACACACACACACAATAAGTCCACACACAAACTGGACTTTTGTTTAAAGCCTGGCAAGGAAAAGTAAAACAAGGGTTGTCCCGGGAAGGTTTCCGCCGAAGCTGATAAAGTTATGACTTGCTTCTACTTCCCTGCCCCCTTGCCCCCACCTGTGCTGATCGTGATAAGATCTCTCTTAAGACTTCGTCCTCAAGCAGCTTGTTTTTTGCAAAGGGATGCCAAGAAAACTAAACCCCCTGAGCTCCTTAGTGGAGTGAGTCTGAGCTCTGGGATGGCTATGAAGTTTCCAGTAAGGGAAATAAGTGTAAAAAGATTTGACACACACACACACACACACACACACACACACACACACACACAGACAATTGCATGCAAGTCACCAGTTTACCAGCAAGATCGGCTTAGTCCAGGAATGGGCAAATCTGTCTTTTTTTATGACCCATGGCATCTCGGCATGTTTCGACCCATCAGTCTCTTCCATTTCTACACTAACCAGCATTTTTTTCTTTTAATCCTCTCATAATATGTAATTCCATACATATCTAAATGCAGATATTCTGCCCAAATACTTCCTCATGCAATATTTGAGACAGCTAGTCCAACTCCCACAATTGCAGGAATCACAGCTAAAGAATCCTTGACAGATGACCCACCTAACCTCTGTTTGAACCCACCCACCCCAATGTAGGAGAGTCCACCACCTTGCAAGGTCATACGTTCCGCTGTCAAACAGCTCTGACATAAGGAAGTTTTTCCTAATGCTTAGTCTTGCCATTGAATCAATTGATTCGGGAGCTACACTCTGGAGCAGCAGAAAACAAGCTTCCTCCATCTTCCATGTGAAAGCCCTTCAGATACTTGAAGGCTGCTGTCATATCATCTCTCAGTCTTCTCTCCTCTAGGGCTGAGCATCCTCAATTCCCTCAGCCGTTCCTCCTAAGGCTTGGTTTCTAGGCCTTTTTTATTATCTTGGTCCACCCTGTCTCCTCACCTTCCAGCTTGTCAATACAGTGGTACCTCGGGTTACATACACTTCAGGTTACAGACTCCGCTAACCCAGAAATAGTACCTCAGGTTAAGAACTTTGCTTCAGGATGAGAACAGAAATCACACAGCGGCCCCATTAGCTAAAGTGGTGCTTCGGGTTAAGAACAGTTTCAGGTTAAGAACGGACCTCTGGAACAAATTAAATTCTTAACCCGAGGTGCCACTGTACCCTTCTTACGTTTTGGACTACAACTCCCATCATCCAGAATGGATTTATGGCCTCCTACTCCCTTAACCATGGGACACGGGTGGCGCTGTGGGTAAAACCTCAGTGCCTAGGGCTTGCCGATCGCATGGTCGGCGGTTCGAATCCCCGCGGCGGGGTGAGCTCCCGTCTTTCGGTCCCAGCTCCTGCCCACCTAGCAGTTCAAAAGCACCCCTAAGTGCAAGCAGATAAATAGGTACCGCTTTATAGCGCGAAGGTAAACGGCGTTTCCGTGTGCTGCGCTGGTGCTGGCTCGCCAAAGCAGCTTCGTCACGCTGGCCACGTGACCCGGAAGTGTCTCTGGACAGCACTGGCCCCCGGCCTCTTAAGTGAGATGGGCGCACAACCCTAGAGTCGGACATGACTGGCCTGTACGGGCAGGGGTACCTTTACCTTTACTTACTCCCTTAACCACTCTATACTATAATTATTTTGGCCCTGGGTTTTAGTCTTGTGTACAAAGGAACTCTGTTATTTTATTGCTTTCTGTTTTCATTCTTGTACATTGTCCTGGAATCTGCTTGCATGAAGGGCACTTGTGTGTGTGTGCATAAGACACACACACACACAGGGCTGTGCCCCTGCTTACTCAGCTAGACAAATGGTTCCCAAAGTGGGCGATACCGTACCCCTGGGGGACAGCTGGATTACCTAGGGAGTGCTAAGAGTTTCCAAAAGTGTCATAAAGAGCCCTTCCCCATTATTCTCCCATCAGCAAATGGCATTCACAGGTACACTGCCCCTGCACAGGGAGGCTTTATCTCAGCCATTAGACCCAAATAGCCTTCCATGAGTTTTCTCTAATCCCAATTGTGAGTTTTGTTTTGTTAATGTCCTATAGGAAATGCAGCACGACTAAAGAAAACCCGTGGCCCCCTTTCACATGCTGCTGGGTTAAAAGTCCCATCACCTCTAACCACTGGTCATGCTGGCTGGGCTTGGTGGGAGTTGCAAACCAACAGCATCCAAAGTACTTCATGTCCCTCCCTGAAGCACAGCAGGTCTACAGAGATCCTGGTTCGTGCATGCAAGCAAGCCAGGCAGCGGAGACATTTCTAGGTGTTATCAAAATGTGCGTCTTCCTGCAAACACAATTGGGTTGTGTGGAGGGGGGGGCACAGAAAAAATTGCATCTTTGCACTGTATTCTGGGAACAGGAAGGAGCCTTGCGCTCTGATAAAAACCGCTTACAAATTGACAAGCAAAAGCCGACAGAGAGACTTGTTTCCCACTCTTTTTGTTTTTTGTTTTTTTTCCAGCTCCCCGTAATCATTTTCCATTTTGTCACCTCCCAAGGTCAACAGCGGGACTAAAATAAGGAAAATGTGGTGAGCCAGTGGAGAAAGGCGGCGGCAGCTGGGGGGGGGGGGGGGGGGAGAGAGAAACAGAACAGCCTCGCTTTTGTTGCCTCTCGACAACCTGCAGAGACAACCTGCAGAGCCCTTGTAAAAGTTGCAAAGTTGGTGTTAAGCGCAGGAGCTGAGCCAGAGCCCAAGAAGCAGCAAGAGCAGCTGTTCCAGGGAGGAGACTGCTGGATGAGGCCAATGGACCACCTAGCTCAGCATCCTGTTCCCACAGTGGTCAACCAGATGCCTGTGGGAAACCCACAAGCAGGATTCGAACACAAGAGCCATCTCCCCTCCTCTGGCTTCCAGCAACTGGAATTCAGAAGCATCACTGCCAATGCAGTTTCTTAACCTGAAACTGTTCTTAACCTGAAGCATCACTTTAGCTAATGGGCCTCCTGTTGCCACCGTGCCGCCAGAGCACAATTTCTGTTCTCATCCTGAAGCAAAGTTCTTAACCCGAGATACTATTTCTGGGTTAGCGGAGTCTGTAACCTGAAGCGTCTGTAACCTGAAGCATATGTAACCCGAAGTACCACTGTAATCACTTATAGCTGCATCCTCCATGAATCTGTCTTGAGGTTGAATCCCGAAAAGACAGAAGTACTGTTTTTGAGGGGACAGGTGGTAGGCAGGTGTGGGGGATTCCCTGGTCCTGAATGGAGCAACTGTGTGCAGTCTGGGAGTCAATTTGGACTCATAACCGTCCATGGAGGCACAGGTTAATCCTGTGTCCAGGGCAGCTGTCTACCAGCTCCATCTGGTACCCAGGATGAAACCCTCCCTGCCTGCCAACTGTCTCACCAGAGTGGTACATGTTCTGGTTATCTCCCGCTTGGACTACTGCAATGTGCTCTATGTGGGGCTACCTTTGAAGGTGACTCAGAAACCACCGTATTCAGCCCCATTAAGCAGAGCCTGGGCGGAAATTGCTGAAATGTCCAGGAAAATCCAGACGTATGGCAGCCCATGTCAGTAGTACAGATCTGGGCAATTTTCATGAAAAATAGCTCAAAACCAGCTCAAAAACTCCTGCCGTGTCACTTCCGCCTTGCTTTTCGCTAAGTTAAGGAGTCCTGACTGCTGCAAGCTTTCTTCCTTTTTTACGTGGTTTGCAAAAACCCTTGCAAACAAAACGTGGTGGGAAGGTGGGGGGCAGGGCCCCTCTGAACAAGGCAGCAAAAAAGCCCCTCCCCCCCACCTTGTTGGTATGCCAACTTCTTCCTGAGAGTGTGGTACCTCAGGAGTATGGTTTTGCATAAAAACGTAACTCTCGCTACCCATGCAAAACCCAGTCAGTACAATCAGGCCCTTGCTATCTCAGTGGTCTATATTTTCTTTTCCAGGAAGGAAAGAATGGGTGGAGAGGTAAAAAAGAAAAGAAAAAACCAAACCCTAACCAGACCAAAAGCAGCCTAACGGCTCTTGTGTCATGGATGCTGACAGCAACCTTTCTGACTTTTTTTTTTAAGGCGGGGAGGGGCATATTATTTATTAATATATCTATATTCCATCTTTCTCGGGATCTGGCTTCTTAGCCCTGTGGCCAAAGAGAGAGGCTTCCGGACACAAAGGTGGCAGTGTTTTTCCTGCTGTTGCCCTGCAGGAAGAGGCATTTGGGAGGTAGACTACTGCTGAACAGGGAAGCTCCATTTGATTGGAAGATGCAATTATACGGAATCAAATTGTCTGATTTAAATTAACAACAACAACAACTTTTTTATTATGTGTACCCAGCCCATCTGACTGGGTGTCACACCCCCAACACACACATTGGAGAAAGAGAGATGCCAAGATCAGCTTTGTTTAGTTTTTTCTTGCCCCGCAGGTGCTAAAAGGCTGTCAAGCCACAAAGGAAGATGCAAGAAGCCTCCAGGGCAGAATGCCTGCAGTGGCAAGAGTCACACCTCATTTCTCTTCAAGAGAGAAGGGGAGGGGTGGAGTCCCACCCAGACACGTCAGGCTTGCAAGCTCTTGAGATAATAGGGAGAACTGTGTTCCCAGGCAAGCTGCTCAGGCAGCGCCACTGAACTGTGTCAATAACAACAACTTAAATCTAATACAAAACATTTAGACGGTAATTTGCCATTGATCTGATTGTCTAATTTATATTTTTTGTTCCTCCTTTTCATTAAAAACTTTTTAAAATAATACATACTATTTTCTTTCTTTGAATCGTTTATAGATCTAAATGCACAAATAAAAACATTTATGTTAAAGTGTTTTGTTTCCTCTTTCTTTTCCTATTTATTTGTTTCTATAGGTTCCTTTCCTTTTTAAGAGGTTCGTAAGATTCTGAACAACGGACTGATGTTTCCCCTTTAGAGAACCTCCTTTATTCATTATTTATTTCATAAAAAGTATACACCGCTCGACCGTAAAACTCAAAAGAGGGTCACATGGGCATAGCGAGGATTTTTGTTGGTGGGGGCAGCCAAAGTTGTTGAGCAATAAAATAAACAATGAAATTATCAACAGGAAGAATTAACAACGACAATTTCAAAAAGTTGAAACCAGAAATTAAAACAGATTATAACTTGCATCCAAAGTGGCTGAGGACTATGCACATGACTGACAACAGATTCCAAGACATTTGCATCCAGCAGCAAAAGAGGGATAGACCTGTATTTTCCCAAGTTTTCACATCTGGAGGAGGTAGTTAACCAATATGGCATTCCTCCGGACCTATTTCACACATTGTTCCATTGTTCAGGCAAAAATTAGAAATTTAATTTTCGTTGAGCCAGTGATGCTTTCAGTGGATAGTGTCATTAATAGCATTTCATCACTAGATGGCACTGGACTTACTGTATGTGGGTGGAGTCGGGCGTTTGTTGTGTCGGTCCTTGCGGAAGACAGAGACAATAAAGTTCTTGTCTGACTTCCTGACAGCTGTGTTCTCCAAGTATTCCCTGACCTGCCCACTCACAGCACTCCATACAAAACTACAAAAATGGGTGGCTATGAGTCGTCTTTAACCTTAATAGAAAAGTTCCCTTTGAGTATTCAAATTGGTCAGATTTGAACACTGAACAGCTGCTATTACAAAGGAGAGGTAGAAGAAATACCACGTCTAAACTGCAAGCACTTTTGTGATAGTGGGGAAACAGAGGATCTGAATTTTCACTGCCAAGGAAGTAGCTACAATAATTTTGCTCCACGTTCTCCTTTTGAAACATTGTATGATCAACAGCTTTTCAAATTTTTAAAAAATTAAATCCAGAAAAGTGTTCCATTATAGACAAGGTGTCTGCCTCCGCTAGAAATACCTAGCACCTTCTGTGTAAATCTCTTTGAGACGGTGGTTTAGAAGGCAATTAATAAATCAATGATAATAATAATTTGTAAACAAAACATTTCCAAAAGGACCATACTGCCAGTTCTCAATGTGATAATTAACTATTCTTTATTACTTATAAACAGTTTAATTAGCAGCTGCAGATGTCTCTTTGTCTGAGCATCAACATGAGCAAAATAGGTTTGCTTAATTGCTGATGGCGCCTGAAGCTTCCTTTAATTATTTGTTTTTAAAAGTTATTTGTTGCTATTTAATATGGTGATGCTACAGTTTACGGGCATACAGTAAATATATTCAGACCAGCAGTCTCATAACCTGACATTATTTGGGAATCCTAAGGGGGGGGGGGATTGTGCAGTTTTCAAAGGTTCAGTCCGCCATCTTGATTCAAAATGGCGTCTAGTTGCATCCAAACAAACAAAAAGTTGCTCCTTGATCCCAGGACCCATCACGCAAAATTTGGCTATAATATCTTAGGCGGTGTCGAAAGCAAACAAAAACAGCTATCTAAAATAGGTAGTAGATTTTAGCTTTTGCCACAAGATGATCATTTGTC
This sequence comes from Podarcis siculus, assembly GCA_034642415.1. Classification (NCBI taxonomy): domain Eukaryota; kingdom Metazoa; phylum Chordata; class Lepidosauria; order Squamata; family Lacertidae; genus Podarcis; species Podarcis siculus. The sequence goes on from JAXCMG010000018.1 coordinate 12,436,260, forward strand.
TGCATATGACAAGTTCCATGGGGTAGCCATCTTGTTGTGGCAGTATAGTGTGACTGTGGCCTTTTCCCGCTCTTTGACGTACGGTAGTCAACTTGCATTATGCTACACACCCTCCTCACCACAGCCGTGTTGTGTTGGAGCCCACAAAACTTTCTAAAAATTCCAAATGACTCAACTGGCCTCAGAAAGGCTGGGGATCCCCTGCTTAACTGATTGTGTATTTTTACCAAGGTGTTTAAAACCGAAGCACATTGCCTGAATCACACACACACACAAAGTGTGCAGATGTGAATGCTGTATTTTAATTCAGTTGCATTCTCCTCAGGAGAGGAGAAAGCCAATGAAATTAACAGCTATGTCTATTTGAGCTCCATTAATTTCAATGAGTATACTGTGGGAAGGACATAGTTGGATAGAACCAAATGATTTTGTACATTTTTTGTACAATCCTTTGGTTCTGTTTGCAATATGTGGCAGCCCACTGGCAAAAGGTGGGCACATAGATTCAATCACAGTAATGATTTTGTGATGAGTCTAGTTCTCATGCATCAGATCCAAATCAAGTCACTTTGAGAGCTTTTAAAGCTGTGGCGAAGAGGGAGGTTTGTCTCTCCAAAGTCTGAGTAACACCCAGTTAGCACCGGCGAAAATCCACTCTTCCACACAATTTGTCATGGGTGCAGCCGCCCTGACCCACACTCCCCTGCTATCTGGCTCAATCATCACCCCTGCCCCTCAAGCGATGTGGCATTTTGACATTTGCAAAGCACAGTTCCTAAGGACATACTGTTCAGCAGGTGCAGTTATCCGACACAAGCATGTGTCAAAGAGATGTCCATCCCACCCAAAGATGTCCACACCTGGCACACCAAAAAATATTTCCAACAAATAGCCTCCAGCCCATTTCCTCATTGCTCTTTTCTGAAGAACATAATTTACATTTCTGAACAAAGGTCAGCGCCAGACAGAAAAGGGAAGAAGCTGAAATTGTATGACCCATACGGACTTCAGAACATTGGCTCACCCAGCTGAGTAGCATGTCCACTGATTAAATAAATAAATAAATAATAATAATATTTATTACTTATACCCCGCCCGTCTGGCTGGGTCTCTCCAGCCACTTTGGGTGGCTCCCAACGTAATATCAAAAATGCCATAAAACACTAAAAAATTCCCTAAACAGGGCTGCCTTCAGATGTCTTCTAAAAGTCAGATAGTTGTTTATTTCCTTGACATCTGATGGGAGGGCATTCCACAGGGCGGGTGCCACCACCGAGAAGGCCCTCTGCCTGGTTCCCTGTAACCTCACTTCTCGCAGGGAGGGAACCGCCAGAAGGCCCTCGGAATTGGCGTCCATCCCCAATCCTCCTCAGTGAATCACAGAACTGTAGAGTTGGAAAGGACCACGAGGGTCATCTCATCCAACCCCCTGCAATGGAGGAATCTTCTTGTGACGCTGTGGACTCATTCAACAGGCAATACTGTATTGGGGTTAGGAACATAGGAATCGGAATCAAATACTGAATCAGCCCACTGGTCCACCTATCTCGGTATTGTCTACAGTACACTAAAGAGTTTCAGGAAGAAGAAGAAGAAGAAGAAGAAGAAGAGGAGTTTGGATTTGATATCCCGCCTTTCACTCCCTTTAAGGAGTCTCAAAGCGGCTAACATTCTCCTTTCCCTTCCTCCCCCACAACAAACACTCTGTGAGGTGAGTGGGGCTGAGAGACTTCAGAGAAGTGTGACTGGCCCAAGGTCACCCAGCAGCTGCATGTGGAGGAGCGGGGAATCGAACCCGGTTCACCAGATTACGAGTCCACCGCTCTTAACCACTACACCACACTGGTAGGAAGGAGCCTACCTGGAGATGCCATTGGAAGTTGGACCTGAGACTTCTGGAATGCAAAGTAGATGCTCTATCACTGAGCTACGGCCCTTCCCTTCAAATTAAACCAAGACACCAGTCCTCATGGTTCTGGAAACATGGGTCTGGCACATGGGTCTCTCCAACCCTAACTAGTAGAGATGCTCTTTGAGATTGGAGCTAGACCTTCAGCATGCAAAAGCTATAGCCCTTTCTTAAACCTTTGGGGTCAAACCTTTGACCTCTGTCTTAGTAGCAGTAAATGTTTCTTCACCTCCCCAAACGGGACCAGCAGGGCATCGCTAAGCCTAAGGTTATCCGGGGGTGGCTGTCACTCTGATTTTGTGTTATTGCTATTTTGCACCGCCTCTCTCAGAATTTGAGTCCAAAAAGTTTGGCGACCAGAGCCAAGGGGACCTGGGTTCCAAACCCACAACCAACCGCAAAGCTTACTATGCAGTCACTGTCCACCAGGCCTACCTCGTGGGGCTGTTGTCTTGAGGATGAGAAGGGGGAAAGGACATGCAAGCTATTCTGAGCTGCTTGGAGGAAGCTGCGCAAGAAACATAAGACTCTTAGGAACTGGAACCGCCCCCTCCCCTGATTTCCAGAGAATCTCAGCGTACACAGACCCATTTCGCCGGCAGCGACCATAGAAATTGGGATTTTGTGGCGACATGTAAAAAAGCATAAACGCAACTAACCCACCCCCCTGGTAGTATAGCCTCCAAATTTCAACCATTTTCATAACAAAACCCAAAAAAAGCATCCCACAGAACTTTTGGCCTTAGGTTACTTTTTTTGCTCCATGCAATGTTAACATATTGATGAGAGGAAAGAAAGAAAGAAAGAAAGAAAGAAAGAAAGAAAGAAAGAAAGAAAGAAAGAAAGAAAGAAAGAAAGAAAGAAAGAAAGAGTCCCGTGTGGGTTTTTTGTTTTTGTTTTTTAAAAAAAATATTTTTATTAAAGTTTTCTTGGTTTACAAAGGTATGCACAGGGGGAACCCAACCAGGAGAAGCAGTTAAGTGTTCTTCTTGTGACTCACCAGGAATGGCTTTATTTGGGGACCACCTAAAACAAAAGTCCAAATTTCCATCTCCACTTGAAACAGCCTTGCTTCACCATTCAGATATCAGCACATTTGTTTAAGGTATCTTTAAGCCGCCCTTCACCAGCTGGTCCCAGGAACAGAGCAATAAAACAGCCACTATCTATAGAGAATTAAAGCACCCTTAAAAGGTCCTTAAATCACACAAGGTGAGCTGGCAGCAGGTGGCAGACAGCTTCAGAGTGGGTGATTCATGCTGTTTCTTTGCTAAAGACCTGGGCGAGGAGGTATTTGTGTGCATCAGTCAGTGAAAAGTCATTGAGGTTGATGCAAGTTGCTCCTTAAATGTTTCCCACCTTTAAACTCTTACTTTCAGCTAAAGAACCACCCCTTTGTTTTTAACGATGAGGCCACATGGGCATAGCTAGGACTTATGTGAGAGTGTGGCAGGACACGCACCTGCCATCATCCTCTGTCTGGAAGATTTTGGACTGAAATTTCTCAACAACAGTTGTTTTAAATTACTTTCTTTTGATCCCAAGCGCTCAGAGAAATCAAAAATCTTCCGTCATTTGAAAACTAGGAAGTTAAATATAAAAAATTAACACCAGGGACTACCTTTCACGCGGTTAACAAGTATATTTTGCAAAATTACAAAAGGCTTGCCTTTTTTTATCTTAAAAATCTAAACTAAAACAAGATTTCTTGGATTTGCTGAAAACCTTTTCAGCACTTCCATCTCAAATTCCTCCCTTTTTTTCTCCCAATGCAGTGAGCATTTGAATTTCAAATATTCTGATTCTTTCTACTTTTATTTAAATATTTTAATGTATTTATTTGATTTAGTGCATGGGTGGGGGCATGGATGGGGGAGTGGAACAAGTGAAAACTCAAAAACCCAAGGCAGATAGATTAATGGGGCGCTTGCATCCCATGCTGGCTTCCACTTTATTTTGGGGGTAGCTGAACATCCCCCAAAAAGCTGTGTGCCCTGTGGCAGGGAAGGAAAGAGAGCATCTTAACCCGCTTCCCTGGACTGGTTTTTGTTTCAGAAACCATGCGGAATTCTTTCTTTTCCAACCACGGAACTGTGGAGATGAAAGGCTGTCTTGCGGCAATTCTCGTGTGTATGGTGCGAACACGGCCTAAGTACAGTGGTACCTCGGGTTACAGACGCTTCAGCTTACAGATGCTTCAGGTTACAGACTCCGCTAACCCAGAAATAGTGCTTCAGGTTAAGAACTTTGCTTCAGGATGAGAACAGAAATCGCACGATGGCGGCATGGCAGCAGCAGGAGGCCCCATTAGCTAAAGTGGTACCTCAGGTTAAGAACAGTTTCAGGTTAAGAACTGACCTCCGGAACGAATTAAGTTCTTAACCCGAGGCACCACCGTACCATTCAGAGAAGAACCTAGGAGACCAGGTTTGCAACGTCCAGCCACGCCAATGGGTGTGTGCAGATTACGAAACAATTATTTGATACGACCCGTGCTTTCAACCATCTGGGAAGCAGCTGGCAGCCCTCCAGCTCGGCCCCAGCAGCTTCTCGCGAAAACGGTGAGGGAGGCTTTAATCCGACGGAAGAATGAATCTCACAAACACAGAGAGCGCGTCATGGAAACAGCCGAGAAGCCGCAGAGTCGCTCCCGCCCCGCACACACGCACCCCCAGCAGCCCCATGTGTCAACTCACTCTGAGCCACAAAGTTTTATCTCTTTCATGCTGCTTTCAGAAAGTCATGCTCACTGCGCTCTTTATATCAATGCCTCTCATTTGAGGGATGGGTTTCTGAAGAGGAAAATCTATTCACAGCAGGAAAAGAAAGAGTGAGGTACAGTGGTACCTCGGGTTACAGATGCTTCAGGTTACAGACTCCGCTAACCCAGAAATAGTACCTCAGGTTAAGAACTTTACCTCAGGATGGGAGCAAAAATTGTGCAGCAGCAGCGGGAGGCCCCATTAGCTAAAGTGGTACCTCAGGTTAAGAACAGTTTCAGGTTAAGAATGGACCTCCAGAAATAATTAAGTTCTTAACCTGAGGTACCACTGTATATATTTTGAGGGGTTAACCAGCCAAGCTGTCTCTCTTTACCCAGTTTTCCCCCTCTCTTTTCTGAACCTTTTCCGACTCTACAATATCCTATTCGAGTTGGGAAAGGTCCAGAAATGGATAATCAAAATGACTGAGGGGATGGAGCGGCTCAGCTATGAGGAAAGGTCGCAGTGTTCAGGACTTCATATGTTAGAGAAAAGGCCAGGGAGAAGTGGCACGAAGAAGGTTCACAGAATTATGCGTGGCATGGAGAAAGTGCATAGGGAAATGTTTCCCCCGCAAGAACCCGTGGGCATCCCATGAAGCTGAATGTGGGAAGATTCAGAACAGGTAAAAGAAAGCCCTTCTTCACACAGCGGCCAGTTGAACTATGGAACTCACTCTTGCAGGAGTCAGGGATGGCCACCAACCTAGATGGCTTTAAAAGAGAATGGACACATCCTCTACCTCCCCATTCCATTTTCCTTTCGTGCCATGCCTTCTTAGATCAGCCCAAGGGTAGGGACCACATTGTATTTTGTTGAGATGTAAGCTGCCTTGGGAGCCTTTCCAGCTGAAGAGCAGGATATACAGTGGTACCTCGGGTTAAGAACTTAATTCGTTCTGGAGGTCTGTTCTTAACCTGAAACTGTTCTTAACCTGAGGTACCACTTTAGCTAATGGGGCCTCCCACTGCCACCGCATAATTTCTGTTCTCATCCTGAAGCAAAGTTCTTAACCTGAGATACTATTCCTGGGCTAGCGGAGTCTGTAACCTGAAGCATCTGCAACCTGAAGCATCTGCAACCTGAGGTACCACTGTAAATGCTATGCATCAGTTGAAATTGTGGGCTGGGATATATCAGGATTCAAGAGTGGCAAGGCAGAGGGCGTTGAAGGCTATGCAGCTTTTGCAAAATCAGAGACCAAAGAATCATAGAACTGGAAGGGGCATCAAGGGGCATCTAGTCCAACCCCCGGCAATGCAGGAATCGCAAAATAATCCCTGGCAGATGGCCATCTAGCCTCTGCTTAAAAACCTCCCACAAAGGAGAGTCTGCTGTAGAACAGCTCTTGCGTTCAGGAAGTTCTTCCTAATGTCTTATTAAACACTTTGAGCATCTTACTGATCAAGGAGCAGGGTGAAGACATTTTCTGATTTATTTTAAAAGTGAGTATCAGAGCCTCAGCCCCCAGGAGAAGAGACTGCTCTTGCGTTTGAATCCTGCTTGCGGGTTTCCCAGAAGAGGCATCTGGTTGGCCACTGTGAGAACAGGATGCTGGACGACTAGATGGGCCATTGGCCTGATCCAGCAAGCTCTTCTTATGTTCAAGCATGAGCAACAGCCCATCGTACGTCTCCAAACGAAGCTCGGGGCACAACTCCCCTCTATCCAAATTCCCGTGTTTGTAGCTGCACTGCTGCTGCCAGCCCAATAGGCTTTAAAAAGTGAAAGCAAATCTTTCCCCAATTCAAAATTCAGGGCTTGCTTAAATTAAATTACCAAGCACCCAAGGCATTTTGAATGTAATCTGGATTTCCCCAGAGGAAAAAAGGATTGGGAGAAGGGGGTGGGGCGGACTGAATGTTTATGAATCAGACGGTTTTAAGTGTGTGCATCGGGGGCTGGAAGGTGGGCGATGTGCTGAAGAACAGAAAGTTGAGCTGGATGAGTCAGGAAGTTGTTTAAATTTTAAAAAAAAGCATTTCTCTTTTCTCTCCCAATGCCATATCAGAAAGAAGAAGAAGAAGAAGAGTTTGGATTTGATATTCCGCCTTTCACTCCCTTTAAGGAGTCTCAAAGCGGCTAACATTCTCCTTTCCCTTCCTCCCCCACAACAAACACTCTGTGAGGTGAGTGGGGCTGAGAGACTTCAGAGAGAAGTGTGACTGGCCCAAGGTCACCCAGCAGCTGCATCTGGAGGAGCGGAGACGCGAACCCGGTTCCCCAGATTAGGAGTCTACCGCTCTTAACCACTACACCACACTGGCTCTCCAGTGTGTATTTAGAAAGCTAAATACCTGAATAGAAAGAGGGCACCTGTGTCATTTATTGTTGTTATAAGGCCAGGAAAGTTCTGTGCGCTTGTCCCTCATGGGAGAAAAAGAAGTCAGAGACGGGAGAGGGTCAACTTGCCTTACCCTCCCCGCCACCGCCCTCCCCACTGCTTGATTTCCTTCATAAAATAACGCCAGAGGACTGTTCACACATCTGCCGCAGAGCCTCGGGTTTGGCTCCCAGAAGGCAAGACGAGATGCAAAAGCAGAAGAAAATCTGGAAAGTCTACAAACTAATTTGCTAAGGTCTGCCTTGTCCCTCCCAGCACATTTTACGGATCAAGCTGTTCTGAAGCTTAGCTGGCACTTAATAATAATAATAAAAAAGTGTAATGGAAGCAGGAAGCCAGTGTATGTGCAGAACACACACAGTTATGCAACAAGCAAACAATTTCTTCCTAGCAACCATTTATCACTTTTTAAAAAGAAAAAGGAGAGATTAACAAATCTACACATTGCAGATCTGGCTGTGAACTCGCCAGATCCTTCAAAACAAAGCTGTCTTCCTCCAAATCCTGGGGAAAGAACCTCTATTCCACAGCTCAAATGCACACACCCCTGGCATCCATATCCATCCCTTGAGGCTTTTCCCTGGGTGCCACCCATCGAAAGCCCTGCATAACAGCCCCCTCAAGTGATTTTGCTTGCTGGGAAGAGTTCCCGAAATGTGATCATGCCTCTGTCTTGCCCTACATGGAGGTGTGTGTGTGTGTGTGTGTGTGTGTGTGTGTGTGTGTTTGCAGAAGGCTCTGAACTATCCTATGACTGGAATGTGACCTACTGTACATTGCTCCACCCACTTTTACCTCTGGCCCCGCCCACCAATGACAAGGAGGGCTCCCCAGGAGGTCCCTTCCAGCCCCACCACTGTATTCTTCTAGTGTTATGAGTTTGTGGGTGCCAGACCACTACAAATCCCTGGATCCAGTAAGTGTTGGAATTTAATCAAGGCTTGGGGTCTTAAACTGGGTGCCAGACACCCCATCACTGGAACCTGCAAGTGTTAGAAGCTAACCAAGTCAGGTGTTCAGGTAATCACCTAGTTTGATGGGCCATGAAGAAAGCAAGAGAGAGGGGTCTCTGTATGAGATGGAAAAAGGACATAAGCCTGAGTTTAGAGTTGAAAGTGTCTGCAATGTGACCTAGAAGCAAAGCTGAGGCTGGAAGAGAGGCAGAACACAATGTTTGATTTCTGGCTATAAGAGAAACAAGAACTTTTTGGGTTGTTAATGCTACGAACCCCTCCATCTCAGGCTCAGGTTGCATGTTGTTGTTTAGTCGTGTCCGACTCTTTGTGACCCCATGGACCAGAGCACGCCGGGCACTTCCAGTGCCTCCCACAGTTTGGTCAAACTCATGTTTGTAGCTTCAAGAACACTGTCCAACCATCTCGTCCTCTGTCGTCCCCTTCTCCTTGTGCCCTCCATCTTTCCCAACATCAGGGTCTTTTCCAGGGAGTCTTCTCTTCTCATGAGGTGGCCAAAGTACTGGAGCAGGCATAGGCAAACTTGGCTCTCCAGATGTTTTGGGACTACAACTCCCATCATCCCTAGCTAACAGGACCAGTGGTCAGGGATGATGGGAGTTGTAGTCCCAAAACATCTGGAGGGCCAAGTTTGCCTATGCCTGTATTGGAGCCTCCGCTTCAGGTTGCATAGATGTGTCAATAAACCATAAATCCAACCGAGCAGTATTTACGTTTTGTGAAATGAAATTTAAAAATAAGGGTGCTGAAAGCTGTTAGGAGGCCCTCATTCCCCTAAACTCAGTGTTAGAAACTGGGATAGAAGAGCTAGAAGCCAAATGGCTCCTGAGACCTGGGTTGTGGGCGCCAAAACAGATTGTCTAGTTGCCATATGGCAACAATTTTCATTTATTATTTTGATAAGAATGAACTAACACACAATTCACATAAGTGACACATTTTTAGCAGAAATTGTTAATACATGTTTAATTTGGTGTTTCCAATAAAAATAATGGTACCATACTTCAGTTTTCAAAACACTCTACTCTTTATTGTTAAACTCCTTAACATGTTGCCTGTCCTTAACATATACTTCGAGGCTTCAAAGCACATACATTACAGTGCTACCTCAGGTTAAGAACTTAATTCGTTCCAGAGGTCCGTACTGAACCTGAAACTGTTCTTAACCTGAAGCATCACTTTAGCTAATGGGGCCTCCTGCTGCTGGTGGGCTGCCAGAGCACGATTTCTGTTCTCATCCTGAAGCAAAGTACTTAACCTGAAGCACTATTTCTGGGTTAGCAGAGTCTGTAACCTGAAGCGTATGTAACCTGAGGTACCACTGTATTTCAGTAATCCTTGAGTGTCAGCCAGGTGCAAAAAAAGGGGCACCCAGACTTTTTGAGGTGCTCGCAAATGGAGAATCTTTAGGTGCAAAATGTGCCTGGTGCCCTGCTGATTTCAAACCCTACCTAAAATACTACAAAGTTTGGGCTTGCACAGGGTATCATATTACGAAAGATTACCAAAGTCCCACCCTGATCCCATCGACAAGGAGCAATTATATATATTATTTAAAATTTTGACATATGTATATTTATACTGCTCTTCCAATTGAAAACCCAGAACACTGCCCACTATAATTAAAACAATCAACACAAGTTAATTCACAACCTCATTTAGGAAAAAAAGTCAAAACATGCTCACACACTGAGGGGGTGCATTTCAGCTATTTTTTGAGGGGGGTAGAAGTGGAGACTTATTGGTGGTGGCTCCGCACAAGGTAGCTGTGGCAGCCATTTTTTCTTTCAGAAGTCCACTGGGAACAATACTTTGTCACCACAGTGAACTTTCTCAGTGAACTTTCGTGGTGGGGGTGGCCACTAGGCACCTCACAGAAACAAAACCGCCAACAACAGAGTCTCCAAAGAAAATCTTAGCTGGCAGGTTGGAGACTCATCCAAAGACTCTGGGCCAAAGTAGGATTTGAACCCAGGACTCTGCAGTCCCAACCCGAAACCACATTTCAATGAATGCCTTTAAAAACAGTTGCTTTGTAGATGGGAGCTTGGCTGTTCACTTGTGGAAAAGGTCACATCCCTCTTTTTAAGCACCCGTAAGATTACGAAGAGGGCCAATTTCTCACAACAATGTGGGGTTTTTTTGTTTCGATGGGAGAAACCGCCACCAACTGGACTGTCTCCAAAGAAGCTGCCTCCAAAAAGCGAAGGAATGATTCACTTTAATTTGGCTGCACTCGATCTCTGAACGCCTTCCAGGATGCAGCAAGCTACAACCTTCTTTTAATTATAGAATTACAAATAAATACCATTCCCAAGAAACAGCGTTCCGTTAATTTATAAATGGGCTCCGCTCTGACGGCAAAATCATCCATCATAAACAAGCCATTCTGCACATTGTCGGATGGAAGAGGAGCAAATCGTCAAGGAAGCCTACCTGGCCATTGTGGCCTCAGTCCAGCTTATGACCAAATACAGTGGTACTTCGGGTTACAAACACCTCAGGTTACAAACGCTTTGGGTTACAGACTCCGCTAACCCAGAAGTAAGAACTTTACCTCAGGATGAGAACAGAAATCGCGCAGCAGTGGGAGGCCCCATTAGCTAAAGTGGTACCTCAGGTTAAGAACGGTTTCAGGTTAAGAATGGACCTCTGGAACAAATTAAGTTCATAACCAGAGGTACCACTGTACCACTAAAAGGCTGCACCATATCCTTAAAGCACTCTGAAACCACTTTAGATCACCACGGCTTCCCCCCAAGGAATTCTGGGAGTTGTAGTTTGTTCAGAGTGCACACGTGATGCCAGAGGCATGCGCTAAACACCGTTCATGATGTCACAGGCGTATACTGCGGCGCTGAGCCCCTCCACTGTGGGGCCCAAGATGGCACCTCTGTACCCTGGCAGTGACAGCTTACTTCAACACTGGTGATGGGACGGGATCTCTGGCCGCACTCATAGGCAACAGGCTTGGACAGGGCAGGTGTTGCAGCACACACAGCTCTCTCCTCTGACATCTTGCTGCCACTGCTCACCTCAACGCTGCCCGAAGCGTCTTCCTGACTCTGCCTTACTTGCATTTCTTTTTTAAAATATATATATTCTTATGTTAACTGACAGGCTAACCTACCTCACAGGGTTGTTGTGAGGCTAAAATGAGGAGGAAAATAACCCTGCATGCCACCTTGAGCTCCCTGGAGGAAAAGCAGGACATAACCACATTAAAGAAATAAAAAATATCTTTGCAACAAGTTCACTGATTATTTGGGGGCACATATTCTAATTGTTATGCTTTTGAACTATGCTGCTGGAGGAGACTCTTGAGAGTCCCATGGACTGATCAAACCTATCCGTTCTTAAGGAAATCAGCCCTGAGTGCTCACTGGAAGGACAGATCCTGAAGCTGAGGCTCCAATACTTTGGCCACCTCATGAGAGGAGAAGACTCCCTGGAAAAGACCCTGATGTTGGGAAAGATGGAGGGCACAAGGAGAAGGGGACAACAGAGGACGAGATGGTTGGATAGTGTTCTTGAAGCTACCAGCATGAGTTTGACCAAACTGCGGGAGGCAGTGGAAGACAGGAGTGCCTGGCGTGCTCTGGTCTAGGGGTCACGAAGAGTTGGACACGACTAAACGACTAAACAACAACAACAATTCTAATTGTTACAGTCATAACCCACCTTCTCTCCAAGAGCAGAGGCAGATTTAGGGGAGCAAGGCCGGTTTCCGTTTTAGCGTTGCACAGGGCGCCACTGAAATTTGAAACCCCAAAGTCCACCACTGCCAAGGGCCTCAAGATGGTGTACATAGTTCTCCTGCTCACAACAGCCCTGTGAGGTAGGCTAGGCAGAGAGGCTGTGACTTTCCTATGAGCTTCGTGGCTGAGTGAGGACCCTGGTCTCCCAGGCCCTATACGTTAACAGCTATACCACACTGCCTCTGAAGACTATTGGTCCATCAAGCTCAGTGCTGTCAACACTGGCTGGCAGCAGCTTTCCAGCGTTTCCAATGGGTTTCCCCAGTCCTTCCCGACTAATACCAAAGCAGATGCTGTTCCCCATTTCTCTACATGGTCAAGAAGGGTTTCCAATTTCAGTTTCATTTAGCCAACTGACCCGACAAAACGCAGCAGCTTTTCTTCCAGGAGTTGCCAGCCCTGGTGACTTCCAGATGTTCGCGGCTCCCAGCTCCCTCAGCCCCAGCCAGCATGGTCACTGGTCAGTGATGGAGTGTACCAACATCTGGTGGGATGCGGGTTCTTCACCCCTGATTTAATAAAATGCAATGTGCTATGATAAACCAAAGGCTCAATTGAACGCCGAAGATTTGTAGGGTCTCGGCGGTCTCCATCTATACCCACAGAGCTGTAGCTCAGTGGCAGATGAGTGGTAGACCTTTGCATGCAGAAGGACCTGAGATGAGTGCCCAGCATTTCCTGGTAGGACTGGGAATGTCCCTTGTCTGAACAGAGCCAACACTCCAACTCAGTTCAAGGAAGCTTCCGATACTGTTGGCTAGGAAGTTGGCTAGGAAGTTCGCCTTGCAGATCAGCTTGTGCTCAGTCCCTCCTGATTTCCTGTGGAATGGCCAAGAGCACCTGTGGCAGAAGATCCCTGATTCTGAAGGGCTGGTTAACTCGCACCCAGCCCGATGCTATGCACGCCTGCTCAGAAGTAAGACTTGCAAAGTCTAGCAGTGCCTGGTAAGAGATCACCGGATGGCAGCCGTTGATCACCTTCAACCTGCAAAGCCATCCCTTGAGTCTGTAAAGAAGCCAGAGGTGGGTGCGAGTTCAGGAGCCGCCAAGCTGGTCAGCGGAAAGACGCCTTTCGGTGCACCAGCTGGCCGGAGGGGTCTTCCCCAACGGTGTTCGAAAATAGCCAGGCGCCAGGCTCGTCTTGTGACTGGCGCAGGTCCAGTTGTGACCACGTGGAGATCTCTGGAGGCTAGCTTGGTGACTGACATCTCCACCTGGCTGGCCCCTCCAGTTTTCTTAAGCAGGTAAGCAGAAGGGCTTACTTACTGCATATATATCCCATATATTTTCTTTAAAATATAAAGCGGTATAGAAATGAAATGATTAAGAATAATGACAATCTCCACTGGGGGAGGGGAATGGAGCCTAGCCATACCATTGTGGTGACCATAAGCTATGTTTAAGGTGTGTTTTCGTAGTTAACTCATGGGTAGGCAAACTAAGGCCCGGGGGCCAGATCCAGCCCAATCACCTTCTAAATCCGGCCTGCAGACAGTCCGGGAATCAGCATGTTTTTACATGAATAGAATGTGTCCTTTTATTTAAAATGCATCTCTGGGTTATTTGTGGGGCCTGCCTGGTGTTTTTACATGAGCAGAATGTGTGCTTTTATTTAAAATACATCTCTGGGTTATCTGTGGGGCATAGGAATTCGTTCATTTTTCCCCACCCACCCAAAAAATATATAGTCTGGCCCCCCACAAGGTCTGAGGAACAGTGGACTGGCCCCCTGCTGAAAAAGTTTGCTGACCCCTGGGTTAACTTATATATCTGAGTTTCTAACACTGTTCCTTGACACCCAAAGGGTCAAATCAGGCTTGAAAGAACAGGTTGCAGTGTGTGCCTCTAGGTGTGGGGTGCCCACAACAATTTTTCTGGCTTGTCAGTGTGCCCCTGGGTCCAGGAAGGTTGACAGTGCTTGATCAAAGCCATTCAGCAGTAGGCCCAAGACATTTTGCAGTCCAAAGCACATGTCAAAATAGTGCTTCCCACTTTCTTGGGCAACTGAGTCTTAAAGCTGAAGACCAATTAGCATCCTTTATGGCACCCAAGGACAGAAGGCTAGCAAAGAGAAGGCTGCATAGCATGCCCAGCTGAGTTCACTACCTCCGTCTCAGTATCTGCCACCCGAGGCAGCTGCCTCACTCCATGCAACACTAGGGCTGGCCATGCCCTCCAAATTTACAAGAACGGAGATTCCGACTAAACATCAGGAAGAACTTTCTGCCGTTCTACAGTGGAACGGTCCACCTCAGAAGGTGGTGGAGTCTCCTTCACTGGAGGTTTTTAAAAGCAGAGCTTGGATGGCCATCAGTCATGGATGCTTTAGTCATGATTCCTGCATTGAAGGGGGTTGGACTAAATGACTCTTGGGTTCCCTTCCAACCCAACAATTCTATAATCCAGAGAGCATTGCAAGAAAGGGCTTTGCTGCAGAAATACAACAGGCTCCCCTCCGTTCTACCCACCGACAATAAGTAGCCTTTAAAAGAACACACACAGAGAAACAAATATGCATCCTCTAAAAATAGGCTGCACAGATGATCACAAATTGCTTCTGAAACTCAATTTAGGTTTACAAAGTTTTTTTATATAAATTAATTGCCTTTAAAAAAAACACCAACAACCTGGCACAACCCATCCTCCAACTTCTGCCATTTTCCAACACACACACACTTCATTTCAGCTTCATCAAAGCTATTTGCATATGCAAATATTGGTTGGGCTGCATAAGGACTTTCCAATGAGCTTTCTTCTGATCAGATAAATATTGACTCAGGTGTGGTTGTGTTCTGAGGCTCAGTGTCAAGTTCCACCCTTCTTTGTGTAGGGATAACCAAATCTTATTGTCTCGGGGGAAAGGTGGCGCCCGCAGGAAACAAAGGTCACAGGTCTCTTATCCCTGAGTATCATAAAATCGTAAGGTTGGAAGGGACCCAAGGGTCATCTAGTCCAACCCCCTGCAATGCAGGAATCTTTTTTGCACAACGTGGGGCTCAAACCCACAACCATGAGATTAAGAGTCTCGTGCTCTTACCATCTGAGCTATCTGCAGCAGAGGTGAGGAACAATACAAGAGCAAACATACCATACCATACCATACCATACAATACTGAACATACAATAGTGAACATTCCATCAAAGTAAAATACTAGAGTTGCTAGGTTAGGACCCTGAGATTTCAGGGCTCAGACCTGGGACCTAGGGGCAGCCCCTGTTGATCTCACAGGCAACCTCCAGTGATGTCATTAAGCATAACTGAGCCCTGGAGATGGAGGTTAATTGGGATTGGAGAGGAAGGGGAGGAGGAGGGACTCCACTCCCAAGAATCGATGCAATAATTTGCAGCTGGCTCCTGCCAGGTTGAAGCCTACAAGCTGCATGCACAGTCTTAATAAGAAGAGTAATAAATCTTATGGAACTCTCGCCCACCTGGAAAGTCAAGCCCTCCCCCTTCACTATCTTCCCACCTTCGTAGGCCAGGTCTGGCAGATGGGCAGGACACCTGCCATTCACCTGACACAAGTAAGGTATCAGATGACTAACAGGTGGGTGGCCTGCCTACATGCCAACGTTGACCTGCAGGGTTTGGGAGGGATGATAATCAACTGTCCTGGGTTAGAGGGAGTGGCTACCAAAGAACGTACTAGCCTTAGTCGTTCCCCTCGAGATGCTTTGGACTACAACTCCCATCATCCTCTCTGGCAACTGGCCACTCTGGCCAGGAGATGAGAGTCCAGCACAGGCATCCCCAGACTCAGCCCTCCAGCTGTTTTGGGACTACAACTCCCATCATCCCTAGCTAAAAGGACCAGTGGTCAGGGGTGATGGGAACTGTAGTCCCAAAACAGCTGGAGGGCCGAGTTTGGGGGTGCCTGGTCCAGCAACATCTAAGAGCACCAGCCTGATGGCAAGAACCATCTAGAGCAGTGTTTCCCCAAACTTGGGTCTCTAGCTGTTTCTTGGACTACAACTCCCATTATCCCTAGCTAACAAGACCAGTTGTCGCGGATGATGGGAGTTGTAGTCCAACAACCTCTGGGGAACCAGGGTTAAGAAAGGCTGATCTAGAGCACCATGGCTCCCTCCCCTCTATAGTGGTCAATACTGTGAGACGTGGGGTGACAGCCTGAATCAGAACACTCCCTGACCCACGCCACCCCTGCCAATCCTGGCTCCTGCACACTCCACCCTGAATATTCATTGCACAAATGGAGAGCTGATGTAGCACAGTGGTTAGAGTGTCGGACAATGACCTGGGAGACCGGGGTTCAAATTGCCACTCGGCCATGAAGCTCACTGGCTAAGCCTGGGCCAGGCTCTGCCTCTCAGCCAGACCTACCTCACAGGACTGTTGTGAGGATTAAATGAGAAAGAGGAGAACCATGTGCTCTACCTTGTGCTCCTTGAAGAAATGGGTGGGATATAAATGCAATAAATAAGTAAATGATATCCCATCTTTCTTCCAAGAAGATCATGGTCCCCAACGTTGTTCTGCCTTCATTTAATCCCCACAACCCCCTGTGAGGTAGGTTAGATGGAGAGGTAGAGCTTGGCCCCAAGGTCACCCAGTGAGCTTCATGGCTGAGTCGGGGTTTGAACGCTCGTCTCCCAGGTCCTGGGAACCCTCAGGGTCCCTTTCAACTCTACAATTCTGTGCTGGAATGTTGGAAGGGTCAAGGCTCTGTGGCAGCACATCTGCTTTTCATGCCTAAAGTCCCAATTTCAATTCCTTCCAGCAGCTCCAAGCAGGGATGAGAAGACTACTACCTACACAAAACCCTAGGGAGCTGCTGCCAGTCAGTGTAGGGAACACCCAGCTAGATGGGTTCTGGCACACACATTGTAAGAGACCGAGGGTACAGAAAGCAGCTTGCTAATGTTCCTGTGTTTACTCTGCCTGTGACCCAAATCCCCCTCCAGAAGCCTCTTTCAGGTCACCTGCACCCCAAAATTCACCCACACCATTCATCAACAGACACATCAACCCCCAGCCAAGTCCCAACACAGAGCAGTTCCCCAAAGACCTAGGTCACCACCCCCTCAGATGCTCAGAACTGCATCCTTTCCAGTAGTCAAACCAGGTGTTCTGCCCTCTGCAAATCCAGGTGTCCGCTCCCTGCTCTCCCTCCCTGGCCCAGGCCTGACCAGATTCACAATCGCAGCTCCAAGCATTTCTCATGGTAGGGGGCTGGGCTAGATGACCTTTGGGACATCTTCCAGCTCCACGAGTCTATGATTCACCTTCCAGGTAACTCCTAAGCAAAGCAGTCTTCCAGGGCCTGCCCAGGGCCCAGCCAGTTCTTCCTTCACCGGGCAGTCAGACCACCATGGTCCGTAACCAATGGCTGGTGCAAGCCTAGCCTTTCATGCCCAAATAATCTCTGACCCCCCCCCCCAGCCTGCCACGGTCTCCAAACCTAACCTCAATTTATCCTCTGAAGCAACATTTTAAAAAAATAAATAAATCAGTCTCTCCTCTTCCCCCTCCAAGCATGAAAGCTGCCATTTCGGAGCTCTTTCAATGGAGCTTCCAGGGTCCAGGGCATTCCAGCTGCAAATGTAAGATTACTAGGGGCAAATACAAAGGGGAGCAAAAGGCTGCTTTTGCAGACATCCCGGAAGCCTTGTGCCGACTTCTACGGAAGCAGGCTGCTCAGCTAAATGGAACCTGTGGTTTGATCTAGCAGCAGGGCTCCTCTTTGAGTGCTTATTTTAAAACTGATCAGACAAAAGTCCTGAGAGGGAGGATCCAATTAATGGCTGTCCGTTGCAGCATCTCAAAGGAACTAGCATGCTTAGGGGCAGTCTATCTCTGAAAGCAAGGGCAGAGGGTTCTTGCCTTCATGGTGCTGCTCTAGGGGAAACCTACAAGGAGTGGCTGCGGTTCTTGGCGATTGCACTTTTCTCTCTGTCTATCTCTGCCCAGTCACCTTTGGCTTCAGGATCCTACCACCCACTGCCCAAACTGGATGGCACTCCCATGCCCCACAGAGCCACCCTATCCAGCCCCACATAAACCCCACAGGACACCCAACCATCAAAAGTACCTCCCTTATCCCAGATCACACACCCTGTTTATAAACTCTCTGTTTAGGTGGGCCCCTTTCAAGGTAGCCCCCCCCTATGTGAAAAACAAGGGTTGCACCCAAACAGCATAAGAGCCAACTCCCAGCGGATGAGGTCCCTTTGCCCCCCAACGTAATATTTGAGGGAGCTGGGGCCCTCAAAGTCGAAGGACATTGTCATTCAAATGGTGTGCATGTGCCACATCATGAGTTGATTATGCAGGGCGAGGCTTACCTGCCCCCCCCCCCCATATTTTATTCAAGTTGGCATCCCTGCAACCAAGAGCAGACCCATAGAAATCGGTAGGACCCATTCATTTAAAGCACTCTTACACCACAGTCAGCCATGCCTCCCCTGCCCTAAGGATCCTAGGAACTGTAGTTGAAGGATGCTGCCATTCTCAGCACCCTTAAAAACTACAGTTCCCAGGATTCTTTTTTTGGGTTGGGGGCGAGCCATGCCCGGTGCAGAGCGCTTTGACTGCATGGCGTGGCTGCGACCTGAAGCCATAGGTTTCAATGGGTCTACTCTGAGTAGGGCTAACCCTGGCTCCAACCCCCAAACCCGTCCCGATGACATCGCCGTTCTGAAAGCCACCATGGATGGCATCGCGGTTCTCCGGCGGTAGGGAGCGAGGCGGCGTCGGCCCCAGCAGGACTCACCGTTGGCGCCGTACTTCTCCCGGTTCCGCCGCACCTGCTCCGCGCTCAGCCCGCAGCTTTCGCGCACGCCGAAGCGCCGCAGCACCTCCTCGGCCGTCGAGCTGTGCGCGCTCTCCATGACGCGCGGCTGGAGCGCTCCGGCGCCCGCTCGCCTCGCCTGGCTGTGCGCTCCGGTGGCGCCCGCCCGATCCCTTGAACGCTGCCCGGTTACCGGACCGGCTCCGGAGGAGGAAGCCTGATCCGGCTGGACGACGGTGAAAAGAGGAAAGCCGCCCGCAGGTTCCCACCTACTCCAAAGCCAAATCGCGCAACCCGGATTGTAATAATAATAACATTTAATTTAATTTAAAAACCCGGGGCGTTTTTTCTCTCTCCAAGTCCCTCGGTCTCAGCCTGCTGCGATCTGGCAGGAAGGGACTCCTCCGAGCCGAGCCCAGCCGGGCACCTTCCGCTTGGCCCCGCGATCAGCCCTCTCCGCTTGCGCGCTCACAGCCGCGGCTCCCGTCCGCAGAGCCTGCCCGGGCGTTCCGCTACTGCCGCTGCCATGCCGCGCCTTGCAAAGTTACTTTCTCTCCACTCGGGTTTCCCTGAGCCAGGCCCCGCCCTCTGCCTCCAGCGCCCGGCCTCGCCTCCCCCCAGGATCGCTCGCCTCGATCACCTGCGATCGCTCGCCCTTTTTGTACGATTTTTGGGGGGGGGAAGTGTTATTATTGTGATTCTTTAAGCCTCGCTGCTGAGCGCGCAGCGGCTCCTCCTTCTCCCTCCTCCAGCCTTCCCCATTCACAAGCTACCTGCCGCCTCCCGATTGGTTCCGGCACACCCTTGATACCTTCCTGCCCTTCTGCCATTGGCTATGAGAGGCGTTCCGATTTGCATAGTATTTCTCTCTGCCCCCCCCGCCCGGGGGAGGGCGCTTTTCCGACCCGCCCACTTGTGCCTTTTAAGGTGTTTTGTGTCTTTTTAAAGGAATTCCTATCGCTGCCGCGATTGGGGGCGGGGCACAGCTGCACCTGTTGGATTTCTGTCTGCCATACACCTGCTGTTAACAGTCCCGCGCCGAAAGCTCTTGCTGCCTGAAACAGGGAAGAAATGTAGTACACACGGAATGAGAACTAGATCCTCTGTGTGTGTGTAAAATTAATTCAGAAGGGCACTTCAAAATCATGGGGAAAGGGACTTTTCAATCTTCATTTTAACTAAGTAAACACACATTATTTTTTTCAAGTAAAGCAATGTCATGAAACATGTATTTTAATATTAAATGATTGCAATTTCAAGAAACTTGACATTTAAATTTTAATTTAAAATGTTCAGATATGGGGGAGGGGGCACGTTCCAAAAGCCCTCTCAGCATCAATCTCTGGAATGGCTGAAAGAAAGCAGATAACAGCAGTCCAGGTGTCACACAGAGCATACCAATCCCATTCAGAACTATGTTTACTTGTGCATTAACTGTCTCTGTGAATGACATATTGCTTGTGTGTCCTTCACTATAACAGGGGCTGGGCTCTGCAGGCCAGATCCTTACCTAGCATCACCCCTAGGGGCCAGCTTTGACAGGTGGGTGGGTGGGACAACTCACCTGCCAATCACCTGATGCCACCAATAATTGACAGGCAGGCTGCCCTGCCCACCTTTTGCTCCATTCTCTTATGGAAAACGCCTTAGTAGGGAAAGTGTTTTCAGATTTCCATTTGGCAGGGCAGTTCTACAACCAATAGATTTTTTATTTTTTTTATCTTCCATGTGTTAACTGACACCACCATCAGTCTGAATACCATACGTTCCTCAAATGCACTGTTCACCAGCAGGTCTCAGAGTGGGTAATAACACTTTAAAATTCTGCACTAAAAACATACTAAGCAAAGTAATAAACGTAATAATCAGAATTTTTTCATTAAAAAATTATCATAGGAGCCTTCTGAGAAGGTATAACGACTCAATTCAACCTTAATCTGGATTCAACATGTACCATAACTTTTCATTTTTAAAAAACCTGGTCACAATGACCATTTTACTGAATTGTATTGTTGGTAGAGACCAACCACATTTCTGATTGTGATTCATTTACTGGCTGCTACATTTGTGTTGGCCCCATGCAATAAGCCTCCTGCCTTGCCAGTGGCTACAAAATGGTTTATGAAGTTTTCAGAGTCAGCTGAAATGAAAAGGGAGACAAATTAACAGGCAGTGTGTCCACCCAAGAAACAATCCCTCAGCCTCCTGTCTCCAAACGACAGAGAAATGCTCTCCTTTTCTGATATACTGTAACACACAGTGTAAGACATGGCAAAATCTCAAATACATTATTTTTAAAATGGCAGGGGAGGGGGAATATTGGAAGAAAACCATCTATTTCAATTTTTTGTTTCTACTCTGCTCTTCAGCCAAGGCTGCTTACATACAATCAAAGCAAGACAGTTCCTTCCCTCAACTCCAGTAGGGAGTTAGAAAGAAAAAGGCCAAAGTTGAGAGTTGAGTTATGTGAACTAGAAGCTGGAAGCAGGCTGTGAAGTCAGAGAGACAAAGCCATTCCTGATTTCTGCTGGAATCCAAGGGTCTGGTTATGGGAGAAGCCAGACCCTCTTGGGCTGTTACTGCAGTGAACTCCTCCATCACAGACTCAGGTTGCATATACAGTATGTGCAAATAAACCATATGTCGTAAAGGCACCACAAACCTTCTGTAAGCACTTGGGAACCCCTGGAATCGCGGACTGCTCACAGGATCAGGGTGGTATGCAACAATATGCTCCTGTGAACGCATATGCCCCCACCCTCCCAAAAACAGCCATTCACAAATTACGAGGTGATAGTGTTTTATCAATAATTATATGCCCAATAACTGTGTGTGATGTCAGAAAACAGGTGAGCTTCTGTTTTCCAATGAATAGATGTTTTGAATGAATTGTATCATCGTCCTCCTTTCTTGCTAGATACATAGAAATGTAGGTTGTCATCACGCCACTAGGAAGCCATACCAATTGCCACATAAGGAACAGTGGGTAGGCCCAGGTGAACAGCGAGATTTAACAGAGGGGTGGGAGAGGCAAGTCACTGTGTAAAGCAACTCTGTTACAACGTGGCTAAAGAGTAAAAACGTTTTAAATACAGAAGTTCAATAAATATATTTTGAATGCAGAATGTATTGCTGATCTCTGCAAGCCACTCAAAGAACCTTTCCCCCCACCTGGCAGAAGAGCAAATATAGTTTAAATAAAATAGTTTAAATGCATATAATCATAGAATTGTAGAGTTGGAAGGGTCATCAAGTCCAACCTCCTGCAATACATGAATATCAACTAAAGCATCCATGATAGATGCCCATCCAACCTCTGCTTAAAAACCAGCTTGGTTTCAGAAGAAGAAAGAAAGTGCCTCAGGTGGGGCCAAACAATAAATGGAATAATAATAATAATAAGTAATAATAATAATAATAATTTATTATTTTTACCCCGCCCATCTGGCTGGGCTTCCCCAGCCACTCTGGGCGGCTTCCAACAAAATATTAAAATGCAGTAATGCATCAAACATTAAAAGCTTCCCTAAACAGGGCTGCCTTCAGATGTCTTCTAAAAGTCAGATAGTTGTTTATTTCCTTGACATCTGGTGGGAAGGTGTTCCACAGGCGGGTGCCACACTACTGATATAGCCCTCTGCCTATTTCCCTGTAACTTGGCTTCTTGCAGTGAGGGAACCGCCAGAAGGCCCTCGGCGCTGGACCTCAGTGTCCGGGCAGAACGATGGGGGTGGAGACGCTCCTTCAGGTATACTGGGCTGAGGCCGTTTAGGGCTTTAAAGGTCAGCACCAACACTTTGAATTGTGCTTGGAAACATACTGGGAACAGAGTAGTCTACCTGAGCAGAAGAAACAGCAGCTTTTATCCAAGAGCATTGGATCTGGCCGTCTGACACCGTTCTGCAAATATGAGAGAATCTAAAAACAGGAATGTTTAGATTTAGTTTAACTTCCCAGGGCTGAGGAGCTGGACTGCTAGTGAAGAGGATGTGCAAGTTCTCCTCTCTTTCAAAAAGAAGGGTGTTTATTTTCCTGCTCTCCCTCCCTCCCTGCCTGCCCCATATCTGTGAGATTCTATTTTCATATTGCCAGTGGGAGGAAGGTTCAGAGGCTCTGGAGAGCAGCAGTGAAGGAGAGGAGGAGGAAGGGGCAGCAGCAGCAAGCATCCTTCCCAACATGCTTTGCCACAAGCAGCGTCCACGGAAACCTCAAATAAAGGCAGCGGTGCAACATTGCAAAACTCATGCTTTTTAGATGCTTCCACCTGAGCCCAAACTCGCCCACAGCACAGCAGAGCTGGAGAAGCGGCTGTAGCTCAGCGTTGTGGAATATCTGCTTTGCATGCAGAAGGATCAGTCCCTGGCCTCTGCACGCCCCCGCTAAAAAGCTTACCTTGGCAGGTGGGCCATTCCTCAAACTACATTACTGGGGGGGGGGGCGGAGAGAGGTGCAAACTGTTGAGCATATCAACACCTTAATTTTTATATGTACAGTGGTACCTCGGGTTACATATGCTTCAGGTTACATACGCTTCAGGTTACAGACTCTGCTAACCCAGAAATAGTACCTCAGGTTAAGAACTTTGCTTCAGGATGAGAACAGAAATCGTGCTCCGGCGGCACGGCATCAGCACGAGGCCCCATTAGCTAAAGTGGTCTTCAGGTTAAGAACAGTTTCAGGTTAAGTACAGACCTCCGGAACAAATTAAGTACTTAACCCGAGGTACCACTGTATAGGAAGAAAGGAAAGAAGGCAACTGTATAATACAGTGGTCCCTCGGGTTAATAACTTAATTCGTTCTGGAGGTTCGTTCTTAACCTGGAACTGTTCTTAACCTGAGGTACCACTTTAGCTAATGGGGCCTCCCGCTGCCGCCACCATCACGTGATTTCTGTTCTCATCCTGAAGCAAAGTTCTTAACCCGAGGTACTATTTCTGGGCTAGCAGAGTCTGAAACCTGAAGCATCTGTAGCCTGAAGCGTTTGTAACCTGAGGTACCACTGTACATTCATTCAGAACTGTTCTACATTTATTGATGATTGCAAAACGAAAGCTCATCCGTTTTCTGACCTTGTGCACACTTAACTGAATGGACATCTCATTATTGATAAAATACATCATAATTTGTGAAATAAGAAGAGCCTGCTGGGTCAGGCCAATGGCCCATCTAGTCCAGCAATTTATCCCCATAGTGACCAACCATATGCTCTAATAGGCAGCGGCAGAGGAAGCCTCTTGGGTGCCTGGGGCAGTGTGCCCAGGGGCAGGGGAAGCCGCCCATAGGGGCAGGGCGAGGGCGGGATGAGCCTCCAGAGTCTGCCTGCCTCCTCCCACTCAGCCGCCCTACAGCTGGGGGGGGTGTAGCGGGCAGCCTGCGTGCGCCCAAGCCACCGCATCACTCCCAGGAGAGACGTGTGGCTCGGGTGCACTGCAGGCCCCATGGTGAGTGCCGCCCGGCATTTTGTCACCCCCTTCAGTGGTGACACCCAGGGCAGACAGCACCAACGTGCCCCCCTTCCTCTGCCCCTGCCAATAGGAACCCCACAAGCAGGATTCGTGCACAAGAGCCTTCTCCCCTCTTGTGGCTTCCAGCAACCAGCATTCAGAAGCGTTGCTGTTTCTGACTGTAGTTGCAGAGCACAGCCATCATGGCTAGTAACCAAGGGCAGCTCTCTCTTCCATGAAGTCACCCAATTCTCTTTTAAAGGAATCCAGGTTGGCAGCCCTTGCCACCTCCTGGGGGAAACGAGTTCCACAGTTTAGCAGTGTGCTGCGCGAAGGACTTTGCAAACCGATGTGGAGTTCTGAACTAGGGAAACTGGAGAGATTTACCCGTCCCTAGTTGTAAGTGAGCACAATTTGTGACATTGGACAACTTAATTACTGCTCACAGGACGTGTCTGTTAAGGCATTGGCCTTGGCTTCCAATTTCCTGGCTTTGGAGAGCTTAAAGCTAAGGCAGACAAGATTAAAACCAACAAGGTTTTCAAATCATTGAATGTACAGTGGTACCTCAGGTTAAGTACTTAATTCGTTCCAGAGGTCCGTTCTTAACCTGAAACTGTTCTTAACCTGAAGCACCACTTTAGCTAATGGGGCCTCCTGCTGCCACTGTGCCACCAAAGCACTATTTCTGTTCTTATCCTGAAGCAAAGTTCTTAACCTGAAGCACTATTTCTGGGTTAGCGGAGTCTGTAACCTCAAGCGTATGTAACCTGAAGCGTATGTAACCCGAGGTACCACTGTATTTTAAATACTCAATGTACTTCGCACACATTATTTCCATACTCTTCGCAATGACCCTGCAGAGCAGCGCAGGAATAATAATCATAGACTCATAAAACTGCAGCGTTGAAACGGCCCAATGGGTCATCTAGCCCAACCCCCTGCAATAATTAGAAATAGTATTCCTATAGTTTGGAGGGGACACCTTAAGAAGCCATTTGCCTAAGGCTATACTTGGCCAATATGCAGGTGGGGTAAGATTTGAACAATGCATCCTGGTCTGTTGGCTCGAAGGGCCGCTGTGCCACCAACCTCAGGTTTGCCCTCAGCCAATCCCTTCCTCCCTTTCTTCTTACTCACAACCAATCAGGGGCTGACTCCGCCTGCCATTGTCTCTGGCCCCACCTACTGCTGGTCTGCCTCCCCTACCTATCCACTGAGACACCAGCCGCCCTAGCATTCGAATCCTGGCTCACAGCTCACATCCAGGCAAGCTGCTATATGTCACACACAGGCTACCTAAAAGCTTTACCTGAAAACCTTTCGCTAGAGATTCGAACCTGGGACCGTCAACATGCAAAGCAATGAACTACAGCCCTGCCTTTTCTGAGGACAAGCACCTGTTGCAAATCAAGCAAATTAGTCTTCCTTGGCGCTGGCTGGTCTCATTTGTGTAACGAGCCTCGTGCTCCCAATTTGCACGGCATGCAAATTCTGCAACCCAAATTCGGACAACTTGCATACGGCACACGGCACCGCCTCTCCCTCGGTCTTCCCCATCCTTGTTTTAGGAACAGCTGGCGAAAGAACATAAGAAGAGCTTGCTGGATCAGGCCCAGAACCCTCAAGCAGGATTCGAACGCAAGAGCCCTCTCCCCTCCTGTGGTTCCCAGAAACCGCTATTCAGAAGCATGGCTGCCTCCAGAATGAAGGCTGAGAGCGCAGCCACCATGGCTAATAGCCATCAATAGCCCTCCCCTCCATGAATTTGTCCAATCCTCTTTGAAAGGAGGATTGTTGGTGTTGCTGGCCATCACTGCTTCCTGTGGAAGTGAGTTCCACAGTTCAACTATGCACTTAGTGAAAAAGTCCTTTCTTTTATCTGTCCTGAATCTTCCAACAGTCAGCTTCCTTGGATGCCCCTGAGTTCTAGTGTTATGGGGGGGGGACTTTTATGCATTCACTTCCTCGCATGCATAATTTTATCCTCATCTGTCCTCTTCTTCTTCCCCACTGATGGGAGCTGTCGTCCAAAATATTTGCTTGGAGAAGGTTGTTGTAGGTACTCTTTGGGAGGGAGGTGAACCCTGCAGAACAGCCGAAATAGCAGCTCACCATTAAGCAAAAAGACAACAACAAGAACAACCATAACCAAAACATAGGGCTGGTCGATAGGGATATTTGGAGCCTCCCTCCTCTGCTGGAAGCAACATATTTTTTTCTTTAAATAATAATAAAAAGCAGCACAATTTCTCCCTGGGTAGTTTCTTCTGTGGTTTGCATTTACAGTGGTACCTCAGGTTAAGTACTTAATTCGTTCCAGAGGTCCGTTCTTAACCTGAAACAGTTCTTAACCTGAGGTACCACTTTAGCTAATGGGGCCTCCTGCTGCCGCCGCATGATTTCTGTTCTCATCCTGAAGCAAAGTTCTTAACCTGAAGCACTATTTCTGGGTTAGCAGAGTCTGTAACCTGAAGCATCTGTAACCTGAAGCGTATGTAACCTGAGGCACCACTGTATACCTGAAGATCCCTTATTTTGCCCTCATGCAGCTCAGTTGTATGTGTCTGGGGGGGGGAGTTAAGTTCTCACCCCAACACCTGCCTTTTCTGAGTGCCAAGCGCTTAACTTGCAAGGATTTCAAGTTCACCCTTTCATTTGGCAGGCACCCAAGGTGATCAGGTTCCATTAAAATATGTTTATAGTGGGCAAAAATCTGTTTATCGCCAGCAGAAAATCTGTTTGCTCAGAGCCAGCTCTCCCCACATACACACAGACACTTCCCTTCATTAGTATGTTTTGTCATGGAAACCGCGGAAAGGGAGCTTGCTACCTTGGAAATGGCATGTGTGGCATTGCTGGGGAACCCAGATGTCTCGTGGGCTCAGCGTGGGGTAGAATCGTGCCCTTCCACTTTTTCCTTACCGGGACATTCTTCTCACCTCTGATTTCAAGGCCGGTCCTTCTCCCCTCCGCCTCGCAGCTCTGACCTTTGACGTGCCGAACTACGCCTTTGTTTGGGTCAACATGAAATATTTCCTCAAACGGCAAGCTTGTTAGCGTTCGAACTGACAGCCATCCAATGAGAGAAAAGTTGAGGAAGAGGCGACATGATACAAGTGTATAAAATCCTGCGTAGCATGGAGAAAGTGGACAGAGGGAAGTTTTTCTTACTCTCTTGTAACACTAGAACTTGTGGGCAGCCATTGAAGATTCAGGGCATATAAAAATCATTTTTCTCACAGAAGAAGACGAAGAAGAAGAAGAAGAAGAAGAAGAAGAAGAAGAAGAAGAAGAAGAAGA
>JAXCMG010000018.1:12463513-12564906 GCA_034642415.1 Podarcis siculus
GAAGAAGAAGAAGAAGAAGAAGAAGAAGAAGAAGAAGAAGAAGAAGAGGAGGAGGAGGAGGAGGAGTTCGGATTTGATTTCCCCCTTTATCACTACCCTAAGGATCAAGGGAAGTAATAGTGCCACTGTATTCTGCTCTGGTCAGACCTCACCTGGAGTACTGTGTCCAGTTCTGGGCACCACAGTTCAAGAAGGACACTGACAAACTGGAACGTGTCCAGAGGAGGGCAACCAAAATGGTCAAAGGCCTGGAAACGATGCCTTATGAGGAACGGCTAAGGGAGCTGGGCATGTTTAGCCTGGAGAAGAGGAGGTTAAGGGGTGATATGATAGCCATGTTCAAATATATAAAAGGATGTCATATAGAGGAGGGAGAAAGGTTGTTTTCTGCTGCTCCAGAGAAGCGGACACAGAGCAATGGATCCAAACTACAAGAAAGAAGATTCCACCTAAACATTAGGAAGAACTTCCTGACAGTAAGAGCTGTTCGACAGTGGAATTTGCTGCCAAGGAGTGTGGTGGAGTCTCCTTCTTTGGAGGTCTTTAAGCAGAGGCTTGACAACCACATGTCAGGAGTGCTCTGATGGTGTTTCCTGCTTGGCAGGGGGTTGGACTTGATGGCCCTTGTGGTCTCTTCCAACTCTATGATTCTATGATTCTAAGGAGCCTCAAAGGGACGCGGGTGGCGCTGTGGGTAAAATCTCAGCGCCTAGGACTTGCCGATCGCATGGTCGGCGGTTCGAATCCCCGCGGCGGGGTGAGCTCCCGTCGTTCGGTCCCAGCTCCTGCCCACCTAGCAGTTCGAAAGCACCCTTAAGTGCAAGTAGATAAATAGGTAC
This sequence comes from Podarcis siculus, assembly GCA_034642415.1. NCBI lineage: Eukaryota > Metazoa > Chordata > Lepidosauria > Squamata > Lacertidae > Podarcis > Podarcis siculus. The sequence goes on from JAXCMG010000018.1 coordinate 12,464,353, forward strand.
CGCTTTATAGCGGGAAGGTAAATGGCGTTTCCGTGTGCTGCTCTGGTGCCGGTTCGCCAGAGCAGCTTCGTCATGCTAGCCACGTGACCCGGAAGTGTCTGCGGACAGCGCTGACTCCCGGCCTCTAGAGTGAGATGAGCGCACAACCCTAGAGTCTGTCAAGACTGGCCCGTACAGGCAGGGGTACCTTTACCTTTACCTTTACCTTTAAGGAGCCTCAAAGCGGCTAACATTCTCCTTTCCCTTCCTCCCCCACAACAAACACTCTGTGAGGTGAGTGAGGCTGAGAGACTTCAGAGAAGTGTGACTAGCCCAAGGTCACCCAGCAGCTGCATGTGGAGGAGCGGGGAAGCGAACCCGGTTCACCAGATTACGAGTCCACCGCTCTTAACCACTACACCACACTTGGTCTCCACACAGTTAGACTATGGAACTCTCTTCCATAGGAGGCAGTGGTGGCCACCAACCCTGATGGCTTTAAAAGAGGATGGGGAAAAAATTCATGGAGGAGAGGGCCATCCTTGGCTTCTAGCCACTATAGTTATGCTCTGCCTCCACAGCAGGGATGTTTCTTAATACCAGTTTCTGAAAGCCACAGGAGGGGAGAGGGATCTTGTGCTTGGGGCCTGCTTGAAGGCTTCCCTTTGGGGCACCAGGTTGTCCCCTGTGAGAACAGAATGCTGGATAGCATGGTGGGTCCCTGGCCTGCTCCAGCAAGCTCTCCTTATGTCCTTCACTCAGATAAGTTCTCTGTGTTCCTATCTGTGTTTTTTATTCCCTTCATTTCTGATAACCAAACTGGTCCTGCCCACCAAGTGAGGAAAGTATCAGCAGGCTGGGGCGAACTCCAGCATCTGCAGGAGTAACCCCCCAAAAAAATATATATCTGGGGTTTGGTGAAAGCAGTCCAATGAAGACAGGGTCCAGAGAATGGACTAGAGTTGCAGAGTTCTGAAATAAGGAACACTGCAACATTTTATTGCAGCTCCCACTTATATGCTATTGTTGTGGGACTGCAGCAGGGTCGGTCTGGATGATGCCCTGAGTCCCAGTTCTTGGGATCCTGTATCTGTGGGGGTAGAATATATGGGAACAAGCTTTCCAAACCATATCCTTTGCCTAGGTTTTCGTCTGACTAGTTGAGCACCACGATTAGCATAACCGAAGCAGTTGCTCTGCGCCATAGAACAAACGGATGGGCCTTTGCTGAACCTGCCTCTCCCAGCTACTAGGTAGGAGAACAAATAGCCAGTGTGATGTTTGTGAGCTGAGCTGAAAGCAGGCTGGAGACACAGAGGCCTGCTTGCTCCGTGCTGGATCCAAAGCTGTGACTAATGGAGAAGCAAGGTCTGTTGGGGTGCTGATGCTGCAAGCCCTTCCACCTTGTATAAATGTGTAAATGAAACCATATATCCCAAAGACACCATGATCTCCATTGACCTGCATCCCTAGGAAACCAAACCCTGGGTTAAGCACCTGGAATTTCTGGATTCTCTCGCTGCTTGGAGATTGAGTTGGTGTGCAACGCTAGTGAAATATACTCAGAGTCGAGTGTGGATTTCATGCTCTTTATTCAGCTCATAGTAGTGAGGAATGGAAGTTCCCCCGAAATGTCTGCTTTATGTACATTATTTACACAATGGGCTCCATGTGATTGGCTAATTCTGGGATTCTCCTGTAGGCCAGTCAGGTTGCGGATTCACTTCCACCTGGAGTTGGATTGGGTGGCTCCTGCAGACCAATCAGACTGCTGCATTCTGGATCCTATTGTTCTAGGACCAATCAGACTGCTGCATTCTGAATCCTATTGTTCTAGGACCAATCAGACTGCTGCATTTTGGATCCCATTCAACTCAGTACATAACAGCTAGTCATTTCCAAATCTTCATAAAGAAGAAAAGAAGTCCACAGACTTCTGAGGGAGTTGGCTTGCAAGTGCTTCCTTGGCTGCAAAAATAGTTACATCCCTGTGGTGTTTTCTTCGCCCTGCAAGTATTTATGCTGCAGTCTGGCCTGGGGCGTGGAGGAGGAGGTGGTGGAAAGGTGAACAGTGATGTGACAACAGAGAGGGTGAGAAGAAGGAAGTTCTTTCCTTTGGCTCAGAGGCTGGAACAGCCAGAGGGGAAGCCACATCCTTATATCTGTTCCATAAACAAAGCTCAAAAAGAGAAAGACAGATCTCGAGAGAAGCTCATGTCTTTCAAGGCACCTTTAATGATGCTGCAGAACCTGTTGGGTGGCATCGTAAACGGCTCCAGAGATTGAGTGATCGATCGATAAGGTTGCTAAGTGTGCATGGTGTTTTCCTAGCCGGGGAAACTGAAAACGGTGTCCTCTCAAGGGCCTGGAAAAGTGCTAAACTCCAGAGTTGCTGCCAAGAACCACCGTGTGGTTGAGGGAGTCTCCTCCCACAGGTTCCGTTGTGGCTCTGCCGCATGGAGCCTGCAAGGTTCCACTTTGATTCAGTCCCCTGAACTCTTTATTAGCGAAACGCGATCTTCATAGACGTGACTGAGTTTCAGGCCTAATGCGTGGAGCAGCTCATGCCCCGTAGGCATGAAGTCAGCTACTGTGGCTAAAAATCCCCACCTCCCCACAGCTGCCTATGTCTCCTCCTCTCTGGGTCTTCTTGCAAGCAATCAGAGACGTTGCCTGTATGCAGGCTGCCTATGCTCTGCTCATTTCATACCTCTCTTGGTTCTAGGAGTCGGGGGAAGGGAAGCTTGTTGCAGCAGGAGGGGGAGACAGCCTTGACTCTTCACTAGCCTGACTCATCTCTGCTTCGTGACCTCCCTTCTGCCTGTGACCACTCATCGTCATCCCACCACCAATCCCCTGGATCTGAGCCTTTTCCCTTGGTGGTTCCCCAGCTGGTTCCTCCGACCATTCCTCTTTGTCCAACCAGCCTGTGACAACAGGTGACAGTGGGGTTGTGTGGATCTGTGGCCCTCCAAATGGTGCTGGATTCCCTGACCATGCTGTCTGGAGTGGCCGGAGCCCCACAATATATGATGCCCGTCGCTGTTCTGAAGTCACACTTAGCAAGTGGAGCAACGAAGTAGGAAGAGGAGGAGAAGCAGTAGCAGTAGCAGAAGTGGCAGGGCCAAGAACAAGACATTGGGGCCATAGAAGATAGCTCAGTGGTGATGTTGACCCAGTGAAAAAGGTCAATTCTACTCAAGGGATCATTAGGAAAGGAATTGAAAGTGAAACGGCCAATATGCCAATGTTGTCATACAAATCTATGGTACAGCTGCATTTCAAATACAGTGGTACCTCAGGTTAAGTACTTAATTCGTTCTGGAGGTCCATTCTTAACCTGAAACTGTTCTTAACCTGAAGCACCACTTTAGCTAATGGGGCCTTCCGCTGCTGCCACACCGCCAGAGCACGATGTCTGTTCTCATCCTGAAGCAAAGTTCTTAACCTGAAGCACTATTTCTGGGTTAGCGGAGTCTGTAACCTGAAGTGTATGTAACCTGAAGCGTATGTAACCCGAGGTACCACTGTACTGTGTACAGTTCTGGTCTCCCCACCTCAATGAGGATATTGCAGAGTTGGAAAAGGTTAATAATAGGGCAAGCAGAATGGTCAAGGGGATGGAGAGACTCCTTGAGGAGGAAAGGCTGCAGCGTTTTGGACTTTTCAGTTTAGAGAAACAGCAAGCGAGAGGCGATAGAAACTTATACCATTATGCATGGCATGCATGGAGAAAGAGGACAGAGAAGGGTTTTTCTCACTCTCGTGACACTTCAACTCATGGGCATTTGGAGCGTAGTTGAACCATAGAACTCCCTTCCACAGGGATGGCCACGAAGCTGGGAATCGGCTACATTAGTCAAGAAACAGCGTCTTGAATGCGTTATAAACATGCAACACCAGATGTTGCCAGAGAGCAAAAAAAAAATTCTAAGTGATTTCCATAGTGTTTCCCCCTCTTTTGTTACAACGATTTAATTTCTTACCTATTTAAAGCATTTCCTCCCCTGTGTGTAGATCCACCCCCAGATGGCTTTAAAAGAGGATTAGGCAAATGCACGGAGGAAAGGGTTATTGATGGCTGCTAGCCACGAGGGCTATGCTCTGCCAGCACTGCTGGAGTCAGCAGGGCTGCTGAATACCAGTTGCTGGAAACCACGGGAGGCAAGAGGGCTCTTGTGCTCAAATCCTGCTTGTGAGTTTCCCACAGGGATCTGGTTGGCCACTGTGAGAACGGATGCTGGGCTAGATGCGCCCCCTTTGGCCTGATCCAGCAGGCCCTTCTTAGGTTCCTAAGTCTTGCCTTCTCCCCAGCTGATCTGTTTTCGGGAGAAGGAGGAAGGAAGCCATTTACCACCAAGAAGCAGCAGACACTCAGATGGGGGATCCCACGCTTCGTAAAGGTCACCTTCTTGAAGCCTTGCTGTTCGAAAGATAGCCGCTGAAACGTCTTCCTATCTGGTGGGTTAAGAGCCAACCCTTCAGCATCTTCACACATTCTCACAACGGGTGAGAATGTACAATCTCCTCTTGCCTCTGCCCAATGCACCCACCCACCCACTCGCTATTTCACATTGTACTCTGACATAAGTATTTTAGCATGCACAACTCCCTAATAGATGCATTCCCCCCCAAAAAAAATATACTTTCCAAATATAATGAATTTTCTTCATTTATCTCCAGCAGTATATGCATTTTCCCTTATATATACATTTTGTTTTTGTTCTTCTGGTTGGAGGACTGCAAGGCAATATTTGGAAAGGGTGAATTTTGATGAATGGCCAGGATAACAACAGGAGGATTTAAAGAAGGGACTATTGGAAACTCAAGGCAGTAGAAACATAAGATGACTGGACCCCACTGAACTTGAAGCATGGGAAGCCCCAACAAAAAATTATAATTTGGCAAAATATTTGGACTTTTATGTATTTGTATAATTTGGGATATTTAATGTGATCTGATTGGATTGTTAAAATGGAAAACTTAATAAAAATTATTATAAAAAAATATATTTGAAGAATGGCCATGTATACACACTCCTTTGGAAGGTATGGATTATTTATATGTTTATTTATTTCATCAGATTTATCTACCTCTTGGTATTAGCAGCATATGAATGGTGTTCAAAAAGGATAAATCAACAAAATGTGCAGCAAACGTAGTTGAACCAGCTATTTTAAACACACACACACAAACACACACACACAATTAAAATGAACGATAAGTTAAAGCCAGTTTAAAACGCATGCCAACATTATACACACGTCTGGGTAGGCTTTCCTGGATGGAAGACATTTTGAGCAGGCTCGAGAAAGAGCGCAGCGAAAGCACGGCTGCTTGGTGTCAAGAGGCAGGGAGTTCCACAGTGCGGGTGCCGCCACACTAAAAAAATGATTTCTTCCAAATGCAGCTCCGCAGATTGAAGCGGTTGAGTGGGCTTATATGGGGGAAGGCGATCTCATATGTAAGGTGTGATAATTAGGTTGGTTCCTCTTTAAAGGCACCCTGAACCCAGATCTTCCTCCCACTCCAAATCTAAGTTTAAGAAGGCAGCAGCATTAGGTGCGAGAGATGTGACTGGTGCTCAGTAAAGGCTGGCAGAGGGGGAATAAAAACCACCCGCAGCTTTGTGCATTTATGAGCCATTGGGGGCAGCGAAGCCACCCAAACAGAGGGTAAATTAGGGTACCCAAAGCCTTGCAAATCTCCTCGGATCCTCCCTATGAGTCACAAGGAACTGAAGGGGAGATCTCTCCCTGTAGCGCATATTTTTTCCTGCAAAATCATAGCAGGCCCCAGGAAAACCTCCTCTGTCCAAAGCTTGACTCACCGAGAGCCAGTTCAGGCCTGCCTAATTAAAACGGTGGGGACATTGAAGTCAGAATTAATGGGCAGCTGGGGAACCTGTGAAGGGATCTGTGAAAGACTTGGCCTGCCTCCCTCGGCTGACTCAGCAGAGAGGCTGGAACCAAGCCGGGGGTGTGCGGAGAAGTTGCTCCACAAGGGAGGAGGAGGAGTTTTGGGAGCTGGGAGCTGGGTGGCTAGGTGGTCCAGATGTCGTAGAATGGGAAGGGACCCAGAGGGGCATCTAGGGCAACCCCCTGAGATGCATCAGACCAGGGCTGGCTCTCAAGAGGCATTTTTGAATGACAGCTCCCATCTCCACTGCACATCACCGCTCACAAAAATAAAATATTGGGACAAATTCCAATGGCACAAGACACTCCTTATGACCTGGGAGACCAGGGTTCAAATCCTCCACTCAGCCATTAATCTCACTGGGTGACCTTGGGCCAGTCACTGCCTCCCTGCTTAATGCAGGGTGTTTTGGGTTTAAATAGGGAGCAGCAGAACTATGGGTGCCCCCTCAAGCTCCTTGCAGGGAAGGTGGGATACTATGCAATGAATGAATGAATGAATAATTCAGTGACTCTGTATCACCAGTTTCCAGGCCCATGGAAAACAGTTATAGCCAAACACTTGCAAGGAGGCAAAACTAAGTTCACATCCTGCACTAAGGAACCGGGCTTACACTGATACCATCATCTGAGAAGGCAGAAGAATGACAGCCGGGAAGGGAAGGTGGATTAACCTCCTAACCCGGCCAGATGGCTGGGCAGCCGCTCTTTAACCCAGACTTAAGAGCTGCCCCAGCTAACTCACATGTAAATACTCTGCAACGCAGGTTAAATGCTGCCGAGGGATTATGGGACCACGGAAGGATGGTGGGTAGAACGGCGAAAGAGCTGAGCATCGAGACAATTGGGGGTAAGTTTTCCTAAAGAAGGAGAGGACCTCACTTGATAGAGGCAGGCACAGAAATGGAATGTGCTAATTTCATTTAAATCAGGCATAGGCAAACTCTGGCCCTCCAGGTGTTTGGGACTACAGTTCCCCTCATCCCTGACCACTGGTCCTGTTAGCTAGGGATGATGGGAATTGTAGTCCCAAACTTTGGGTGGGCCGGAGTTTGCCTATGCCTGATTTAAACTCAGGAACAGATAAATTAGTCAGTTTTTGCTTTTCTCCAGTTTCTCATTTTTCCTAAGTTAAATTCAGCACATCTGTTTCTGTATCATTCCACCATGTGTGTGCGTGTGTTTAAAAAAGACAGAATCCTCACAAGAATTCTCCAGAAATTTAGTGTGCATTTCTAGGCTACATTCACACGGAATATTCAAGGCACTGGGATGTCCCTTTGCATTCTGGGAGCTGCAGTTTGTTAATGGGGCTGAGGGTTGTTCAGAGGTTCCCTGCTCCCCCCCCCCCACATGCAGAGGTTTGTTATTAATATTATTATTAAGCAGGACGTAAAGCTTGCAAAATAAAAATAAACAATGTGTGATCTTTCCATCAGTCCTGCTAGGAGCAAAATGAGGCTTATTTCCTGGTTAGCATCCTTAGGCTTAAACAAAGTAATACTCTGGATGGCTTTCTCTTACTTAACATGCCCTGAGCTGACACTGTAATCGCTCCACCTATATGATTATCTTCGCCTTCGCTACCACTTTCAACAGTGATGCTTTCACAGCTGGCACTGGACTTCAGTGGGCCCTCGGTGTGGCATCGTGGGAAGACCCTGCATGGCACCAGCCTCACCCCACTGGGCTGGCACTGCTGCCACCCTGGGACCCTGAACTGCCAGAGCCCCTGTGCCACATGGTGGTTCCTCCTTGTCCCTCCCCCCCCCCACTGTCATGAGCCCCACAGAGACGACTTGGCAGGGCTGGTCAGAGGTTATAGTGTAAGGAGTCTCTATGGGAGTGTACTGTATTTTTAAAATGGGGTATCAGAGTTTTTAGGGGGCTAACCAGGTTGGGATAGCTGGGACAGCAGGCTTGTTGGTTTTGAATGTCTTATGTAGATATTTTATTTTATTTTCAGTTTTGTTGTTCTGTGTGGGTCAATGACAATAAAGATTATCGTATCACGACTAAAGAACTGTGGCAAGAGAAACTGATGCGATGGACTACGCGGAACTGGCGAAACTGACACATAAACTACGTGACAAGGATAACTGTGACTTTAAAGAAGAATGGGAACCTTTTACGAAGTATTTAAAGAAACAACAAAATGAACTGGACTCCTTGGCAGGTTTTGAATAAACACTCACAAATTCTTATTGGTAACATACAGATAGATAAATTGAGGATCTTTACAAATTTATAACATGCAGGGAATAACAGGTGCTGAGAAACCAGAGGGAGGAGCTGAGGAAAGTCTCTGGGAGGGGCGGAGGGGGGCTTCTTGGGGGGGGGAATGGGGGGAATGTGGATGATGTATTTTTGATAAATTGTTGTGTTGAATTCCCTAATAAAAAATATTTTTTTTAAAAAAAAGTTTATTGTATCGCATAAAGTCATAGAAATGTAGAGTTGGGAGGGACACCCCCCCCCAAGGGTCATCGAGTCCAACCCCCTGCAATAAAGGAATCTCAACACGTGAGGACGAGGAAATCGACAAGAGTGCAGAACTGGATCCTGGGGGAAAGCCTTAAGAACCCATCAGGAATGGTGGCGGTGCAGGTTTAAGGACCTCGCTTCGAGCGACACAATTTTAACTTCCCCTTTCTGACACGGCCAACCTTCATAGGATACGTTTAAGCAGAGTTCGGATGGCCAACTGTCAGAGATTTCTTAGCAGTGATTCCTGTGTTCCAGGGGGTTGGAATGGATGACCTTTGGGAGCGCCTTCCAATTCTGTTATTCTATGATTCTGTGATCTTTTGGAAGAGCGAGCACACAACCAAGCAGGAGAGGATGCTGGTTTCAAACCGGAGAGATTGGCAACCACAACTGCCAGTTGCTTCTGAGGAAGTAGAGGAAGGAAGGGGGCGGTTGCTAAAAAGAATCCCAGAGAAAAGCGTGCAATGCTTGCAAGGCAACCGTGAAGTCATTTCTCTCTCATGCACACCCTGCTCCTCTTAAGAGCTGGGTAGGCTGGAGTCGTCCGTCCCCTTCAGAGGGGTGGCAGCAAATCCTAGAGTTTGAGAGCCTTCAGAGGATAGATGCCTAGGTGGGGTGTGGAGAGAAAAGGCCACACATTTGCATTGTGTCATGCAAAGCGTTGGAAGTGCAACAGCAGGGATCATCCAGTTTGCAACTTAATGGTTAATTCTGTTAGTGTTGAAGTCAGCTAGCCAAGAGGGGAGGAGTGGGTGGAGGTGTTGCTTAGCAACCAGGCGGAGGGGCATGATCTTCCCTTGTTCCGATAGACTGTGAATCTCTGAGGGATTCCCCCCCCCCTCTGTATGTGTGGTTGAATGCCTTCCTGCTACGTACAAGGCCCGAATGAAGGAAGACAAAACCCCTGTGTTCCATCCTCCTCAAATGAGACGCAGGCTGCATTTTCCCAGTTTGCTCAGTACAATGTTACTTAAGTGAGTTTGCCAACGCAAAGTTCTATAGTTTAAGAGTCTCCGACATGGAGCCCTCCATATCTCCCATCAGCCTCAGCCAGAATGGCCAATGGTGAAGGATGATGGGAGTTGTAGTTCAATGACATCTGGAGAACACCATGCAGCCTTCCAGGCCTCGCTCCCAGGCCACGCCCCTTCTCTACAGGCCACGCCCCTCACCGTACCAAGGTAAGATTTGCATTCCTTGCTCGGACCCCTTTGGCCTCTGGTCCCGCCTGCGAATGACATGTGGCTCCTGAAATGTTTCCCAGCCGGGAATGCAGCCCCTAGAATGAAAAAGGTCCCCCACCACAATCCAGATACAGGAAGGCTCTATTGTACTGGTGGTTGTTACATTTATATATTTTCTCTGAAAAGTTTAGGGCGGCATACATATGTTATCCACACAACAGCCCTGTGAGGTAGGTCAGGCTGAGAGGCAGCGACTGAGTTGCAAGGTCACCCAGTGGGCTTCATGGCTGAGGGGTGCAGGTTTGAACCTTGGTCTCCCAGGTCCTTTTCCAGCACTCTAACCACTACACTACACTGCCTCCCAATACTTCTTCTGACTTGGGATTCAGACCAGAAGGCTCAAGTCCCGGCTGGCATTGACGGGGGGGCAGAGAAGACAGGAAGAAGATGCTGCCCTTTCCTTCACCTCGCTGCCAACCCACACACGGCTTCCAGCCGTGAATTAAAGGGTCTGCGATCTGCGAGTGACGGCACCACTTTGAGGCTGCGGTTTCGAAGGCAGGGAAGCCTCTGGCCGCACAGTGTCACGGAAAAGGACTTGGCAAGGATGTTGTTGAAAGGATGATGGATGGCTTAGAGGAAGAGCACGGAGCATTTCCCCCACACCCACCCCATATAAAAAAGAGTTGACTCAGCCTTGGCACCCGAGTCCAGGCAGAGGGTCCTCTCCCGGTGTCTGCCGCAGCGCCGAGGATATAAAAATGCAGTCCCTGCTGGAAAGGTTGTTGGTGTGTGTTGGTGTGTGTTCAACTTGCAAGAATAGCCCTCAGACTTCCCAAAACAGATTGTCAATTAAAAGAGGCTTCCCTGAAAACAAATTGAGCCTGCAAAAAATAGCTCCCCCGGTTTGTGGAAAGGTGGGAGGGGCTGGTCTCTGCTTAAATTAAAGGATTTGGGGAATGAAAAGGGGGAGGGAATGGGGTTGAACTGAGAAGGCCTCAGACCAACCCTGGGAACAGGCTGTGGGTTTAACGTTTGAGTAACTTGTGCCGAGGCTGCGAGGTTTAGTCACACTGTGTATTTAAAGCGCTATGATGCCACATTAAGCAGCCATGGCTTCCCTTAGAGAATTCTGGGAGCTATAGTTTGTTAAGGGTGGTTGAGATTTGTTAGGAGAGCCCTCTATTCACCTCAAAAAGCTACGATTCCTAGAGTTCCCTGTGTTGTTGAAACACTCTAAGAACTTTCCTTCCTTCCTTCCTTTGGTAGACCATCCTTCATCCCACAGGCTCCCAGGCAGTGAAATATTAATCAAAACACAGCATTGACCCAACAATATATTCTAGCAGCAGCAGTCTCATATAGCTATGAGACTCAGACCTCTCCCGAAAACCTGTGTGAACAGATGTGTCTGAAGCTGTCTTCTGAAAACCAGGAGTTCCACCAACAGGGGTCACCACAGAGAAGGCCCCACACCACACCACCATCAGCGTTGTCGTGGTCCAGTGTCATGGGGGGGGGGGGTCAAAGACCTGTGTACTATATCTGCACCAGGGTCCCTGTCTTCAGTGTCCTGTAGCCACCCAATTGGCACGAAAGGCAGCTGAGAAGAGGTTTTCTTGCCCTTTCTGTGCTGTCGGGAGCCAACCAGGTTGAAAGGAGGGAAGTCAGCATCTGAGGATGGGCTCCTGGGGTCCCTCTGCAGCAGCCACATGGGGAGAACACCACAGAGTGTGTGCTTCAAAGTTCTGCATGCTTCAAAGTTAAGCATTAACATAAGAACGAAAGAAGGGGCTGCTGGATCAGGCCAATGGCCCACCTAGTCCAGCATCCCTCCTGTTCTCACAGTGGCCAACCAGATGCCAGTGCGAAACCCATAAGCGGAATTTGAGCACCCAAGCAGAGGGCCTTTTCGGTAGTGGCACCCGCCCTGTGGAACGCCCTCCCACCAGATGTTAAAGAGAAAAACAACTACCAGACTTTTAGAAGACATCTGAAGGAAGCCCTGTTTAGGGAAGCTTTTAATGTTTAATAGGTTATTGTATTTTAATATTCTGTTGGAAGCCGCCCAGAGTGGCTGGGGAAACCCAGCCAGATGGGCGGGGTATAAATAATAAATTATTATTATTATTCCCTCCTGTGGCTTCCAGCAACTGGCATTCAGAAACACTGCTGCCTCTGAATGTGGAGGCAGAGCACAGCCAGCATGCTTGGTAGCCGTTGACAACCATCTCCTTCTTTAGGAACGCAGACAAGTTTGAAGTCCCCAGCATTCAGGTTCATTGGAAGAAGAAGAAGAAGAGGAGTTTGGATTTGATATCCCGCTTTATCACTACCCAAAGGAGCCTCAAAGTGGCTAACATTCTCCTTTCCCTTCCTCCCCCACAACAAACACTCTGTGAGGTGAGTGGGGCTGAGAGACTTCAAAGAAGTGTGACTGGCCCAAGGTCACCCAGCAGCTGCATGTGGAGGAGCAGAGATGCGAACCCGGTTCACCAGATTACGAGTCCACCACTCTTAACCACTACACACTGGTGGACCCCTTTCGGCCTTATATGAGAGGGAGGAAACTTTTCTCGATGCAGAATGTGATACATCTCTACCTTGTCTCCTGCGTTAGACTAGACGGGCCTTTGGGTCTCTCCCAGTTCTACAGTCCTCTCATTCCCTGAAGGCCCTTCAGTGCCACCAAAGTGACTTCTGTCCTTGCGGACGATGGCGAACCTAGCAACAGCCGTGTTCTCTTCTATATTTGCATTGGGTTTTTTTCCAGGACTAGCAGAAACGATGACACACGCCTCGAGCGAGCGTTGCAAATTCGTTACCGAGGCCATCTGAGCCTCCCACTCGCCGTGTTAAAATTAATTTCCCCTCCCCTCTTTTTTCTTTGAAAAAAACTGTTTACATTGATTCCACCAGACTCCCTCCCTCTCTGCAAAATTGCCCATCTCCAGCCACTGGATCAGGCAGTGCTGAGAGGGCTTTGCTAGAAAGCAGAGCCTCACGCCAGAAATAGAAGAGGCGTCTTACTGTCGAGTTGAGGGGATCATCGCTAAGGGGCTTAGGACGACTCGCGCCTCCCTCTCTTCAGTTAAGGTAAAGAAGCAGTGTCAATGTGCCAGCATGGAACTGCAGGGCAGCATGAATCATAGAATCACAGAACCGTAAAGCTGAAAGGGATCGCCAAGGGTCATCTAGTCCAACCCCCTACAATACAAGATCTCAACTAAAGAATATAGAACTAAAGAAGGCCCAATGTGGCCCTCCAATTCTCTCTATTTTGGCCCACACCACCTACCCTCTGCAGCCATGCCCTCTCTGCCCAGGTCACCCCCTTAAACTGGGCTTAAGATGGCACTGTTTTTACTTGATGGCGCTCAAAAAAAGCGCAGTCTTTCTAATCATCACATACCCTCCAAGTGTCCCAATTTTCCAGGTACAGTCCCGGAATTACAGAAGCCATCCCGGTTTCTGATTTGATCCTGGAATATTCTGTTTTTTCTTTTTCCCTCCCCTCCACGTCTCAGAGAACAATTAAACGTGGTGGGTGGGTGCAAAACCAGAGTCCTCCTTATACTGGAAATAAAATACCTGCACCAAAGGAAGCCCTTCCTATAATTCTGAAGGAAAAGGTCACCAGTCTGCTTTAAATCCTTTCATTGCCCTGCTTAGGCAGCCAGCCATTTCTTAGGAAACACATGGAGTGTTTAGTCCTTTGTTGTAAAGGGAGCCTTATGCTGTCTGCTCAGGAATCCCACTGTATTCAGTGCAGCTTGTTCCCAGGTAACTAGGTAAAGACTGGGCAGCCTTACGCTTTAATCCTAAACATTTTTTTTACTCAGAATTAAGTCCCAATGAGTTCAATAGGATTTACTCTGGTGCGTTCCTATCATTCTCACAGTTTCAATTTCTAATAATAATAATAATAATAATAATAATAATATAGCCCATCTTTTCCCCTGACAGGGACTCAAGGCAGCTTACCCCTGAAATCCTATTTCATACATTCCCTTCCCTCACACCTTTTTTCTTTACAACAGTCCTGCAAGCTCGGTTTGGCAGAGAGGTCGTCGCTGGCTCAGGGTGCCCGATGTAGATTTGTATATCATTCCTGTACGTGTGGCAAGATCAAACGTGGGAGAAGCTTCTCCTGATGTAGAATAGGATGTCCCTATTTTCATCAGAGAACTGTTGGAGGGTGTGCCATTCATCTGAGCACTTGAGTCAACCTTCCTTTCACAAATATGCGAATCAGCAATATGCCCGTCTCCTTTCTCCACTCTCCCTCCTCCTGCGCAGCAGTCCCCCCACCCACCAGTTCTCAACAATATGACATCACTTTTTTCTTTTTTCATTTTAACTACTTTGCCAGGAAAGCAAAATGACATCTTTGGAACCAGCTCAAGCAACCATTTCAACAAAACAACTGAAGGACTGAAAGTGGGATTTGGGCAGGGGTTGTGTGTGTTTCTTAATATTTCCACTTATGACTTACCTCTCACTTCATGCCTCTGCTTTTTAAATTCTCTTCTTTTTTTGCAACCATAGAGTCATTTTGCTTTCACAAGGCATAAGCCAATTGCTGTGGTTCCTGTACTGCGGGAAGGTTGGAATGGATGACCTTTGGGGTCCCTTCCAACTTGACAACTCTATGATCCTAAGCCACATGGAGCACGCATGCAAAGAAAAATCAGATCTGGAACATGGAAAGGCAGCACAATCCTTTTCCAAAACAGGTTGCAAACTGAGGGACACACAGGCAAAAGGGAACGAGGAGGGGTTGATGTGAAATTGCTCAGAAGCTAACTTTCTGATCCAAGCCCCTCCGATCAGAGGAACGTCTTACACAGATGCTGGTGGTTTTCTTCAATTAACAACACCAGTTGTGATGTTTAAGGCAGTTTTACTTGGTCAGAACCACAGCGGCTGCTGGCGAACCCACCAAAAGTCCCCAGGCCTGTCAATCACACAGGCATCCCCTCACTTTAGCTTTACCCATGCATAGAAATGAAGACACGTTCTCAGAGGGAAAACGTGTCTGTATTATCAGATGCCTGCTACCGTGGGAAGGACAGGGCACCAACTCTCTATCAGGCTCGCTCAAGGCCGCGTTTTTCCTGCACAAACATTCTTTGCATGTTCTTTAGACAGTCTTTTGAGAAAGTAGATTCTCCTAACAATATCCTTTCACACGCTCTGTTTACAACTTTTCACACGTAATCCACCTATTGTATACGTCCATATGTTTATCCATTGCACTGGTTGAGGTGAGGACTTCTTTGGCCCAGGAACGGAAGAAGCTGCAGGACTTAAACGTTGTGGTACCAGAATTTGTGGTCTCTGGCTATCGTAGAGGAAATAACTCGTGCGTTTCTCAGAGTAAGGAACATTTCTAGGCCGTTGAGTGCAATTTCGCTTCTTATGTTTCAAATTCAGATATACAGTGGTGCCTCGCAAGACGAAATTAATTCGTTCTGCGAGTTTTTTCGTCTTGCGAATTTTTCGTCTTGTGAATTTTTCATCTTGCAATGCACCCTGGGTATTAACGGTTTTAAGAAAAAGGAAACAAACTTGCAAGATGTTTTCGTCTTGCGAAGCAAGCCCATAGGGAAATTCGTCTTGCGAAGCAACTCAAAAAACGAAAAACTCTTTCGTCTTGCGAGTTTTTCGTCTTGTGAGTTTTTCGTCTTGCGGGGCACCACTGTACGTACAAAGCTCTCGCCCACCAAAAAATGGTGAAGTTTGGCTTTTGTGCATTTTGCTGCAGTTTGTTTTCCTTACTTCATGCACTCTCTGATTATTTAGAAAATGCAGCCAGTGAGCCAGTGGTGTGGTGGTTAGAATGTTGGATTCAGACCTGGGAGAGACCAGGGCTCAAATCCCCACTTGAGCCATGAAGCTCACTTGGGTGAGCCTGACCTACCTCACAGGGTTGTTGTGAGGATAAAATAGAGAGGAAGAAAATCATGTATGCCACATCGAGCTCCTTGGAGGAATAAAGGTAAAGGTAAAGGACCCCAGACAGCTAAGTCCAGTCACAAACGACTCTGAGGTTGCGGCGCTCATCTTGCTTTACTGGCCAAGGGAACTGGCGTTTGTCCGCAGACAGTTTTTCTGGGTCATGTGGCCAGCACCAAGCTTCATTCAACGCTAGCAGCCTAGGACCAAGTGTTGCTTGGAGATGCATAAAAGCCAAAAAATAAGAGCAGTCTTGAAATCAGTACTTAAAACCAGTGCAATTTGAAAGTTGCTGTCCACCATCTTGATTCAAAATGGCATCTGGTTGTATCAAAACATAGAGGAAAAGCCTGCTTATTGACCTCAGGAACTATTATGCAAAATTTTATGAAGAGCAGCGGAATTTCGAAAAGTCCACTCCGCCATCTTGATTCAAAATGGCGTCCAAAAATAGACCAAGTGCAGCCTTGGCCCAGTCACTGGCTCTCAGCCTAATCTACCTCACAGGGCTTTTGTGAGGATAAAACAGAGAGGGGAAGATGGACCATCTAAGCAGTTGAACTAATTGGCAGAAAAGTGGAAGAGAAATGCAACCAACCAATAAATGATGACAAAGAATATGCCTTGGGCAACCTTCTTGTGGTGCTTGCTCAAATTTGATTGATTTTAATTCCTTCCTCACAGCCTACTAGTGATTCCTGGCATTTGGTTTGAGGGATCAACTGGCTCAGGAGCTTCTTTCTCAAAGACCATCCTGATTAAATGAGTGTTTGGACCAAGAATCGTCCTCTTATTTCCTTGGCTGTCAGAGTCATTTATCCATTTAGGAGGTTTTGAACAGGACTGAGTCACTCGCTAGAGGCAGCCAGGAGCCCAGCTTCCAGCATCCACCCAAAGTGGTTATGGACGCTCACGTGAAGGGACAATTGTCGCGAGCTCAGCCAGCCGGCAACGGTCCATCTGGCTGCAAGATCTGGAGGAGCCTGGAAGATGGATTTTCTCAGTTAGGCCTGTACTCAGACTCTGGTTGGAACGGCCGAGGCAAGTCCCAGGTCCAAAGGAAACAGTTCTGTGCCTGAGCGAAAGAGGTGGATGAAGGAATATTAAGAGGTTGCCCTACACAGAGTAAGACCACTGGCCATCTTAGCATTGTCTACCTGAGGGGTTTGAAGCCTTTTGTAACTCAACAGCTACACTTTCATGTGGACAACCTCCCTGGAGCCACAGGACAGTCATCAGAGCCAATGGTTAGAGCAGTGTTTCCCAAACACGGATCTCCAGCAGTTTTGGGGCTACAACTCCCATCGTCCCTAGCTAGCAAGACCAGTGACCAGGGATGATGGGAATTGTAGTCCCAAAAACAGCTGGAGACCCAAGTTTGGGAAACCCTGGGTTAGAGTGTTGGACCTGGGAGAGAACAGAGTTCAAATCCCCAGTCGGCCAAATTTCACTAGGCAACCTTGCGGGCCAGTCACTGTCTCTCAGCACTAACCTACCTCACAGTGTTGTGGTGGGGATTAACTAGGAAGGGAAATACTCATAGACTCCACCTTGAGCTCCTTGAATGCAATAATAATAATAATAATAATAATAATAATAATAATAATAATAATTTGTCGTGGCGCTGTGGGTTAAACCACAGAGCCTAGGACTTGCCAATCCGAAGGTTGACGGTTCGAATCCCTGCGACGGGGTGAGCTCCCATTGCTTGGTCCCTGCTCCTGCCAACCTAGCAGTTCGAAAGCACGTCAAAGTGCAAGTAGATAAATAGGTACCGCTCTGGCGGGAAGGTAAACGGCATTTCCGTGTGCTGCTCTGGTTCGCCAGAAGCGGCTTAGTCCTGCTGGTCACATGACCCGGAAGCTGTACGCCGGCTCCCTTGGCCAGTAAAGTGAGATGAGCGCAGCAACTCCAAAGTCAGTCACGACTGGACCTAATGGTCAGGGGTCCCTTTACCTTTACTATTGTAAATGTAAAAAGCTGCAGCTTTACTGAATACAACCAAAGGAAACATTCCCCAGCTCAAAACATTTACCCAGCCCCAATTTTAACCTCTCGATCCTTCCTGACGGCAAGCAAAGAAATCAGAAAGATTAAAATCAGAATTGTAGAACCCAGAGCTACAGCAGTCCAAGTGGTTTAACAATACAGCTCTCTTCCCAGGGAATTCTGGGAACTATTAGGGGGTTTCCTAACAACTTCCAGGACCCTTATTGAACTACAACTCCCATAAATCTTTGGGGAAACCGTGACTGATAAAAATGGTATCATAGTGCTTTAAATGCAGGATGTGAACATGGTGGCTGGGGGGGATGGGTGGTGTCGTTATCCCTAATGTATATGCACGTAATAAAGTTAAACCATACTTTAATAAATTTCTTGGGCTTTAAAATGCTGTGCAAGACGCTAAACTTATGTTTCCACTTTTCCATAAATGCACCAAACATATTCCACAAACAGGCCAGACCTTTGGGTGACAGTAGCTTAAGGGAGCTCCTTGCAGGTTTTCCCAGTATTTAGACATAGAAAGGTGAGCTTCCATTAAAAGATGCCCTATTATTTTTTGCTGTTTTCCTCTTACTGCTAAACAGGTGACAGTGAAGGGAGAGCACCGGAAGCAGGATATTACCCTGATAGTGGATCCGAGGGGATAAAATAACCCTTCACTTAATATGTGGTCATGTCCTCTACTGAATATCAGTTTCTGGAGACCACAGGAGGAGAAAGCACTCTTGAACCCAAATCCTGCTTTCGGATTTCCCATAGGGGCATCTGGTTGGCCACTGAGGACAGGATGATGCTGGGCTAGATGGACCACTGGCCTGATCCAGCTGGGACCTTCTTAGGTTTTCTTAAGACCCTCTTCTGGTCTTATGGAGGAGCCCACAGGGCAAGGCAGCACCATGGAGAGCTCCTCAAGGGCAACATGATCCAATGAGGGCTGGAAGGAAACTCAGGCCTTTGCAGCCCTTGTCTTCAGCCCTGACTTCAGCCCACCTCTCCTAGCCTCCACCGCTTTCAGAGGACTATTAAAGGCTCAGCCCTCTGGCCAGAAAATGGACACTTCTCCTGCTCACCAGTCTTTCACCTGGAGCAAGCGCTGCAGCACTGAGCACTGTGCAAGGTCCACTGTTCCTTGGGCCCATGAGAGGCACCCATGAGGGCCCAGCTCTCATCCCATGGGTGCTGTGGGATCCAGTTCAAAGGCCACCCACCCGCCAGCCTCAGAGCCAGGACCCCAGCCTGGCTAGTTGGCTGGTGACACCGTAGCCCAGGCATCCCCAAACTCGGCCCTCCAGCTGTTTTGGGACTACAACTCTCATCGTCCCTGACCCCTGGTCCTGTTAGCAAGGGCTGATGGGAGTTGTAGTCCCAAAACAGCTGGAGGGCCGAGTTTGGGGATGCCTGCCGTAGCCTCTGTCTCAGTTTCCTGACCACTGACCAGTTGTGGGGGTCATGAAAAGCTTTGAAGTTACCTTTCTTGTTTTTCCTTAAATAATTAGGGTATGGGGGCCCATGAGTCTTACAGGGAAGGCAATGCCCAGAGAGAGGAGACTGGTTTGCTCACTCTCCCACTGTGTCCCACTAAGAGTCTTTGGGTGGGAAGGAACTCACTCTCAGCACTAATGCAAGATTTTTCCTAAAGTCTGCTCCAATCACAGGGTAGGTGGGAGAAGAGATCAGCTCCCCCTCCCTGGGTACTTCCCAGTAAGAATCACACCTCCTTACAGTTATTTAAAGGTAACACTGTTTACCTTCCCGCCGGAGCAGTACCTATTTATCTACTTGCACTTTGACGTGCTTTCGAACTGCTAGGTTGGGAGGAGCAGGGACCGAGCAACTGGAGCTCACCCCGTCGTGGGGATTCGAACCGCCAACCTTCTGATCGGCAAGTCCTAGGCTCTGTGGTTTAACCCACAGCGCCACCCGCGTCCCACAATAGTAGTTAGGTTTTTTAAAAAAAGCAGGTGGACAGCCAGTTGAAGGGGTGGACTGTAGAAACTTCCAAGTGATGGGGGAAGGACCTGATCCGAATTGCATCCAATGTTCAGGCCCAGTCCAACTCTGGCTCGACTGGACTTGTTCAAGCTGAGTTCGTTCAGAACTGGGCCTACCTCCTGGTCAGCATTTCTGTCCTGACTTCCATCTGCAAACTCTTTGGAAGCCCTCAGAGAACTTGGGCTCGAGTAGACTCATTTTTTTTAAAAAAAAAACAAGGCACAAACTAAGAGAATGCAAAATAATTGGGGTCATTTCAGTTTAAAGGCTGCACAAAAATGTAACTTTGGTGCCTGGGCGTTGATTCAATAGGCTTCCATAATCTGTATTGCTTCAGGGATGTTGAGCCAGCCAGATGCCACCCATTACTTGACACACAGTGCCAAGGGAACTTTCCTCAGTGCCAATGGAAAGAAATTTACTTTGCACATTCCATGACTCAGCATTAACACCAATAACCAGCTTTTCATAATGATCTTATTATATATATTCCAACTTTTCTCCCAAGAAATTTGAGCCAGCATGCATGATTTGATTCCCCCACTTTCCCTCTTACAACAGTCCTGTGAGGTAGGATATTATTATTATTATTATTATTATTAATTTTATTTTTTTTGAGAGTCGCTTCCCATCCCATGAAGCATCTCAAAGTGATTTACAATGTAAGCCCAAGAGTGTGTGTACCAGCCTCACCTGTTCTTGATTACTGGTACCTGTAACCAGGTAAAGAACTGCCCTCATTTTTTGTTTTGGAAATGACCTGTGGAACTGAGTGTGGTGCTGTTGGAAGCTTTTTCCTACTGGTGGATCTTCCCCCCCCCCTTGCTTCCTTTGTAAACACCCCCATGAAAAGTGTTTTGACGGCTACCACCATAGACCAACCTAGCCTGGGGAAAGCCCTAGACTGTTCCACTTTTTTTGTCCGGGGGGTGTGTGTTTAAGTCCTCCCCTGCCGAGTTCGGAAGATTTGGATGTACTTTCCATAGCTCAGAGAACACTGAACTTAACAGAAGCATGCGGAATAAATCCTGAGATCACAAGTAGCAGCTTAACAGCTGTGGACTCTAGCGCACAGGGAAGATTGTAGCCAGGAAATCAGAACTCGTGGAGATCCAATCAAACTGAGTACAGTGGTACCTCAGGTTAAATACGCTTCAGGTTACATACACTTCAGGTTATAGACTCCGCTAAACCAGAAATAGTACCTCGGGTTAAGAACTTTGCTTCAGGATGAGAACAGAAATCGTGCTCTGGTGGCGCGGCAGCAGCAGAAGGCCCACTAGCTAAAGTGGTGCTTCAGGTTAAGAACAGTTTCAGGTTAAGAACGGACCTCCGGAACGAATTAAGTACTTAACCCGAGGTACCAGTGTAATGCTGGTGAATACAAGTTGCTGGAAGCCACAGAAAGAGAGCACTCTTGTGTTTGGGTCCTGCTTATTGGTTTCCCACAGGTACCTGGTTGACTTACTGATTTTATACACATGGGGAAATCAAGAAATTCCCGTTTTACTTACTCCGAACTGCCCATGTGGAAAGACCAATGCTGTTATTCTCCTGAAATTTGGCAGAAATCATGTCTTAAGATGGAGTTAACTTGCCTGCAAATTTCATCCACTTATGCCCCAAGGTTTGTTGTTGTTTTTTTTTGGGGGGGGGGGAAATGAAGCAACTTATGAGAAAGAGGTAGAACATGCACCGTCAGCCAAGAAAGACTATCATTCAGGGGTATGGAATCTGTGGCTCTCTTGGTGCCACAAGGTCCCCGTTCCTGGCTGCCTAGGGAAGTGTCCCAATCTGCAACACTGCTGGCTCAAGTTTAACAACCGCTGGAAACCCAGGAGGGGAGAGGGATCTTGTGTTCGGGTCCTGCTTGTGGGTTTCCCACAGGCATCTGTTTGGCCACTGTGAGAACAGGATGCTGGGATAGATGGCCCATCGAGCAGCCAGGCTGTTCTTAGCTTCTTAACATCATGTCTCTCATAAAAAAATATATGGCACATCCCCCCACCATTTCTTTTTTAAGAACATGCTTATCTTCTGCTTTGCCCCTTGACTTAGTGGAAATAAATAGCAGAAACCTCCAAACAGCTAATTATTCCCTAGACAAGGACAATGCCCACGTCTGATACGGCTTGGTAGGACGGACCCTAGAGCTGACTGTTGACATTCCCCCGGCTAACCTCAAGCGACTTCCTCCTCTCATCTCTTATCTCCCAAGTCCAGGGTGGCCTCGCGGAAATGTGCAGCCCACTCACAGCAGCTGCGCCGAGACAGATTTGCAAAGGAGTTGAGATGTGGGTGGGAACAGAGGAAACTGCCTTCCGCCCAGTCAGAACCTTGGTCCATAGAGATCAGTATTGCCTACACAGATGGGCAGCAGCTCTCCAGGGTTTTAGGAAGGGAGGGATATTCCCAGTCCTACCTGGAGATGCTGGGGTTTGCACACCCCCTCAACCGCCCCAGAAAAAAACCAGGACATCCCGGTTCTTCTCACGAGAGGATAGCAGCCAAACGGCCGCTGCAATCTTGCACAAATGTGGGCTGCACTTTTTTCAGGCACGGCGCGTGAAAACACACATTTGTCAGGTGCCGAGCAAAATCGCTGCCCTGAATAAAGCACTCTTTGAGGTTGCAATGTTTTTGGGTGCTGCCTCCGAAAAAGCATGGGGGGAGCAGCGATCTTGTGCTGGTCATGCGACTCACACAGGAGTGCAGACCCAGAAGATGGCATCCCAGATTTAGGCTGCATCGTGTTGATCTGGACCATACAATGCAAAGCTATCAGCCTTGCCCCCAAACTTCCAGTGGCTGCTCACAGTGGCTTCATATAAACATTAAACAACATTGGAGATAAGGTCGTGCCCTGTGGCACCCCGTAACCTACCCACCAGAGGGCTGAAAAGCACTCTCTGTGCTCAGTCCTGTAGGTAGGACTGGAGCCACTGTAACACAGTGTCCCCAAGACGTGGTCCAGGTGTCAAAAGCCAATGAGACATTAAGAAACAGGAGCAAAGCTACACCCCCCCTTGCCCCACATGCAAACATCATCCATCAGGGTGACCAAGGGAGATTCAGACCCAAGACTAGGCCTGAACCCGCACCTAAATAATATTGGGTGAACCTTTAATAATTAGCGACAGCCGTCACGGGAGTAGGAATTTAGTAGGAGTGGTTCCCTGGTAGCGTATACATTTCTTACCCTTTTTTGTTTTTTAATTACCATGCTCACATTTGACCATGAAGCCCTTACCCTAATTTCCAGCATCTCCGCCAGATAAAAGGCCTTGACCCAGTCACGTGGTTCCATGAGATGTTCAGGCTTCTGTGTATTTTTAAGCCATCACAAAGTTTCCCAGGAAATGAGAGGAAGGGAATTGGCTCCTTGGGGAATCAGCCTGGGAAAGGGGAGGAGGAGGAGGGATTAAATCCTGGATTGATCAGAGGGTTTGGGGTTCAAAAGAGACATATGGGACTCCGCCAGGGGGTGTGGAGACACTGGAATCTGCAGCCCCAGAGCATCCTTTCTTTTCTTTTCTTTTTTTGTACTTTGCTTGGAGAAATTAGACGGGCTTAAAACCCTGCCATTTTCTTTAATGAAATTGTTGCCTTGGCAACCATCTTTGTCACATTAGGGCAACGTGCCGGTGGAGACAGATGCTGAAAGCTGGGGCTGAGGGAGCAGCCAAATGAACAGGTGGACAAAGGAAGAGGTTAGCCGATGAGCAAGGTGTCAGAGCAGTCAGTGGAGTCAGGGTTTGCCTTGGGTGGCAGGTGATAGCGGGTGATCGAGTGGACTGGATGGGCTAGTGCATGGGTAGGCAAACTAAGGCCCGGGGGGCCGGATCCGCCCAATCGCCTTCTCAATCCGGCCCACACACAATCCGGGAATCAGTGTGTTTTTACATGAGTAGAATGTGTCCTTTTATTTAAGATGCATCTCTGGGTTATTTGTGGGGCATAGGAATTCGTTCACCCCCCCAAAAAAAATAGTCCGGCCCCCTGCAAGGTCTGAGGGACAGTGGACCGGACCCCTGCTGAAAAGGTTTGTTGACCCCTGGCTCAATATCAGCAGGCTCATCTTACATTCTTAAACAGCAAAGGGTCTTGTGGTACCTTTGAAGACTGGCACAATTTCTGATGGCATACATTTTTGTCAATTGCCCACTCCACCTCATCGGGTAGATCTGTGAAGTGGACCTCCCTATAGGGTCCAGGGCTGGGGAAACATGTGGCCCTCTCTAGCTGCTACTAGACTACAAATCCCACCATCCATACCTCCACGGTCAGAAGTAGATTGCTTCTGAACACCAGATATTGGGAACTGCAGGTGGGAAGAGTAGTCTCGTGTTTAGATCTTGCTCGTGGCTTTCCCACAGACACCTGCTGGGCCACTTTCTTTTTAAATATAGTTTTATTATTTTCCAGTATATAACAATTACAAAAAAAAGAGAGAGGGAAAAATACAAAAACAAAATCCCAGCTCGCCCCCTCCCCCCGATGAGGACGGATCAATCTAAGTTTGCCAAAGTCCCATCTGTGATTTAGGTCGTTGCGATTCTTCAGGGTTATCAGTAAAGTATTTTATAAAGGGATGCCATATTTCAACAAAGTTATCTACATCAGTGTTTCCCTGATGTAGGGAATATATGGTGCCCTAGGAGCCCCAGGATATTCCAAGGGGGCCACAGGTGAAAAAGACATAAATGGGGGGCAGGGCATAGCATGAGGCTAGAGGGCCACAGACTGGGCCCCTTTTGCAAGCTTACCTTCCTGTGTGTCCCTGGCCTGGGCCTCTAACTAGGCTTTCCTTCTCTCAGCGACTCCCCCAGCCCCAAACTTGACCTTGCCTTGTGACCTGACCGTCCTGTTAGTGGGCTCCGATTCCTGGCACCCTTACCTCCTCAAGAGGCTTCAGTCAGGCTTACATAAGACCTTGCCACAGTTGGCAGGAGGAGGCTGTCAGAGAATATGTTGGCCTTGATAAGGCCACTGCTTCAGAAGTCCTTTCATGTAAGATGGTCCCTCACAATGGAAAAGGCGGCTGCCAATTTTCCAATGCATAACAATCGTTGAGATGGAGAACTCAGACTCGCTGTGTGCTGGACTCCTCCGGGAGGAAGGGTGGGGTTTAAATTTAATTAATAAACTATAAATAAATTAATTGAGATGGACTACCTTTACACACATACAAACATACATCGTTTTATTTCTATACTGCTGCTAAAACCAGGGCTTTTTCCCCCCAGCCAGAACTTGCCAGAACTCTCACGTGGACGCCATTGCCATTCTAAGAGAACAAGGGAGAAGTTTGTGGAGAGCTCTGGCATCTCTTTTTCTAGAAAAATAGGTAAAGGTAAAGGGACCCCTGACCATTAGGTCCAGTCGTGGCCGACTCTGGGGTTGCGGCGCTCATCTCGCTTTACTGGCCGAGGGAGCCGGCGTACAGCTTCCGGGTCATGTGGCCAGCATGACTAAGCCGCTTCTGGTGAACCAGAGCAGCGCACGGAAACACCGTTTACCTTCCCGCCAGAGCGATACCTATTTATCTACTTGCACTTTGATGTGCTTTCGAACTGCTAGGTTGGCAGGAGCAGGGACCGAGCTCACCTCATTGCGGGGATTCGAACCACTGACCTTCTGA
Source organism: Podarcis siculus (assembly GCA_034642415.1). Lineage (NCBI taxonomy): Eukaryota > Metazoa > Chordata > Lepidosauria > Squamata > Lacertidae > Podarcis > Podarcis siculus. The sequence goes on from JAXCMG010000018.1 coordinate 12,489,519, forward strand.
TCGGCAAGTCCTAGGCTCTGTGGTTTAACCCACCACCACCACCACCTTCATCCCTTTCTAGAAAAATACAGCTGGCTAAAACCATGTGAACATCATGATGATAATTTATTCATTTCCTTTCTCCTGCCCATCTGGCTGGGTTGCCCCAGCCACACTGGGCAGCTTCCAACAAAATTGAAAACCCACACTGTTATGAATGTAACAAAAGTAGTTGTAAAAAGTAAATAAAACATCAAAAACGTACACAACCAAACTGAACTATTTCCACATAAAACATCTAAATTTGTGATGGCCTGGGAATCCAATTCAGAGGCTGAACTGGAGGATTCCCAGCCTGCACAGGAGTCCCCGCCTCCAGGGCCGGCTGAACTGGGGCAGGGCCTTGATTCTGCAGCGCCTGCACCTGTGCCGGATCCTCAGGAGCAGGCACCAGGTGAATCCACTCTGGCTCCAGAGGTGGTTGAGGACTCACTGCCTACAGGTGAGTCTCCCCCTGGGTCCAGTAACCCTTCAGCCTCTCCTGAACTGCAGAGGCTCAGGGCAGAGAGGCGAAGGGAACTGGTTTCTCCCAGGAGGAGTGCTCGCCTTAAGGCCAGGAGAGGCGGGTCTCCTGGGGGCCGGGACCGCCCCTGGCCTCAGAGATGATAAAGGCCAGTCAGCCCGGTCCCAGATTGCGGGAGCAACGTCGTTGAGTACCTGCTCTTGCCCGGACCCAGACCTGACCTTCCAGTGTTCCTGTCCCCGCCCGGCTTCCTGCTTCGGACCTCACCTCGCTCCTTGTGAACTGTTTCCAGACCAGTGACCCAGGACCAGACTTTGACTACGCCAACGGTAACCTTCCCCCCGGGACCAGCACAAAATTGAAGATGCAGGTGGGGTTCTGGTGCTTCTTGCAGGTATTCCACAGGCCACTGGTTGGCCCCTGTGGGAACAGGATGTTGGGCCAGACGGGCCATTGGTTTGACCCAGCAGGGCTCTTTGTATGTTCTTATGTAACTCAAGAGAGTGCTGCCCGTTTCCTTGGCTCTGTTGACTACTGGGGTGGCAGGAACGGGTGGCAGGAAGAGGAGGGAGAAAAAGCTGTCTGAGGGCTGTCCTCCGTGTGAAGAGGTCCTCCGTTTGCAGGGCTGTCTAAGCCAAGGTAAGCTCAAATACAGTGAAACCTTGGTTGTCGAACGTAATCCGTTCCAGAAGACTGTTCGACTTCTGAAACATTCGACAACCAAGGCTCAATGGATGGCTGGCAAAATCCATTGGAAAAAATGGAGAAACGGAAGCATTCACTTCTGGGTTGCCGGCGTCTGAAAGCCGAAACGTTCGACTCCCAAAGTGTTTGACAACCGAGGTTCCACTGTGTAAGGGAGGGATTCAGGGACCTTAAGTGGTTCATCATCATCCTAGCTGGATGATGGGTAGGCAAACTAAGGCCCAGGGGCCAGATCCAGCCCAATCACTTTCTAAATCCGGCCCGTGTGACGATCCGGAAATCAGCATGTTTTTACATGAGTAGAATGTTTCCTTTTATTTAAAATGCACCTCTGGGTTATTTGTGGGACATAGGAATTCGTTCATTTTTTCCCCTCCAAAATATAGTCCGGCCTCCCACAAGGTCTGAGGGACAGTGGACCAGCGTCCGGCTGAAAAAGTTTGCTGACCACTGTCCTAGACCAATGATGCAGGAGGTGCTGGTGGACTCCAGCTCCCAGTATCCCTCTGTGATGGCCCCACTGGCTGGGTCTGATGGGAGGCTGAGCCCAGCAACAGTTCTTTAGGGTGGCTACTCATAGGTGCCATCTCATGCCAAAGATTGCGGGTGCCCACAATGAAGGGCTTCAACTTTGCCCAGCCTCCACAAATATATTATTGTGGGTGCCGAAGTACCCACGACCCTGGAGTTTTCTCCAGTGCTATAGACTCTCCATCCTTGCCCTCGACTGGCGTTTCACAACCTGCTGATAGCTGGCTAACCCCCCCCCCCCCCGTATTAAAATGGCAACATTCGGAGGAAGCTGACCAGGTTGATGTAAGCAGAGTGAAATATACTTGGAGTCAAGAGTGGATTTCATGCTCTTTATTCAGCTCATAGTGGTGAGGAGTAATGGAAGTTCCCCCAGAATGTCTGCTTTATATACATTATTTACACAATGGGCCCCATGTGATTGGCTAATTCCGGGATTCTCCTGTGGGCCAATCAGGTTGTGGATTCACTTCCACCTGGAGCTGGATTGGGTGGCTTCTGTGGACCAATTAGACTGCTGCATTCTGGGTCCTATTGTTCTAGGACCAATCAGACTGCTGCATTCTGAATCCTATTCAACTCAGTACATAACACAGAGGTTGGTTGGCCACCTGTCAGGGATGATTTAGTTGGGATTCCTGCATTGCCGGGGGTTCGGCTAAATTACCCTCGGTAATCACTTCCAAGTATACAATTCTGGGGCGACCCTATCTAGGGTCGACTTCCTGTGTTTCTGAATGAGTCACTGCTGTGTATGTCCCTTCAGATTAGAAAAAGGCTTATTCAGAGCAGGGATTCATACAGAGAGACAACATGAAGCCTCGTCCTCCAAGTAGTTTGGACTTTAATTATTGAATTTAAACAGTGGCAGATGAGACTCTGCTTGAAAATCACAACGCTGGACATTATTCCTACAGGATATTGTTGCCCGTCATAAATGTTCCACTTTGGTACAATTCCCTCCCCCGCCGACAAAACAACTCAAGGACCACCTAAACAAATCGTAAATCAGTCTGACCTCGCAGTTTCCACAGGAACTAGGCTGGCCCGGCGGGACGGCCCGTGCTTTCTTCTCGGTGGCCTCGCAAAAACAATGTGGCATTGTTTGAAGTCTTGCCGGGCCGAAAGGAGCACAGGCAAAGCTTGCCTTGGACACCAGGGCTTTCCCAGACAAGTCTCTTTGAGCAGGAATTCCTGAGTCCTTGATTTAAAAAAGCTGTTCTGAAAAGGTTGCCTGACACACACACACACATCCAAAGCCAGCGGTTCAACTATCCGCAATCTCACCGATTGTGGATAGTTGGCTGAGCTCTGCAGTGAGCCTAAGAACCCAAGAAGAATCCTGTTTCATCAGTGCAATGGCTGCATAATAGCTCAAGGTTACCAACACAGGGACCACAGTGGTCAAGCCATTTCTTGTTTTTGAAAGCACACCAGTCTTGGTGTCGGCCCAGTTTGAGAATTCCCCGCCCCCTCCCATGGAGGGTATCCCTTTTCCTTCCCCTCCCCTGTGCAAACACTGGAGAGGTGACAGCGGCAAACACGGAATACTTGGCTTAGCAGGACTTCCGCATTGAGCCCATCTGAAGCTGCTTCTCAGATATCTTCCCTTTCCAAGTAGTACTTCCTGTAGGAACCTGGCAACTAGCCCAAAAAACGAAATAAGGAGCATTTAGGTCAAATCAATTATTTCAAGATGTCAGAATCATCTGGCAGCAAGGGTTGGAGGGAACTTGACTTTTTTTTTGTCAACCGAGTTCATTCCATTTTTGGCAGGGGAATGGGAAGCACCAGGGACACAAATGTCCCATTTTAATGATTATTTCTTGCATTCATATCCCTCCTTTATGTCCAAGGACTTCATCTGGTTGGCCCCTGTGAGAACAGCATGCTGGACTAGGCTGAGAGGCAGTGACTGACTCCAAGGTAACCCAGTGATCTTCATGGCTGAGTGGGGATTTGAACCCTGGTCTCCCAGGCCCTAGTCCAACACTCTAACCACACCACCACACAGGCTCTCCTTATTTGCATCTGCATCACACACAGGGAGCCCTCCAGATGTTGTTGGACTCTCAGCTCTCGGCAGCTAATGGCCTATGGGAGCCGGAGTCAATCAGATTAGAACAGAAATCAGAGAAATCTGTCCTGTGCAGGGTTGCCAGACTTCCAGGACTGGCCTGAAGTCTTCAGGTTTGCTTGGCCCCTCCAGGTGGCAAAGGGAGGCTTGAATCCTTAGATGAGGATTCAATGTTTTGGGGGAAGAGAGGTGTGGGGAGAACCATGCATGCCTCCTTGAGCTCCTTGGAGAAAAAGGCGGGGTATAAATGCAAACAAATATTAAAGTTTCACATCACACACACACAGGCTCAGCAAGAGAGTTAAGTAAAGTTCCATTCATGCCTTTGAAACCCCACCCAGAACTGGTGCAGCCCCACTTGTGGGCAAATGCAGACGATGGAGAAGGGTAGATCCGCACCTGGATGGCAGGGCAGCGTGGAGGGTCAAGTGCCGCAGGTGGTTTGAGAGAAGCTGGCTCCAAAACGTACCAGCAGCAGTGGGCTGCTGTCAGATCCATGGGAGCTGGTTGCTATGCTAACACCGATAGCAGCCTTTCAGCAACCAGGCTTGGTGTCTTAGCTACAAGGGGGAGAGGGAGAGAGACCACAGAGAGGAAGGGAAAGGCTCGGCCAGTCTGGACGGAGGCCAAGCCAGTAGAGCGCAAGACTCTGAGCCCCAGGTTTGTGGGTTCGAGCCCCATGCTGGGCAAAAGATTCCTGCATTGCTGGAGGTTGGACTGGACGACCCTTGTGGAAACTTCCAACTCTACAATTCTATGATTCTGTGGCACTGCATTTGAAAACCAAGTGCAACATTGACTCCATGGAGAGAATGAAAAGTGAAGTACAAGCTTTGGGGTTGAGGGACAGGCACAGGCTGTCGCATTCAACCAATTCCAACTCAAGTCAATCCATTGAAATTGCCAAACCTGTAAGGTCATGTTAATAAACTCCTATGAATCTAGAGAAGGGCCGTAACTCAGTGGCAGAGATTTGCTGTGCATGCAGGAGGTCTTCCAAGGTTCAATTCTCGGCATTCCCAGGCAGGACGAGGCCAGATCCTGGTCTGAAATGCTGCAGAGCTGCTGCCAGTCAGTGTAGACAATACTGAGCTCAATGATCTCAGTATAAGGTAGCTAACAGTCTATCCATCGACTCTCTCAAACTCTCTGTAGGACTAGCGTTGAATACCACCCCAGGTTCTATATTCAGAAGAACTGTAGTCCGGAGTCATTTTATAGAATGCAGCATAAGGTGAGGGTTGTGGGCAGAGAGAGGGGATTTAAGGGATGGCAAGAACAGGTGCAGTGTCTGAGAGAGGGGAGTCTACTGCTTTGAAACCCGGCGGAGGAGAGTTGAATCAGCAGAAGCGGCTCACTGGCAAACAGGAGCCCATGAAAGGCCATAACCTAAAGCACGTCTGCGCGCATATATATTATATATATATATATATGTATTATATATAATTTTATCATTATTAAATTTATATACTACTCTTTATTGGAAGATCCTGGGGCAGTGCACATTAAAAACACATGAAAGAACATCAGTGATATTGCAAAGATCCCCTGACCAGTTTTTCCATTCGTTTCGCCACTCAGAAGGGACTGGGGTGGGGGATTTTTTTCAGCCACAGCGCTGGATCAAGAATTAGTCATGGACCAGGTGGGGGTGCTGGCCTGGCCAGAGGAGTGGTTGGCCCCAGGCAGGGATCTAGTGGGTTGGAAAGGTTTCTAAGCTAGGGTTAGGAGAGCCCGAGGAAGAAGATCTTCGGGGAGCTCCTAGTGGGATATATAGAATTGGTTAGGAATAACTTTCTGGTGCTGACTGTGGAAGGGATGACCTAAGAAGGTGCTGAGCTCTCCTTCATTGGAGGTGTTTAAACAGAGGTTGGGTGATCAACTGTCAGGGATTCCTTAGCTGTGATTCCTGCACTGCAGCAGGAAGGTTGGGCTAGATGACCCTTGGTGTCCCTTCCCATCCTATAATACTATGTGATTTCTGCGGTCTCTCCCCCCCCCAGTCTCTGCAGGAGTTGCAATCAAAGCTCCAAAATCCAAACTGCCAACTTTGCAGAACAGCATCAACTATGGCTCCACCCCCAGCAAAATAGCCACACACATAAACAGGCATATCCTTGTACTTCCATTTTTAATAGATTTTTTTTTTACAATATATCTCTCCATTTGCATATATCCACTGCATCTATATCTTCTTTTCCTTAAAATACACATTAAACCAAACAAGAATAAATCTAAGGGGTTGCTTTTAATAATGTTAAACCAAAAACGGAGGGCCCCCCCTCCATAAGTGATTAGATTTCATGACGCCAAAATAAAACAAAACAAAGGAAAATTAACAACCACCCATTTCAAATGTTTATGTCAAAAAAAAAGAGAGCTATGTTTGAATGTAGGTGGTTTCTTAACAAGATGCAATTCGACACACACAATAATCGTTATAGGCACAATTTATTCTCTTCCCCCTCCCTCATTCAAATCTGGGATTTTGCATTTTCCTATGGATTTCTGAGGAACTGGGATGTTAAAATACTTTAGTTCAATTCATAACCTGCCTCTTCACACTGATGTTCTAGTAAAAAGGAAGCTCATAAATATCTTTTATTTTTATTTTATTTTTAATCTTTGAGGTGTGGGGCAGAAAAATGTGAAGAGCAGCCAATGTAAGGCAATGGCAGAAGTCATCTTCGTCACTGGATTAGGAAGTTCCAGAAAGAAGCGGGGTTGAAATGCAAGGTGCTCTTTACTGGCTCAAAACCCCCTCACTGGATGTGGGGAAGAAGGACTGCACAGGGGCCAGTCCCATCCAATCCATTTGCGTTTTATAGGCCACATGGAAACCTATCAGCCAATCAGAAATGGAAGTGAGGACAGCAGCCATGACAGAGACAATGAGAAGCCTTTTGTACATACCACGACTCTGCAGAATGGGTCTTTTTTTTGGGGGGGGGTGTTGAAAGGGAGCAGGGGGAGAATTAAAAAGAAAAAAGGAGCGGAGATTCCAGCCGTTGCGTCTCTGACGAGTCCCAGTACCTTTCCAACAAGTTGCTCCTCCTGCAACTGACATCCTCAGAGGTCAAAAAAGTTTCACGAAAAGTGATCCCCGTGAATCTCTTCGGATGCAGCCCGGGTGAGCTCCACAAGATCCCTGCCATTTTGCGGTAGCTGACCCTGACGCACCCCTGATATGCTTAGCAAGACGACACACAGTTGGGGGGAAAAAGCTGCCCAAAGAAGCACCTTTCCTAAAACAAAACAAAACAAAACCCCCAACCCTGATATTGTGGGTTGTGTACATGAGAGATAATGCGCTTTGAGCAAAGATCCACCCTGGAATGGGAGAAAGCTGTGGCCCAACACGTATTGTTGGACTCGGCCCCAACCCAGCAAGGTGGATGGGCCATGATGATGGGAGTTGTAGTCGAAAAACACCTGGAGGACCCCGAAGCAGAGCTCCCACTGTCGAAGGGAAGACTTCCTGCAGCTGTGTCTTCCCATTCTCAGGGAGCATGTCCTGCCCAAGCACCATCTTTTGCGGCATCTCAAGCCAGCAAGGTTCTTCTTGCCCCTTTTCCGAGACACATTCCGCCAGCCTTTCAATACAGGCTATTCCCAGAACAATCCTTTCCTTTTCATCGCCTCTCCAGCCACTGCCGCAATCACCTTCCTTTCACTCAATGAAGTCAAGGAGACTTCACTGCCGCCGCCTTAAAATATTGTCACGAAAACTACAGCATGGGTTTCCCCCCCCCTGTGGTGCGCTTTCTGCCCTTGGGAAGAGGCAATGCTTCTTGGGCAGAGTGTCCCCTTGCCAAACAGGGCCTGCTACCTTGCTGTTCCTGCTCACCCAGCTGCACTGTTCCTCAGAAACTCCAGAAAGAGACATCGAAGCAGAGGAGAGTTGTCTCTCGCCAGCATGGCAGAGGGCAAAGGAAATTTAAAAAATAAAGCTAGCGACTTGGGGGCAAATGTGCAACACCCTTTTCTTCCTGCCACACACAAGCACCTTGCCTTTCATGCAAGTTTGCCCTTGGAGGGGAGAAGCAACTCCTTCACCCTGGCTCCCCCTCCCAGGACAAGAGATTAAAGCCCATTTATTTCACCCAAGAGGTTTTCCCTGCGCATTCCACATTCGGGAGGAACTGTGTGGTTATTGCTGTGTGAAGCCAGACGGGTTGATTCGCTCATCGCTCAAGGGCTGGACACATCCTGCACTGCCAGCATTCAGAGTGGAGGGGAAGAGAACCCCCACCGTCTGCCTCCGTCCCCCTTCCAGATGCCATCTTGGAAGAAGCGCCTGTCCCTTTAATCGTGGCTCCTCGCAGAGCAACCGGGACAACTTCCAGGCCACAACTTCTACGTCACAGGCAAGAAGCCGTGGCTGCCAGCAGCATGAGAGTATCTAGCGGCAAAGCAGGAGTGTCACCGTCTCTCACCAAGGGTCTCCTCCAGATTCCTCCTCCTCCTCCTCTTCCCTCGGCTGGGGTTGCTGCCAGCTTTTCAGAGGGGGGGGGAACCCCCAAAGCAGCAGCCTTGAGGATTCTTTCAGCCTCACTGTACTTCCAGATTCCTCCATTGCTTCCTTGGCCAATCCAGTTATCATGGGCCAGACCCGCTTTTGAGTTTGAAATGATGCTTCGACCAGTCCATTTCAGTTCCCTGTTCAGCTTATGTAAGGAGGGGCGAGTGGTGGCGGTGGGGAGATGGCAAGAGGGTGGGGTGGTAGCCAGGAGAAGGCCTGGCATCTCTTCCTTTGGGGGAGGTCTTCGTTCCCTCTTGCTCCCCCCATATCATTCTTCCGAAATTCAGAGAAAGTAAATACTGTTCCACAGACATGCTACAATAGAAGTGCGTACATAACTCGAGGTGACGCGCAAAGGTGCTCCAGAGAGTGTGTGCCCCTTTTTTCCTTGGAAGTGCGCTTTTTGCTTTTACAGAATCTACATCGGGGCGGAAAGTTGACTGACTGGCTGGCTGCCCGCGGAGTGCACATAAACGGAAGCAGAAGGGACCCCCCTTTTCCTTTCTCTGGTACCCGCACCGGGCGAAGGACGCTCGCCCCCACGGTTGCTACGGGCAAGGACCATCCCCGCTCCAAGCCGGAAAAGAGCCTGTGGTTAAACGTTCCAGGGGCTCGTCGATTTGTTGGGGTAGTTAATGGCAAGGCTAAGAGCAGCAATGTTTTTCAGGGCCTGTTTGGGAAAGAAAAGGAGAGTTGAGCATCAAGGCTTGCTGAGGTTCAGCATATTCCCATTCAAGGAGATTTCTCCAGAGAAGAGGAGAGTGGGATATGATATGAGAGCCGTTTTCAGATACCTGAAGGGCTGTTTACATGGAAAAGGGAGAAAGCTTGCCTTTTGCTGCTCTGGAAGGCAGGATCTGAACCGATGGATTCAAATACAAGAAAGGATATTCTAACTAAACATTAGGAAGAACTTTCTAATGGTATGAGCTGTTTGACAACGGAGTGGGCTCCCCCAGAAGACGGTAGACTCTCCTTCATTGGAGGTTTTTAAACAGAGGTTGGATGGCCACCTGTTAGGGATTCTTTACCTGTGATTCCTGCATCGCAGGATCCTTGGAGTCTACTGTTCTACTGTTTTATGATCCTAAGAGTGTAAGAAAAGCCCTGCTGGTTCAGACCAATGGGCCATCTAGTCCAGCATCCTGTTCTCGCAGTGGCCAACCAGATGCCCCAATGGGAAGCTTGCAATCGGTACTGGAGCACAAGAGCAGCCCTCTCCCAACCTGTAGCTTCTGGCAACTGGTATTCAGAAGCAGTCACTGCCTCCAGCCATGGAGGCACAACACAGCCATTCTGCTTGAATAGCACTTTTCTGCTTTGCGAGCAACACGGGGGCCCTCTGCCTGTGCCCACCACCAATCACAGGGCCTCAAGCGCAATGGCAGGTGCAAAGCTCAAGGGAATCGGCAAGCACGCAAAATGCAGTGGTACCTCGGGTTAAGAACTTAATCCGTTCTGGAGGTCCGTTCTTAATCGGAAACTGTTCTTAACCTGAGGTACGACTTTAGCTAATGGGGCCTCTTACTGGCGTGCAATTTCTGTTCTCATCCTGAGATAAAGTTCTTAACCTGAGGTACTATTTCTGGGTTAGCAGAATCTGTAACCTGAAGCATCTGTAACCCAAAGCGTCTGTAACCCGAGGTACCACTGTAGTCTTGCGAGGACAGTGGGATAGAGAGCGCTTCCCTACCCCGCCCCTCTCCAATTTCATGGCACCTGTTCTAAAAAAAAAGGATTTTTGCCTGGGAAGTCATAACTTTGTTGATGAAGGGGCAGCAGTGTTGCCTAGAGAGGGCCATCATATGTTTCATCTGGGCACAGGGCACAAAATACTGAGGTAAAGCACACCTCAAGCTAAATGGAAGCAGAAGGTTTGGGGAGCGTACCCCCAAAATAGCAGGTGGGAGAGTGAGGCAAACAAGAAGAAAAGGAGATTGACTTTGTGCCCTTTTTATGAACCTCCCAGAGGATTCTGGGAACCACAGGATACCAGATGCTGGACCAGATGGGCACATCCCAACAGGCTTCCACTTGTATTGGGGACAGGGGGACCCTGCAGATGTTGCTGGCCTACAACTCCCATCACCCCCTGGGCCCACTGTGGCCTTGGCAAACTGGGGCTGATGGGAGATGGGAGCCCAACGTCATCTGGGACTGGGAGAACAGCCCCACCCCGACCCCTGTCCAGCCACCAGTCGGACTCAAACTAAATCTGCTTTAGATTTAGAAGTCACGTCACGTGTCCAACTGTGTATTCTCATGGTGCACCTGACTTTTGAGTTTCTAAATTTGTCTTCTTTTGGTAAAATAATGTGAATTATCTCAGAGGAGACAAGAGCCTCCTGTGTCTTATGAGAACGATGCCCAATTAAAATGCTCCCAAGAGCTTCACCCCTCCCCATTCCTAATACTTTCTGTCTCCCTGTGGAATGTCTCTCCCTTGCCCAAACCCAAAGCTCTGCTCTTTTGTCTCAAGAGTCTCCAGGGCACAGCAATTAAGGCAAGCCCGTCACAAAAGCAGCCTCTGCTGAAGAAGAAGAAGTTTGGAGACAGGAGGGGAGATCAGCAGGGGCTCCTGGAGGTTTTACCTGCGCTGTACAGCGGTGGAGATGGTCTTCCGTATTTAAGGCAAGCAAGTAATCCTGCAGAGATCCAAGTTCCTAAAAGCAGAGAGTGTGAATGAGAGCTAGGAGCAAAATCCAGGAACAAGCGTTCGCAGCAAGTGCGTTTTCATTACGGCATTGCATGAGGGAAATAAACTAACTCACCCATGGATCCCAACATACAGAACAAGTTTTGTAACTTCATTTCAAAGGTACGTTTGAGGGGGGAGGGACTACAAACTGATCCTGAATTGCAAAATGCTTCAACAGGACCAGAGTGCCCTTTTCAATCACGCTTTGAGAACGGCGTTAAAACAGGAGCCCCCTACAAGCAAAGTCATCGTTCCATTACAACTGGCAGGAAAAGAGCATGACTAATTTCAGTCTGATCGCGATCTGTACCTGATAAAGCCCTGGTTATTCTTAAGTAAAACAAAAGTGAAGGGGGGGGGAGGAAGGGAAAGGAGGAAGAACAGTCTAATCCAGTGATGGCCAAACTTGGCCCTCCAGCTGTATTGGGACTACAACTCCCATCACCCCTAGCTAACAGGACCAGTGGTCAGGGATGATGCGAATTGTAGTCCCAAAACAGCTGGAGGGCCAAGTTTGGCCATCACTGGTCTAATCCGATGGCTCAGCAGCTGTTCCCAGCACCAGGGAAGAAGACAGAAGTGCTTACGGTAACTCTGCTCTCGGTGACAAAGAAAAGCTCGGTCAGCGCCCGGTGCAGCGGGAGGAGGATCCCCGACTTGGTCACATCGTGGCGCATGCTGTTCTCCATGCGGCTGAAAAGGTGCCAGAGCGGCTTCAGCAGAGTGAGGTCACAGTCGCTGAAAGAAAGAGGAGGGTTGAGTTAACACAGAAGGGCTGCCACTCTGAAGAACAGCTGTCCTCAGTCCCAGTCTGATTGCAAAAGCCCTCTTCACTTTCTATCTATATAACGTAAGTGCCCGCTGGATCAGCCCAGCGGCCCATCTAGTCCAGCATCTGGCTCTCACAGTGGCCTGTGGGATTTGAAAACAAGAGGCCCCGTGGTTTCCAGCAGCTTGTATTCAGAAGCACTGCTGCCTGCAGCTGTGGAGGCAGAGCAGAGACATCATGGCTAACAGCCATTGGCAGCCAGGAAATTGTCCAATCCTCTTTAAAGCCATCCAAGTGAGTGGCCATCACTGCCTCCTGTGGGAGGGAGTTCCATAGTTTAAAGAGGAGCCACCACCTTCCCTAGGTGTGCTGATTTCTCAAGCTCCTGATTGGAATATATTCATGTATTTTTATTTTATTTTGCCTTTCTACCAAGGAGCTCAGAGGAGGGTACGTGGTTTCATGTCCCCACGCCCACCCCAGGTTTAACATTCAGAACAACCCTGTGGGGTAGGTTAGGTAGAAACTGGCACAAGGTCACCCAGTATGCTTTATGGCCGAGTATGGATTTGAAACCAGTTCTCCATGGTATAACGTAAGCTGGTGGTGGGCAGAGCGGGAGATTAACCCAAAAGGCTCCTCTATTTCCACTTTTCAACATGGGCACCTCTGATTTGAGTTCCCTAAGCAGGTTGACTCAGAAGTAATGTTCTAGAAATCGAATGAGAGCAAATCCTTTCTGACTTTGGTGCAATACACGCACACACACATCCAGAGGTGGGAAAGGGGAGTAATTAGACAGTAAGGGAGGAAGTCTGAGAGGTGGAAGAGTGGGGCAGCTTCAGGAGGTCACATAAAATGAAGTTGGGAGGAACTAAACTGTTCCTGGGCCACAAGTTGACCAGCTGCGAATTAAAGGATTCCATACAGCAGGACTGAGAAAAACCTTGGTGAGCATCAGCCAGGACAGGTAGATGGCACTGAGCTAGATTTGTAAGTTACATCCTCTCTTAGTTCAGGTGGGAGAGCTGGGAAGGAATTTATTTGTATTTTTTAGACTGTGGGCCTGCAGGGCAGGGACTGCATTGATTGTATGTAAGCCACTCTGGAAGCTTTTCTAGCTGAAGTGCGGGGGAAAGAAGTGCTCTAAATAAGCAAATAATAAAAGCAGGTGCTTTGTATGAGGACCTTGAACATATCCCAGTATTATCTGGCTTACAGAATGACTCTTCGGGCCGCTGATTTTAAAAGCAGAGGCATTTGCATGATAAACCACATCCCACCACTTCTTTGCACAGTATTAGATTTCCTGAACACTGTGGGTAGACCAGGCCTCCAACGGCCAAGTTCTGTGGCAAATGGGCCAGAGCTTAGGGAGAGAAGGAGCACCAACACAGCCATTTGTGGCTCAAACCCGTTTCGAATGACATTTCTTTTGCCTTTATCACTGGCCAAGCCCATCTTTCTGCACATCAGGCGGGGGGAAGCAGATCTCTGATTAAAAGAGCAGCCTTCGGAATCATGAAATAATATTTCAAAAGAAATCACAAGACACGAAAACATTGCTATCTTTGTGGTGGGGATGGGGGCGGGATTTATGTTTTTATTTTATTTTTTGCTTTTCATGAGGACTGGAAGCTTAGTGGGGAAAAGCAAAGCTGAGACTGGCAGGCATACCTCTCGCTGCAGCACTGGACTATCCTAAGGAGAAGGTGGATGGCCTTCAGTCGCTGGTGGCCAGTTTGCCTGCAGGCCACGCCCACCTGCCACTCCCAGATTTTGGCCAATGGGATGTGGGGGATGACCCTTTCCTCCGACAGCATCTGCTTCAGGATCTCGAAGCCTGGAATTCAAAAGACGTACATTGCATACTCCGTAGTGCCATTATGCTTGTCCGATAAGATGTGTTCCTTCTCCTCAGTGTAAATGACACAGTCAAATGCTAAGCAGGTTTAGAGCCGGTCTCTTTTAGTCTCTTGTCTTAACAGACTGCCCTGAAGCGAGCCATGGATAGTGAGGAGACCAAACCACCATTTCCAGTGAACTGAATAAACATGGACCTTACAGTTTCAAAATCAAGTGGTGGTTTTTTGGGGGTTTTCTTTAGGTCTTTGTGTTTCTTAGAGCTTCCTATGCTTTTCTGCAAGAGCGATGTCCCTACTGTATAGCCTAACCCCCCTGTGTTGCTAGAATTGAGTTAGTAGCTGCTTCCCAATACAGTATTGCGTCAAGAGATTTCTAGCTGCAGATATGGAAAAGCTTTAGTAGTTCCTGAAACAGAAAGTCCTCTATAAACATATTTAGTAAAACTAGCCCCAGAACAGGTTGTATCACTTGTCCCGTAATAGAAGAAACTTCTTACTCTTAACCCTGATACAGGTACTTATTTGTCTAAACCAGCCTTCTCTCCAGATGTTTTGGGCTACAACTCCCATCAGTCCTAGCCAGCTTGGCTGTACGAAGCTGGGCGCTGATGGGAGCTGTATCCCAAAAACATCTGGAACAAGCCAGGTAAGCAAAGACTGGCCTCAATGTTTTCAACCATGCCCGTGCATAGAACGATGTAAAACCAACCAACAATTAAAAAGGCGGAAATCAAAAGAGCAGACCAATAAGCAAAGGCAGCTAGTAAATAACAGTTGATTTATTAAGGGCAACAAGGGGGAATGTGTAGCTTCCGGATGATGCTGGACCCATCACCCTCCCTGACCCTTAGCCATGCTGGTTGGGGCTAATGGCAGCTGGAACCCAGGAACATCAGGAGCGTCATAGGTTTCCCAGTCCTGAGTTAAGATATTGTAAACTGCCCTCCCTCAAGTTTTTGCCCCAGGTGGCACATAGTTCAGTGAACTCTTATGGAATTCATGGCAGAGAAGGCTGCTGCTGCCTACTAGCTACGACGTCTATGCTCTGCCTCCACAGCTTCTGAATACCGGTTGCAGGAAACCGCAGGAGGGGAGAACGCGCTTGTGCTCAGGTCCTGCTTCTGGGTTTCCCATTGAGGCATCTGACTGGCTGATGCAAGAACAGGATGCTGGGCAAGGTGGGCCACTAGCCTGATCCAGCATGCTCTTCTTAGGTTCTTATCAATGAATGCTCCCATTTGCATGAATCATAATGTTTTATTTCAAACACCTTTTGCACTCTGCACAGAAGAGACACCCATAGTGTGTTAACACCTTCTTGGGTTCTTGCCCCCTCTCTCCACTGCCCAGTGTTACCTTGAGAAAGAAAAAACAACAGGCTTTGCTCCCCAAGATCCCCGACCCGTCACAAGGAAAGCGAGACTACGACGATCTTTGACTCGTGGCTCTGAAAAGCACTTACCTGTCTGGAATCTCCCCAGGTGACCTGCCGTCACTGTAAACTTATAACCCCATTCTGTGTTGCTCATGTCCGTGGTGAATCGATAGTAGAGGGTATCCCCTGTTACAAGAGCAAAGGAAAGCGTTCTCTTAAGCAGGGACACAGACAATCTCGCTCAAAACGCATACTATAAGCAAAGGGGCAGGGGCAGTTTTGAGGATCAGGCCAAGCTGCATGTCTGTGTTTTGCTGTTTTTCGGATTCCTGGCAGTATTCTGTGTGCTACATGGAGCATCATCATCTCATTTTTCAAAAAAAGTTAGAATAAGAAAAATGTCATGGCCTAAAGGGTTTTATAACTGAGCAAGTACTGTCTCCTGAACACACCTCAAACACAACCCTAAAACCATCTCTACTTTCCAGAATTCAGCGCTGGAAAGGAAATTGCTCAAAAATTTCTGCACTGAGGAGCGGTTTGTTTTTTCAAAGGTAATTTGCAAGACAAAACGGGATTCTGATCCCAGATGCTGAAACGTCTGCTATTAGCAAATCGCTAATACGTTGCCATGTTTTCTGCATCTTTTAAAAATATTTTTGACAGGCAACATGTTCTGAACAAAGGCAGGATTTTATGGAACTCTCTCTACATTAATAAACCTCTCCCCGACGATGCTAAGGAAGCGATGACTCACAGCGCAGGAGAAGACATATGGTGTTTTTTGTTCTCTGCCAAGCTAAAAGAACGAAACACATGAGAGCTAAGGGGTGGTGGGGAGAAGAAATTAGGTCAAAACTGAGCCCACTTCAGAAAGGGGAAAGGGAGAAAGTTAAACTGTGGAACTCGCTCCAGCGGGAGGAAGTGATGGCCACCAATCTGGATGGCTTTAAAAGAGGATGGGACACATTCATGGAGGAGAAGAGGGCTATTGATGGTTGCTAGCCATGATGGCTATGCTCTGCCTCCACAGCTGGAGGCAACAAGGAGGCCAGAGGAACTACCAAGAGCACCCGAGGGGGTCTGTAGGGAAGGAGGCAGCCTTTCAGGTATTTGAATGACTTGGCACTCCAATACAAATATGGTGGGCCCTAAAAATATACACCTCAAGTGTATAGTTGTTTGTTTGTTTATTATTTATTTTACCTTCATTAAAACAAACAAACAAACAATAAACAAACTGTTTTTAATATTGTTTTGATGTCGTAACATACCCTTGGAGCGAAGAGCAGATAATAAAATAATATAAAAATATACAATTCATCCTTCAGGAGGTTTCAGCTATAGTCTCTCAAATAACATTGCTGAACCCACTTGCTGGCCCCATTCCCTGAGGACACCCAACAAGTGACCAGTAAGGCTAGTTCTTTTTCTTCTGGCAGCTACAAAATTGGAGATGTCTCGCCACTGGAGAGTCTGTTCTGCGGTTGGGGAGGGGGAAGTGTGGGGTCTGATGCTGTCATAGAAGTTAATGCAGTGCAACAGACTGTGTAGAGAGGTGACAAGAACCAACTCTCTTTTTTATAGTATATGATGGCCACTGACAATATTTGTCAACCGGAGAAAAAGATGCTCCTGTTAAACTGCCAGTGTCTCAAACTATGCTCTAGAGAGACTTGCTCCCACCCTGTGGAAGGAGCACCTTCATCTGAGCATCACAGTTCATGTATGCCCAGTTTCATTTAGTACCTAGACAACTTTTGCTTCTTAAGCTGTATCAATGTTTCTGGCATCTAAGTATCACCAGAGAGTGTTTGCTAGCTTATCTAAGGGTCTCCCTCCCCTCAACAATGCTGCAAAACTTTACCTGGAAGCTCGAAGTCTGTCCACTTGTGCGGAGGCCCGCTGAAGGTGTGGCGGTCGTGGATGAAGTCACAGCTGCTGGCTACAACTAGCTCATCACAGCCCTCTTCCGTGTTACACTGAGAATCAAACTTGACGGAGAGGTATATAGCACCAGGGATGTGAACCTTATCCTGCGGGAGAGATCAGGAGCCAAGCTTAACAGAGGACCAATGCACATCAGAAAGACAGCTGAGCGGATGTGAGGAATTGGGGCCACAGCCCATCACTGGAGGCGAGGGCCCCAGAAAGCTGCCCCAGGTGAGAATGAAAGGTTCCTAACCACCTGCTGTAAACAAAAACAGGAAGGAATCCAACAAGAGAGAATGCTGGCTGATTCAAAATTATAATGGTGGCCAGGGTGGGTGTTTGGAGTGACAAATCCGAGGGCACAGAAGAACCTTGGTTGAAAGGTAAACACCGAAAGGGAAATGCTATTCTATGGATTCAAGTTTCATATCCTGAATCTGCAGGCTGGGAAGTGAGAACCAGCTTCGTTTAGTTCTCGCAGCAAACAAGCTAAAAATGAAAGGCTCCGATGAGCCTGGAACGCTAAGAGGTGGCTGCTCTCTGCAGCTCTTCAGAACAATTCACTCCTCCAGCTTCTCCTCCATATGGATTTCTGCGCTGAGGGTGGCTGAATCATCCCACGGCTAAGATGCACCAGAACGACCCATGTTCTAAAGAGGACTCTGCTTGTTCTGCCCAGGCATGATTCACTCCTCTGGAGGTCTCCATGGTGCATTATTAAGAGAGCTGAGACAGGTAAGAGTGACTCAGGCGGAGAAAAAAGGTGGGCTCCAGGGGTGGGAGGCTCCTGTAGCCTGTGGGGCAAACTTGGGCCTCCTCATTTGGCCCGCTGGGCCATTCTGGGGAAGTCATACCTCCTGCTCCACAATGTCTTCACACAATATGTCAGGTGTGGATAAGGGGAAGGCTTCAAAGGAGCAATCGAGAGGTTAAGGTGGGCTCCTGGTTTCTTCGCTGGAGCACACTCAGACCCACCTCTCAGCTGATAGCTAGTGGGAGCACACTTTGCCCAAAGAGGGGGTGGCAGTTTCCATTCAACAAAAACCTCATCTGCCTCCCAAGTGCTGCTCTTGGAGCTGCCCCGGTGTGGCTCCTTCCCACCTCCCACAAAGGAGCCACAGGTTGTTGCACCCACTTGCAAAATTCCCTTAGAAACTGCAGTGCATATGCCACCCTCCAAGCATATCTCGTTTCCACCTACACATAAATTATCTCAGTCATCCAACCCACCTCAGAAGGTAGGCAAGAACTGCTATACCCCATTTTGCACATGGGGAAACTAAAACCAAGCCCGTGTTGCTCATCTTAAGGGTTTTTGCCTGGATGGAATGTGTCCTTGTACTCGGATGACGTCTCTCGCTTGCAAGGGTGGAGACAGAGAGGGTTGTGTGAAGGTGTGTAGTCACTAGCTGGCATTTGCTGCCCTGCCCACTCTTGCCTCTGGCCACGCCCACCACTGGCATGTAGCCCCACCCCTGCCCAGAAGAGAACGTGGCTGAAAAAAGGTTCCCTGTGCCTGTCCTACTTGGAAACCTGCCTTGGTAAGTAAAGCCATTAAGGCCATTTTCTCTCTGCTGCCCACGTTTCTGCTCTTGGTGGGCCGTCACCATAATTTCACACAGGTGATGTCAGACTGCTGGGGGGAGTACCTCAAAATTTGTGTTGTTGTTATAGGGGTGCTTGGACTCCCGCACTTGGACGGCCATCCCGGGCTCCTCCATGAACTGACAGGCCGTCAACGCCATCGTCGCCAACATGCTTTCGTTGCAGCCGCGGAGCACTTTCAGGAGAATCTGCAGAGAGCACAAGTTAAACCGGCTTCAGAAGGCGAAGGCGGGTTTGCAAATGCAGCACAGTTGGTACCATCATCACTCCATCAGCTCTGCTGAGACAGGCCAGCCCCATCAGACTTCTCCCCTCAACTGGCACCTGGGGGCAGCCATTCCTTCAAGCTGCCTCTGTGGGAAATGGGGAGCAAAAGGCTCATTCCTTTGCTGAAAGACCAGCTCCATCAGGCACCTCCCACCCTTGAACAGTGCCAGCTGGGCAATAGGAGAACAGCCCTTTCGGAACTGGTTCCTCAGCTTGATTTCCCTCCCTGTCCCTTTTCCATTGTGTGCCATGGGTGTAAGCTTGTGGGGCAGGGACTTTAATTGAATGAATGTATTCTCTGGCAGGTTTTTAAGAGCCTTTTCCAAAGTCACAATCTTTCAATATGCCGGGGAGGGGTGTGTGTGTTTCTCTCAGAAAAAAACTGCTACCTTCTCGCACAGCTGCTTCTCCTCCAGCTGCAAAAGCATATCCAGGATGTACGTCATGTGAGCAGGACCGCTGAGCTCCAGCATCTCCTCGCTGATCGCCACGTCGTCGGGCCACTTGGCCAACAGCAAAGCCAGGGCGTGCCTCGCGTAAAGGACGGCGGTGGCATCGTTGACCCGGTAGAGGTAGCCGCGCACGGCCTTCTTGCTCCTGGAGTCCAGCTCCTTGTGCAGGAGGACGGAGCTCTTGGTGCGACGTTGCTTGGCGTAGCTGAGCTGGAGGTCGCTTTCCGTGTTGGTGATGAGCTTCTGGGTGATGGGGTTGGATTCTTCTGTGGCCTTGTTGCAGGGGGCAGGCTTGGACTGTAAAACAGGAGCAGGCTGCAGAGATTCGGGGTTTTATTTCACTTCGAAATCCAACACCACTTACCACGCTGGGGCTTTCCTAGGCAGATGCAGCCCACATAGTTTGGGGCAGCTGTTTTCCATAGCTACCATGAACTAGAAACCTACATTACTGTGAGGCAGCTGAGGATGAGGGACAGCAGTTCTTAGCCCAACTGAGCATCCTGGCTGAGTGGGGGGTTTAAACTGAGGCTTCCCATGTCCTAGTCTAACCACTACACTTCACTGAATCAGCCACACTCATTTGCCACTGGAGACTTGTGTGACTCTTGGTGTCGACATTATGAACCTTTCTAAACTGAGTATTTATGTACTGCTTCTTCCTTCTTCTGTATACTCCCAATTCTTGGGATTCTGCAGTTTGGACATGCTGGATTCATTGCTATTTGCCCACCTGAATACTTCCAAATGTTTTATGTGTATTATGTCAGGTGCTCCTAGTACACTGACGTACGTGGAAGACTCACCAGACATGGCACAATGATCATGTCCGTATCGAGCGCTTTGGAAATCTGCTCCTCTGACCGCAAGCACTTGCTGGGCTGCCATTTCTGAGCCAATGTCCGGATCCTCTCATCCGTTGTCACCACGTCACCGTCAAACCTTTAAGGGCACACCCAAGCATTTTGCAGTCAAATTCCAGAAACGTAAATAAAAAACAGGATCTTTGCATGAAAAGCCTTCTCCATTTACATTCCCGATGCTACTTCCCCTGGAAGGCTCTTGTTTGCTGAAATCTTGAATACGCTGATTGCAAAGCAGTTAAGTATTTAATGCCTCCCAGCTTTAATTTGCAAGATGCAAATGGCGTGGAGAGCAGAGTTGGCTGACAGCAAGAAGCCAACCTACCACTTAGCTGCTCTCCAAGGGGAAGGAGTATACAGCACAGGGAAAGCCTACAGGCTGCCCGCTAAATGATGGTGGACTCCAACTCCCAGCATCCCCAGCTACCAACATGGCCAATGGTCAGGATTATCATTATTCTACTTCATTTATTAATCGCCTTCTAAACCACTGTCTCAAGATCATCTACAAACAAGGTAATTCAAAAACAGCTTAAAAGCACGAACACGGCAAATGCACTTATACGAAAACTAAAACCCTAACGAATGGGCACTCATGGTAAAGACCCCTTCATCCCACTGGGAAAGCCTGTTGGAACAAAATTATCTTCACTTGTTTCCAGAAAGTGAATGCTATTCCGCAGAAACAGGGCAGCCACGCTAAAAGTCCTGCTCCCAAGTTGCCACAAAGTGGGTTTCTGAGGCCTTTGGAACTTGCAGGAGAGAAAGCAGTGAGCCACTGAGACTGTAAGGGATGAGGAGGTCGCTCAAGCAACCTGGTCCCAAGCTGGTCCTAGGTTGAAGGGAGGTGGTGTCCGACACACATCTACAGTGGATCACATTGGCTGCTCTTGTTATAGCGGAAGAACCTGACACCAAGGCCTGTGCCTGGACTGCCTCATTGGCTGACTCACTTCAGAGGAGGAATGCTCCTCTGCACAATGTAATTCCCTGCACTACACTGGGTGAATACTGTCCTTTAGAAAGGTACTCAACTCTTCCTCATAACAGTTCATTAAAACACACACACACACAAACACAAACACACACAACCCCTTCTTCCCCATCCCACTCCTGGAAAGGTGGTATCCATAATGCTCTTTCCCTCTTTTATTTATTCGTCCTTTTATGTTGTTATCTCACCCTTATTGGAACCCAAGAAGGCAGACATGTGCTTCCTAGGCAGTCACCCACCCAAAGCACTGGCCAAGACCCCAGATGTGCTCAGCTCCAGCAAGGTGGTGGCCTCATACACTTTCAAAACATGTCCTTTTGTTCCAACATTGATCGGTCAAGCCGGTGCATGCACCCACCCAGCTCCTCATTTCCAGCTAGCCTTGGGAACTCCTTTACCTCTTCTGGACCTCCAGGAAGAAAGAATCGGTCCTTTTCATTTGCAATTCATACATGGCCCGAAGGATATGCAGAGGGGCGTCAAGGGCATCGTGGGTCATCTGCAATTAAGTTCAACGGGGTAAAAAGTGAGGGAAAGGGTCGGTGCTTTGACTCTTTGCTTCTGGGGGACTATGATTCAACAATGGGTGTGTGAATTGCACATGTTGTATGTGAGTCAGCCTTTGGAAGTCCCAAATTTGAAATCGGGTTTCATGAGCACATTTAAGCAATGCATTCATTAAGCTTTCTTTGTTAGTATCTTGTGGGGCCACAGAAAGGGGAGTTCCTGTTGCCTAGTCTAGCAGTTCATTCTGAGAAAAATCAGAACTTCACCTAAAGCTGCTGAACAAAGATGTAAAAACAGCATCAGCAACCGTAGTCCAGTAGTACCTCAAAGACTAAGGGGTTTCCTCCTATGGACTAGAGTTCATTTCAGAGAAAGATATTCACACATCTGATGAAGTGGGCTCCAGTCCCTAGGTCTGGACATGTTTGGAAACTAGCCAACTACAAAAAGGTAAACACAGTGGTACCTCGGGTTAAGTACTTAATTCGTTCCGGAGGTCCATTCTTAACCTGAAACTGTTTTTAATCTGAAGCACCACTTTAGCTAATGGAGCCTCCTGCTGCCACCACGCCGATTTCTGTTCTCATCCTGAAGCAAAGTTCTTAACCCAAGGTACTATTTCTGGGTTAGCGGAGTCTGTAACCTGAAGCATATGTAACCTGAAGTGGTACAGAGGTACCACTGTATTACACTTCTTGCTCCTTCCACTTTTGCCTCTGGCCCTGCCCGCCACTCGCATGTGTTCCATCCCCCAAAGGCTCCTTAGAAGGGAATGTGACCCCACAGACTGAAAAGGGTTCCCCACCCTCAAAATAAGACCCAATCTGTGCAATGTGAACTAACATACTGTGCTGCTTGGTGGCCTGGGGTAGCTCAGTTGGGAGAGCGCATGACTCTTAATCTCAGGATCGTGTGTTTGAGCCCCACATTGAGCAAAAGATTCCTGCATTGCTGGGGATGGGACTAGATGACCCTTGTGGCCCCTTCCGACTCTACAATTCTGAGATTCTTGCCTGTTGCTAGATAAATGTCAAAAGCGTACCAGGAAGCATATTTTGGTGGTTTCATCCAAGCCCTCCAGTGGATCGAGCCTGTTCTGGTCAGCATCCGTGGGAGTGACAGCAGACTGATCCAACGCTTGATCCTGGTCCCTTTCACCAAGGTCTGGGCTCTTGTGCTCCGCCAGGGAGCTTATCTCCTTTTTCGATGAGTAAAGCATGATTGACAAGATCTGCAAGAGACAAAATGCAACTTGAATGTCGGTGGCAGACCAACCAGGCCACACAACCTGTAGGCTGAGCTTTGTCAACGTGGTACCTTCCAGATGTTTGGGACTTCAGCTCCAACAACAACAACAACAATTTTTAAACCTTTCCACTCTAGGTGGTTTCCAGCAAATGGGGGGGGGGAATGTCAAACATTAAAAACTTCCTGATACATCCCAGCCAGCATAACCATATCTGATTGGAGTTGTGGTCCAAAAAATATGGAAGGCACCAGGCTGGTGACAGGTGCAATAGAGCCTTTTTGGTTAAGGATGGGGGTATAAATGCCTTAAATGCAATTGCAGTCAGTATCTGAATCAATGCACCATATGTGGCTGCCCTGTACAGAGTTAGGCCATTGGGCCCACCCAGCTTAGCACTGTCTGAAAGGACTGGCAGGAGACATAGGTTATTATGTTGATATGGCAGCGTGGGAAAGTCTTTGGAAAGGAGATTTAAAATTTACAGCATGCTTACGCATTAAAAGAAAACCACATGAAGATGATGGTATTTGACGCCTAGCAAGCTGGCAGAAATGTGTAAGTCTAAATCCAATATATGTTGGAAGCGTAAAGAGAAAGAGGGTACTTTTTTCACATGTGGTGGTCCTGTAAGGTTGCAAAAGCCTTCTGGGAAATGATTTATAATGAACGGGGGGGGGGGATGCTTAAAATAACTAAGATCAGAAAGAACTATTTATCTGTGCTACCATGGCTGCCCAAATGATATATGCACAAAACTGGAAAGAGGAAATGACCCCAAAATGAGATGACTGGCAAATAAAATTGATGGAATAAGCAGAGATGGCAAAACTTAGCAGAAGATTAAGAGATCAGGATGATAAACTCTTTGTAGCAGAATGGGGAAAATTTATTGAATATATGAAAACAGACTGTAAACAATTAAAAACATTAGCAGGATTGATATAACCACGAGCAGTAAGGATTTTAAGGGAATTAAAAACAGATAAATGGGTAAAAAGGATAAATTAAGATATGCATTAAGAGAATCTAATAGAAAAATAAAAAACTGCAGAAGAGGAGGGAGGGAAGTCACAGAAAACATTACTGGATTTGTGTGTGATTTATATTTATTGTTGAATAATGCAAAACGGGAAAATGGGAAATAAAAATGTATTAAAAAAATAAAATGAAATGACTGGCAGGAGGCTCAAGAGGAATTAGTCCTGTTTAGGCATTCAAAATGAGGCTCAAAATGAACAGAGTTAAGGGTCTCCCCTCCAGACCTCCATAACTGATGCATGAAAGGTCACAAGAGGAAGAAGACAAGGTCCGTTGAAGGATCTCCTCTACACCCCTGCATAGCTTGAGCCCTTGTGTGTTCTCTTTGGAGGACTGGAAAGAGCTACCGCAGATGAGCAAAAGGAATCGTTTCAGATGCAGGGGATCAGCAGCCCCGCCATCTTGGAGAAGCCCTTGCATTACCTCCAAGTCTCGGAGAAGCCAGGTCTTACTGAAGCCTGTTCCTTTGCTGCACTTCTTCACCAGCAATTTAAGCAGACCCGTCTGAAGGAAGGCGGTGCGAATTTCTTGAAAGGGATGCATCTGCCAAAGAGAGGAGAAAAGAAAAGAAAAACCTGTTGAAACCAGATGTATCGCAGCCCAGATGGAAAACTGCTTGCATGATGTGGCTTTCGTGTAATCTTTACATCTTAAACCTTATACTTGGCTGCTTGAATTATACTCTCTGAACCGCTTTTTCCCCCCTGCCTCTGAACAACAATATCATATTCAAAAGGCATTGGGTGCATGAAGAAATAGGGAGTGACCAGGAATAATGCAAATCTTCTTCCAGCACCTTTTCTGAGGTTTGACCCCTTGTTTCTTTGGACTGAGATTGGCACCGTCCTGCTTTCTTCTACAGGCCATTTCCAAAGTCAAACGGATTTCACGTTTGTTTCCCCCTCTTCCCTCCCCATTCCTTTCCTCTTGTGTGCTATGTTCTCTCTTTTTAGACTGTAAGCCGGAGGACAGGGGGCATTTAGTTTTAATGGCTTGCCTGTAAGCCGCTCTGGGAGCTTTTTCAGCTGAAGAGTGGGGGATCCTAATGCTCTAAACCAGGTTTCCCAAACTTGGGTCTCCAACTTTTGTTGGACTACAACTCCCACCATCCCTAGCTGGCAAGACCAGTGGTCGGGGATGATGGGAGTTGTAGTCCAACAACAGCTGGCGAAACCCTGCTCTAAAGGTGTAGTGAAGACCACTGGCTTCACCACCTATATCCACCGCACATAGTACCTGCCACGCTATACTGTACCTTAAGCGTCCTGTATAGCCCCTTCAGGGCAAGAGATAAGACCCAGGTTGCTTCCACAGCCTCTGCAAAGCTGCTGTTGATGCTGGTCTGGAGAAGGTGGCTGGTGATGAACACAAAGTGCTGGAGGTACTGCCGCAACTGGCACCGAGACTCGTCATCAGCTTCTCCGCATGGCTGAACCAGCTGGAGGTCTTTCACTAGAAAGCAGGAGGAGGAGATGACTGTGCAGGTTTCTGCTGGGGATCGTGGCCTGGTTCAGTACTCGGGCCAACCTTGACCTAACACCCCAAGTGTTCCACGGAGAGCATCAACCCAAACATCAATTCTATTTGCTTAAAAAATAAACAAAATCAGGTATACATAAAAGTGGGACGCTGATCGTGCATCAAAATAACCCCAATGCAGGCAGCAAGGTAGAATATAGAGATTTTGTGGTGCCGCAGCATTTATTTTGCCAAACATGCCACTGTTTAAGCAGCCACCTCTGAGCTTCTGTCTAGCAAAGTAATGCATAAAAATGGTGATGCGTGCAAAGAACCAAACACCTGAAACCCATTCTCAAATCCCATCCCATTAATTTCCTGCAACAGTGAAAAATGAACTGCCTTAGAAATAATAAAAGAAAATAGGATTCATGGGGTTCCACAACAGTCTTCGTGTTGTGTGACCATCACTCTCATTCATTCATTCATTCATTCAAACACTTTTATTCCTTCTGCCTGCCAAGGTCATTTTTCCTTGTGATCTCTGGCATCGGTGCCTTTATATGGATTTCTAATGATGTGCATTTTATTTGCGGGGTGGTGGTATGCAACTAAGTTCCATTCACAGCAGACCCGTTGAAATTAATGAACGTGACCTCATTACAGACATTAATTTCAACAAGTGTTGCATTTGTTTTTACTGTTTGCATTTTAATATGCTGTTGTGGTGCTGTGATTTTAAATTGTTGCCCTGAATGGCAAAAGGGCACCAGAAGGGCAAGGCAGAAATTTCTGTGTGAGGGAAGTAAAACAATTCATTCATTTGTTAACCAATTAACACGAGCCACTTCTTTAAAAAAGAAAAAAAGTGGGTGTTCTAGCCCTTGTGACTGTGAAGGCAGCTAAGAATGCAAAACCAAGTGGTGCAAGAATCATGCTGAGATTAAGTTGAAAGGAACCTGCTTTTCTCTTCCGTGTTTTCATGTCCACAACCACCGCCCTGTTCTTCTCTGTGAAGTGCTTGAGGATGATCACGTTGTGGGCCTCATTTGCGTTGTCCATATACACAGACCGGGTCCCCATGCACAAGACCTGTAGGCAACGGAGAGAGAGAGAAAGCAGAGAGGAAGTCAAACTCCAGGCAAGGATTGACCATGACTATCTTTTATGCATCCTCCCCTGCCCTAGCAAAATGCATTTTTCTTGTTGTCATCATTGCAATTGTGGCAGCGCTGCCTGGGAAATGGATCCGCAGCGGCGGTGCTTTAAAGCTCAACGCACTCACCTCTGGAAAGCCGACAAGTACCAGCAAGGTAAAGATGTTGGTGTGTTTCAGCTGGAAGGGCAGCTGCTTGATGCAGTGGTCTGTGAACGCAGCAATCACACTGTGCCATTGGGCGGAGGCGTTCAGGGCTCGGAGGATGTCGGCCATAGTGCATGCCCAGTCGAGGCCTACACGGCTGAAAAACAAAAGTTTGAGGTTTTCTTAGGCTGAGCAGCCCATTTAGCTGTGAGTCTGTGTGCGCTATTCATGCACCAGTGAGGTTTCCAAAACGACAAATGACTCCAATGATCAAGCAAAGGCACCCTTCCCTCTGATGCTTAGCAGAGATTCCTTAATCAAGGATGGACAAGCTTTCTTGGAAATGATAACTGGCCTCCCCCCATAGAAACAGCATGCTTGGTACACTCTAGCGCAGTGGTCCCCAAACCTTTTTTGGGCCACTGCCCCCTCCATGGGTCCACAAACTCATCCCCACTGCCCCCTGCCCAATAAAAAGCATTATTCAGAATACTGTAGTCGTTTACACAGCCCGCTAAGGATGGATAATAACATCAAAAAATTCAAAACAGTAATGATAAACTGCACATTCATTCAAAGTCCAATCAAAACTATTTAATTAATTCAACAAAACTGATTAACTAGATCCCGTGATACCAGCTATAACCGATAATGAGATCTTGTGACAACTCAGAACCGTGACTATAGCTTTGAAAGCAATCAAGAGCAGTGGAAGGTGTTAACACTTCAGGCTCTAGCCCCACCTCCAATGCCACCCCCCTGCCTCTTGGCAACCCCATGGTAATTCCACTACCCCTGGGGAGAAGGCGGTACTGCTCACTGCTGCAGGGCAAAACCATCATCTTCTGAAGACCTACGAAGCTGACCCACAAACCGTAACAGCCTCCACTAACAAGCTCATGTTGCTAGGATGGAATGGGGAGGGGTAAATGCCCCCTCAATATGCCAGAGTCCAGGCTGGTGCAGCAAAGAGGCCTGGATCAGGCCCACTGTAGTGATACGACAACAGCAGGGGCTCAGTGGATCCTGTGCTTGCCCAGTGCCCCAGTACATGGGGGTGTGGGGGTGTCTTGCACTGGCTCTTGCAGGCGGGGAGACCGCCTGCAATAACCTCTGCCCACCTACCGTTCCCTATTCCAGGATTAGGCAGAGGAAAACTTTTCTCTATGTACCTGTCCAGGCAAACCGCTCCCAAGCTGAAGAGGAGATGGGTCGTCTTCCATCCTTCCGGCACAGAGGATCCATCGGCAGCAACGAGGCCGTGTTTGGCCGAGAGGACCGTGGTCACGGCAGCGTCTACTTCTGCAGGCATCAGCCTCCGAATCAACTGGCCTAGGAGCCCCAGGGTTAAGTGGTACGTTTCATTCAAATGGCCGGCATTCGAGATCACAACTTGAAACATCAGCGGGAGGATCTGGTCCAGGTTCATCAGAGACATCGTCGAGTCCTGCAGAGAGGGGAGAAGGGGGCAGGAAATCAGAGGACTGGGGATGTGGTTCACTCCGTTTCTCAATTTCCAGTTTTTGCCTACTTCCAGCTGGGAATGGACTGCTGGTCTCACCTGAAATGTGTTTGTAAGGTAAAGGTAAAGGGACCCCTGACCATTAGGTCCAGTCGTGGCCAACTCTGGGGTTGCGGTGCTCATCTCGCTTTACTGGCCGAGGGAGCCGGCGTACAGCTTCCGGGTCATGTGGCCAGCATGACTAAGCCACTTCTGGTGAACCAGAGCAGCACACGGAAACGCCGTTTACCTTCCCGCCGGTACCTATTTATCTACTTGCACTTTGATGTGATTTCGAACTGCTAGGTTGGCAGGAGCTGGGACTGAGCAACGGGAGCTCACCCCGTCGTGGGGATTCAAACCACGACCTTCTGATTGGCAAGTCCTAGGCTCTGTGGTTTAACCCTCAGCGCCACCCATGTCCCAAAACCAATGTGTTTGTAATGGGTGTCAAGGCAAGAAATGTTCGGAGTCAAGAGCACACAGCTCTTTCCTGTCCTCACTCAGTCTGTTTCCTGCCTTCATCCAAGGTGGGCCGTCTATCCAGCTGTTTATTCACCTCTGCTTTTTATGAGCAGGCCCAAGGTGGATGGATCAGCCTCAGGCTGTCCCATTCAGCAGTCGGCTGCACTCTCCACACCCTGTTGCAGGTTCAGGTGGTTTGGTGGGGTCCCAAGGATGGGAAAAGGACACCCCCACCGCCCAGTTCTTTGTCAAGCCTCTGCCCTCGTCTCCTCCAGCTGCTTTACCCACTTCCATCTTCTTGCCACCCAGAAACTCCCTGGCTTCCCTTCCCCCAGTTTGTGCAGATTCTTACTGATTTCAAGCGAGGCAACATGGCAGCCAGCAACCCAAGAATCCTCTTCTGGGAGCACTCGGCAAATATCTCTTCTTGGCTGGGCATTGCCTTCTCTTCAGCTCGGCATGGAGTCAAAACGTCGGCAACTTCAGCGTCTGTAAAACAAAATAAAGCAACATAAATTCCTCCAAACTGCAGAATTGTCATTACTGTTGCGGTAGCTGGTTCACAGTGCGCTCCCTCCGCGTGCTTGACTTTCTTTCGCTTTTGGCGCTGACCATGGTGCAGCATTGCATCTGCAATGTGATAACTGTGGATAGCTTTAACTTTCCTTATGGTATTTCCTTATGCCCTGTGAGATCAGACCAGAGGACCATCCGGTCCAAGAGTCCTGTTTCCTACAGCAACCAACCAGATGCCCCTGGGAAGCCCCTTGCAGGAAATGAGTACATCATGGCTATTCACCAGCAGGTGGTATTTAGAGGCATGTCTCAGATCCCTGAGGATACAGCCATGGATTGATCTTTGAGTACGCTGTCAGCAAAATGCTGGTGCCACACAGCTCTACTTCTCCTTTATATCTGCAGGTGAGGAAATGGATGTGCTGGACCATTCTCTTGCCTTGGTAATGGACTGGATTGGAGCCAACAAACCGAAGCTCAATCCAAGTAAGACTGGGCCACTGTTAGTAGGTGGTTCCCTAGAACAAATGGATGAGAGGTGGCCTGCCCTCAACGGGCTTACACTAAACCTGAAGGAGCAGGTACATAGCTTAGGGGTACTCCTTTGCTGTGCTGGAAGCTCAGGTGGCATCAGCTTCGGCTGGCAGTCCCGCGGTGCCACTATCTGGCCTAACTTCTGTTGTCTATGCTCCGGTAACCTTGTAAGTTAGACTACTGCCACGCGTTATACCACCTCTCCCCATATGAACCAACCCAGACCCTGTGATCATCACCTGAGAGCCTTCTTGTGTCTCCCCCACAAGAGGCCCAGAGTGTGGCTCCCCACTTATGGACTGCTCTCCCCAGGGAACCTCACCTGGCATCTTCATTATACAGCTTTAGGCACCAGGCAAAAGTGTTGCTGTTTTTTTGGTAACTAAGCCTTTGGCTGATTAACATTCTATGTCCTTCTAAATGTGTTTGTAGGAGGGTGGTGGTGGTTTTTTATTTGTTCTTGTTCTTATTATGTATTTTGTGTTCTCGTTTTGTATGTTTATGTTGTGATCTTCGGATGCAAGGCGGGCTACAAATTTAATTAATAATAATAATAATAATAATAATAATAACAATAATAATAATAACAACCCTTTAAAAGTCCTCTAAGTTGGTGCAATGCACGGTGTGAAGCAGTGAAGCATCTAGCCTCAATTTAGCCAGTCCTCCAAGCCACCTTGGGAGGCCTGGGCACTCCCTCATCTGCACTCCCAAGCACAGCATCACTTCCTATTTGCAGTTTAGTGCTAATCAAGGTTTACTGCAATGTTCATACTGGTAAACTATGACTAGCACTTACCTTTTATTAAGTTCTCTGAACATGCATAAACTTCTGCTCAGAAATTATTCCCTCTCCTTCCACCAACTCATTTTTCCACATTTAAGATAAATATAGTTTGTAAGGCTGCTGGCTAGGGTGTCTTGAAAGGCACTTGTTACATTTTAGGCAATTTAAAAATGATGACTATCGACTACATGTTATTACCAGCCGCAGGCGCAAAGTAATTTTGATGCCAAACAATGGCAGAGCCACCAACTTAGAAGAAACATGTTCAAATGATAAAGGAGAAAGACACTTAAAAACAGAGTAGTGACTTGTAATTCCAGGAACCGAAAAGAAGTAATCTTTACCTGCAGATATAGATTCCTTTGCTTGAAAATCTGAATTAAGAGCAAGCTTCTCTCTCTCTTGTGTTACCATCTCTTTCTTCAGTGGAAGGCCATTGGAGGACTTGCCCTCCGTTTTCACTTTCTGCCCTCGTTCGGTATCTGCAGAGGCCTGGATTTCATCAGCGTTTCCATTCCCCTACAAATAAAGGAGAGGTGAAAATTGCAACAGTGTTCTTATGCAGTTGGCAAGCCTGACTTGTCAAAAGCTAAAACAAACAGCAGGGTGGAGCACCTGCAGGTTTCAACTTCACCAAATTGGGCTGCCTTAAGAAGGTTCTCCCCCCCTCAGCCAGAGGGATTTGTTTTCACTGAGACCTGATGGAGATGGGTCCCTAACTTCCAGAGCATAAGGAATTTGATAAGGCTGTGCTCCATTCCTTCCTGGGATGGAGGAAACTCCCCAGCTGAAAAGCGAAGGGAGTGGGTGGTGGTGATTGGCAGTGTAGGTGTGTGGGAAAGAGGACGTGTGCGCTCAATGAATGGGTGCGCTTGCCATGTTCCTCATGAGATGAGACATTTGATTTCTACACTTTTGAACTATTAGCTATCAGCCTGAAATTACCACAAATACACAAAACCAAGGTGAAGTCAGATTCAGGCCCTGGGAAGCCATCATTCGTTCCACGCACCACTCATGTCTCTTTGTTAACAAAAATAGGATTCTTCATCAATGACAATATTCACATGTGAAGGTATACCACAGTTAATCGTTTGCTGTGAATGTGGAGCTCACTCCCACCTTCTAGAAAACAGGAGTCAACATCCTCCTGTTCTGCCTTATCTGCTTATAAGCTGCAAGAATCTGCAGTGCAGGGCAGCTTTTGCCTACCCAGTATATCCTACAGCTCTTTTGGTTTATAACTCACAGCAGACCAAGCCAGCATGGCCACAGGATGCTGGGGCTGAAGAGAGTTGTAGCCCAAAACATCTGGAAGGTACCATGTACACAGAAGTTGCTATAGGCAGTCATTACAGCTGCAGAGAATCATAAAAAGGGACACCAAAAGAGGGACCAGTTTGAAGCCTCTTTCGTTTACATTGAAGCATTTTTAAAAATATATATTTACGTTGCAGTGGGTGAAAGATGCAGACGTCGCCTTATCGGTTTCCATGGCTCTCTCACTAGTGCCGTCTGTGGAATTTTCGACTGATAGTATCCCCTTTTCAGGTAAAGATTCGCTTTCTGGCAACATGCAGAGCAGAGCGAGGCTCTTCAAACCTGGGTGTGGGGGAAGGAAGATAAGATGATCCAAAAGCGGAACATGAATGGACCAGATCCTAAATGTGTACTGGGGTGAGGGTGGAGGAAAAGGAGGAAATAAATCCAACTCTCATCATAATTAGAGCAAGTTCTGGAACTTGAGGGTTGAGAAAATGAGCTCTGTGCCTCTTTCACCCCTCAGCAGTGTCCAAGAATCCAGACCAGCTCATATGGGGTTTGCTGCCACTACTGAAAGCCTCCCTTCCAAATTATCCTATTCCCTAGCCACCAGGGATGGGGAAAGGCAGCCTTATGGACCAAACAGCCCACACTGGGTAGAGAGTAGTTTAGCAAAAAGAGCAGTGTAGGTACAAGGTGTTTTGACCGTGGGGGTTTTAAATGCTGGAAGAAGTTGTCCCAACACCCCCCAACCCTTTATTATTTAAATTTCTTAGCTACTTTTTTTCTATGGCAACTCAAAGTGACTTACGATATTTTAATAAAAAAAACACACACTGGCAAAAAACCAGCACCCCTACAATAAAGCATCCCACCCATGCAAAAAGTTAACCTCTGCAATCTCCATCCTGAAACGGAATTCAGATGCAGACCTTACGGCAGGGTGCAGGGATCCCCCAGTCCCCCATTCGCTGCTGAACTACACTTCCCATCAGCCTCAGCAGGCATGAACAGTGGCCATAGATGAGGGGAGTTGTAGTTCAGTAACAACCAGAGGGCCAAAGGCTCCCCACTCCTACCTTTAAAGCCCTTCACGGCCTAGGACCTTCGTACCTACGGGATCGCCTCTCCTGGTATGCCCCACGGAGGACCTTAAGGTCCATAAACAGCAACACCCTAGAGGTCCCGGGCCCTAAGGAAGTTAGATTACCCTCAACCAGAGCCAGGGCCTTCTCAACACTGGCTCCGGCCTGGTGGAATGCTCTGTCTCTTGAGACCAGGGCCCTGCGGGATCTGATTTCTTTCTGCAGGGCCTGTAAGACAGAGTTGTTCCACCTGGCCTTTGGCTTAGAATCAGTTTGATTCCCTCCCTCCTTTTCTTTTCCTTTCTCCTCCTATGAAGAGACTGCATCCTAATGTTTTAATGTTGCATCTTAATCTTTTAAATTGTATTTTAATCAACTTGTTTTTATTATTGGTTGTTAGCCGCCCTGAGCCCGGTCTTGGCTGGGGAGGGTGGGGTATAAATAAAAATGTATTATTATTTTTACAGCTTTATATCAAAGCAACAGGCCTTAGCGCATGGGCAGTATCTATGCCTGGGATAAGCAATGTCCTTCTCCCACCGATGCTCTGCCCCGGGTCTGAGCAGTCATCCCCATGTCCTTCACCTTTCCCATGCTGCACTTTCACCAGGCAGTCCCCAATCAGCTGAACGCACTGCTGTTGCAGGGCCCTGGCGTGGGCGACGACCTGGGGGTCCAGCGCCTCCTCGCCATCCCCTTGCTTGCCGCTCGACAAGTCGGCGCTGTAGAGAGCCAGAGCGGAGAACAGCAGCCAAGAGTAGTTGTGAAGGTAGGGCTGGATGAGCCGATGGCGGTCGCTGATCCGGATGGTCATCATCGGGTGCGCTGTGACGCTGTGGGTGGGCAGGTGGCTAAAATGGAGGCGAGGAGGGAAGAAAAGCAGAACTCCTCGTTACGATGCGATGGCTGGCACTGCTACTAGCAAAATGTCAACAGGATGCATGTGACTGCCACTAGGTGCAAAGCGGGGTTGTGCTCTGCGGGGCGCACGGGCACAATACAAGTCTCTGCAACCTGGACTGTCATCTTCTTTCTTGCTTATTTTCTGAAAATGCTTACAAAATACAATCCTCTTATACCCCCAACCCCCTCAAAAGTACTGCTCCATCCATATGGGCTCTGCACAGTTCCTGGCACCGGAAACAAATTCATAGGGCAAGGATGTAGAGGTACCCTATTCCTAGTGTCAGATTAGTAGATTCAGGGTGGGGTGTTAAGAAAAGAAACCAGATACATCTGGCAAGCGTGTGGGCTCCCCACCCCTGACTCAAGCTAGATTGGGAGAAGTGCTGAGCAAATTGCACCTGCGGATTAGCCAGGATTTGCCCCCACCCCTCCACGTGATAATGCCAAAAAGAAGGGGTGCCCAATTCCCAAGCGTGATACTGTTAAGATTCAGAAGGTTGTGAAGGCACAGTACCTCTCAGAGTACTTCTTGGCCGAGTAACACCCAAAGCAAAGGTCAAAATCTTCGCACACGTTGCAGTTCATGCGCTGCCCAACGATAATGCCCTGGCAGTGGTCACAGGCATATTCCATGTTGACCATGTCATGGTTCGCCTCGTGGCCTTCGGGTCTCACTCCGCCTACATGGGGTGCAAAGGGACAGCAACGGGTGTTCAAAGCAGCTATCGTTCGTTCAATATCTACACCACTCTTGCAGCAGAACTGTTGAATAAAGCCGTTTCCTCAGCCTCTGCTGCCTGGTACCTTCCAGATGTTCTGGACTACAGCTCCCATCAGCCTCAGCAAGCACAGAGGGGTGTAAGCTGTAGTGCCAAACATCTGGAGGGCACCAAGTTGGCAAAGGCTGATATGTTCCGATTTCTCTTTCTTAAACAGGCTTAAAAATAACTCTTTAGGGTGCACACTCAGTGTCTTTGCATGGGCCAAGAGCCAGAAGGTTCAAAGTCCTTGCTGGTAAGACTTTTGAATGGCAAAAAAATGAGATGTTTTGTTTGCATGGAAAATGCCCTGCTGGATGTGACCAAAGACACATTTAGGTTCCATCAGCAGCCCGTTGGGAGTCTCCGGGAAACTTGTGAGAGACGAAAAAGCAGCACTTCTTCCCCACTGCGTCTGGTATTCTGAAGTTTACTGTTTTGGGCCATGGAGATTCCATTTAAGTATCACGACTTATCACCTGGAGAGGCCAAGGCTCCAGTTCAAAGCTTGTCTTTGACACTTCCGGGTCCCCTTGGAGCAGAGAAACGGGGAGCCGGTGGCCCTCCAGATATTGCTAGAATGCAGCTCCCATCAGCCCCAGCCTGTATGGCCAAGGGTCAGGGATGATGGGAGTTGTAGTCCAGCAACATCTGGAGGGCCACAACTTCCTTATCACAGCCCTGAAACACAAATAAGCTTGGGTTGATGTGAGCTGGGAGCTAGAGGGCTGCAGGTTCCCCATTCTTGCCCCCAGAAATAGAAAGAGAGAGAGAGAGTGAAGGGAAAGGAAGGGAGTAGATAACTTGAAGTCCCTCTTCTCTGCTGGGAAAACGGGCCAGTAGTAGTTGATGAATGTGCTGGGAATCCACATAACATCAATCCATCTATACACATACACACCACTACCTGCAAATTAGAGTATTTCCATGTTTTACACCCTACCCCTCCTTTTTCTTGTGGGGACAGTATTGCCCGTTTCAAAATTCAGAAAACTGGTGCCATATATATATATATATATATATATATATATTCATGCAAAAGGATCTCCTTGGATGTCAACTTTTTTTAAAAAAAAAAAGGAAAAGAAAGATGTTAAACTACAGAAAACTGAGCACCCCCCTTTGAAGAAGAAACGATGCCATTTCTGTCCAACCGGCTTACCCAAAAAGCACGTTTTGCAAAGATCCATGTCGTTGCACTGCAAGCAGCGGTAACGATGCCAAGGAGCGATCTCATCGCACCCGTCGCAGGAGATGTCCACGTGTAACAGGTCACAGTAGCGGGCAATGAACATGTGCATCTGGAATGAGACATGGAAACACTTTTCACAGGCTTGCTCTGCAGAAAACTTTAAACCATAAAATGCCACCATCTTGGCTCTGCCATCATCTGTAGCATGGGCAGATCAATATATTTCTGATAGAAATTGTTGAATTGTAGAGTTGGAAGGGGACCAGAAGAGTCATCTAGTCCAACCCCCCTGAAATGCAGGAATCTTTTGCCCAATGTGGGACTCAAACCCAGGACCCTGAGATTAAGAGTCTCGTGCTCTACCAACTGAGCCATCCCAGCAGGCCCAGTTTTGCATGTATTAATTAGCCTAAAAGCAAACCACAGTGGGGTTGCTCTTGGGTTCAAATCCTGCTTGCAGGTTTCCCACAGGTATCCAGCTGGCCACTGTGACAACAGGATGCTGAACTTGATGGGCCACTGGCCTGATCCAGCAAGACAGCTCTGGTGTTCTTAAACCCATTATGTTCTGATTCTTCATTAATCTGCAACAGCCAAACCTCCCCACCACCAATATGATTTGGACTACAACTACCATCAAGGCAGCTGGAAGTGGCAATCCAAAGCTAGAGGACACCAGCTTGGAAAAGGCTGATTGACAATTTTTTTTAACCCACCCCCAAAAAGCTATGCATTTGCAAACACATTTTCTCCCAAAAACGCATCTCAGAATGCATGTTATTCTTAAATGCATATTTTTAATGCACATTTTGCTTTGTTCTTTGAGCTTTGAACAGTACTGCAAAATCCAGAGAAGTGCAAAACCCGAGAGGTAACTGTGTTCCAAGCCACAATTAACTTCAGGAGGTGCAGCACCAGGTCAGTCCACATCAGAATATACAAGAAAATTAATTCCATGCAAGCTACAATGCCTCTAGATCAGGCATGTCCAACAGCTCGATCATGGGGCACCCTTGGTCGATCGTCCCCCCCCCCAAAAAAAGCTAAAAAAACTTTGGGTCTTCCTCGCCCAAAAAAGCGCAACAACTTTGGGTCTCCCTCCCCAAAAATCCAATGGGTAGATCACTGCCAGTTATTTTATAGTGGGAGTAGATCGCTGTCTCTTGGGAGTTGGACATGCCTGCTCTAGATAATGGAACAGGAACTGGGAAGAAAGCCCATCACAGGGAAACATCAGGTGGGAAGAACTTAAGTTTTGCAAAGCCTGGAGGGCTTTGGGGGGAAAAGCAGATGGATGCAGAATTGCTTCTCAGAGTTTTGCTCACTCTCTCTGCACAAACAGCGCTCTCAATTAATGCCAAGAGAGAACTTGGCTTCAGCCCCAAGGAGGCTTCTGCTTCTAAGAGCCTACAGTAATATTTTGAAGTAGTATCATGAGCATATACAACTCTTCCAGGTACAAACAAAGCTGGTTACACACTCCCCGCACCCCCAGATTCAAAGCTATCCTGTGAGCAATATTTTGGAACTTAGAAGTATCTAGCAGGCACATTCTGAGTTCCCAACTCCATCCGCCTATCGGTGTTTTCAGCCAATGACTAAAATGTGGTTTTTTTAGTCATGCTGCTGGTTCATTAAAGTAGCTCTGCGAAAGGGTTTTAAACCAGCTGAATATATATTTTAATGCATTTCCAGGATTCTCCTCCGCCCTGCTCCCCGGCCCCCATTTTGAAAGTTTCACAATGATAATAATATACTAATGTTGTTCTTATATGGTTGTTTTTAATTTGCTGGCTTGGGTGGATTTGATTCGGAAAGGCATCTTATATTTAAATGCATAGATAAAATAGAAGGCAAATCAAAAATTGACAGCTAGCTGAAAAAGTCGCGGGAAAATGAAACAAAAAAATGCCTTCCGAATCCCAAATGGTGGGGGGGGGAGAGAGATTGCACGCTCCCAGGGCCACTGGGTGGACTTCAAAAGCTCAGCAGGTTTGAAGGAGCATCTTCCAAAGCCAATGTCAGCCATCTGCCTTCTTGTGTTCAGGATACATTCTCCCTTTACCCCATCCCACAATGTCATCTCCAGTTCTTGGAGTAGGGTCCTTGGGCCTCTCGTATGTGCCGCCCCAACCCCTGCTGGCTACAATATGCCCATCCATGCCTGGCCACTCCACCAGCTCTGCCTCTACCTGCTCTCCCTCTTGAGCCCTTCCACCAAACCCGGACAAAAAGTTTTCATTCTACTGACCTTCCTCTGCTTCTCTGGATCAGCCTGGCTTATCTTGTCGCACCAGCTTTCAAAGACTCCTTCTTGACACTCGTCCATCCACTCGGAGTTCTGCTTGTAGTCTGCGAGTTCCTCTTCCTCACTCCACTGGCTAGGAACAAAGACACAAAATTAAATGATTTCTACTTAGAATGGCAGGACCAAAATAATGGGGGAAGAGGGGCTTCAATGTTTAATGGATTAAAAGCAATTTGATTCAAGTAGAAAGAGGCCTCAGATTAATATGCTTCCAATATCTTAACTGTAGCCTGACCCTGGTGTTCCAGATTAAGAGCCGAAGAGAAAAATTGTTCAGTGAGTCATCCACAATTACGCAAATTAATTTCATTAATGCACAGGATTGCCCCTGCCCCTTCAATCTGGAGAAAGTGGCAAGCCTGGAAGCTTGGAGGGGGTGGGGCAGGGATATCTCTTCTACAGTCCTGCTGCTCTTTTGAGGGTCTCCATCTCAGAAACGCAACAAGCATAGGTCAATGCATGGTCAGGGACAAGATCCTGCAACTTAGGGAGAATGGAAGGGCCCTGAGAACACCGCACCACTGAGGGAGTCCTTTAATGCCCTGGTTTGTGGGGTGCCCTCACCAGACAGGCTTACTTAGTGCTCTGCTGTCAACCTTTCAGCACCAAGGGAAGACCTTTTCATTTCCCCACGTTCCAGCATTTCTAAAAACTGTTTTCTGTTGTTGTTTTGCTATTTAAGGTTTTATCTCTATGTTCTATTTTTTAAAACTCAAGTCAACTATTTTTCACACTTTCACATGAGCACATTTGTTAATGGGTGGCACAGAAAAACTTGCTGTACTCCCGTTTGTTTTCATAATTAGCACAAGCACTAAACCTATCAATTTAACCCACTTTAGGTTGCCTATTAAAATTAATGCTTTAAAAATAATTTGGTCTTCTTCCAAAGAATCTCCTTGGAGTGTGTGGTCTAAATGTCCCCCACTGAATTATCTGAGGCCAGTAAGAGGGGGTTTTTCGGTGCTAGCACCATAGTTATGGAACAGCCTCCCCAGGGAGGTTTGCCCAATACCAGTTTATTTCCAGCAACACCCAGGTCTTTTAAATAACTGGTGCAGTATGACCTTCTATGTTTTTAAATCTGTGTTCTAACTTTGGAGGAGCAAGGATGCAGGTTTTGATTTCATGGTTTTATGACCTAATTTGCATTTCCAATGTGTTTAGAATTCTTTCCTGTACAGGAACAGCATACAAGTGCCATTAATAAACACAGTTTTAAAAAGTGGGCTACTCAAATGCCTAGCCCTACCAGAAACTCACAACCCCTACAAGCCATAGGAACAAATGTGGAATCCTGCAGTGCAGGCAGTTGATATATTAATCCAAACAACAAACATCTCAGTCTCAAAACACTTCAAAAACTAGGCTCCCCCACTAAGGAAAAAAAGAAAAACAAGGCATCGGTATTTTTTTTAGAGAAAGCCAGCTCTTGCAAGAAACAGTAACTGCTTTGGGAAATATCTTTATTTTGCATTATTTATTCACTCGTCAGATTTCTATCCCACCTTTCAGCCAAGATCCCCTCGAGGCAGTTCTGGGCAATTCCTACAAATGCACAAGCTACTTCCCAGCCAAAATTATTTCACAGGCTTTCAAAGAATCAGAGTTGGAAGGGATCCCAAGGACGACGTAGTCCAACCCCCTGCATTGCAGGAATCTCAACAGGCGGTTCCCCATCCAATTTGTAACCATACCAGACCCTGCTTAGCTTTGCAAATGTGCTAGTCATTTTGCTGCGGCACCGATAGGTGTGTCAAAGCAAAACAAACCCAGGTACTTGTCCCAACTTACCAAACTATGCTGTCATGTGTACTTATGTTCTCTCGTGACATGTTGATAAGGAGGTGTGGCAGCTGTATATCAACAAAGAAGGAAAGGTCACTTGGCTCCCAACCCATGTCCAAGAGGTGAAGGAGAGACGTCTGCACGCAGGACAAGGCAGGGAGCAACGATCTAAACGAACAGGGAAGACAAACCAGGGCAGCGCAATTAAAACACGGAGGAGCTGCTAGGTTGCAGGTGGCAAAGCGAAGGAGAAGGGACAAACGGCCTTAATTTCATTTGGGGGGTAAAGGGGGCTATGACCAAAGGAGACAACATGATGGAATTTGCACATAATGTGGAGGGAAGCAACATTGGAAACAACCTGATTTTTCTCCCTTGTTCATAATACAGAGCCTTTTCTGTGGCTGCTCCCCTACTGTGGAATTCCTTCCCAAGAGAGATCAGACTGACTCCTCTTTCCCCTTGTTATCCTTCTGCCAGCAGGCTAAGCAAGACCTTCCTATTCAGACAGGCCTTTGAATACTAAGGTGCAGACGAAGACTGACCACTGGGCTGCTGTCAGGGCAAACTGCATTTAAATTGCTGGTTTTAAATGTGTTTTATTTGTTTGCTTTTGTAACTTTGTGTTTTATAAAGTTTTTAACGGCTTTGAGCTGCCTTGAGTCCCAACTTGGGAGAAAGGCAGGATATAAATACCTTAATAAGTAATAAATGATACTCAGAGTGATGCAATAAAATTGATTGATAGTAAGTTATGGGCAGACAATAGGATGTACTCTTCACACAACACCAGGGACAATTACCATGGTGGTTTGAGTAAAGGAGTCTTACAAATAAAATAAAGGATCTTGTATGCTTTAAGAGAGAGAGAGAGAGAGAGAGAGAGAAAGAAAGAAAGAAAGAAAGAAAGAGGTCCATACTTCTCATCGAGGTCGTTAAATCCTTTCAGAGCGTTGACCAAAAAGAGAAGAAGCTGGTAGTAAGATTCCCGTATTTCCCGGTGCAGCTCAGCCCCACAGCCTTCCAAGTGTGCAAAATAGCTGGAAAAGAAGATATATAGGCTGTTGAATTGCATTTTATAAGCCTGCCATTGTGTAATACGCCCCAACAACAATAGCTACTTCAATCTACCATTGCACTGACACCAGAGCAGAGGGGCAATGAGAAGAACCAAAACGAAGGATTGAATGTGGGTGGGGGAATACATAACTTGAGCTATTCCCAAGATCACCCATTAAAATATGACCGTGCTAAGTGCATGACAGGTTATCCGTATCAAAAAAAAAATTTTTATTAAATATGCTGGCCTCGGGTACCCCCATCGAAGGTGTAGGCCATACTAAGAATGATGGACCAATGGCTTGATTGGACGCATTCCGCTCTCTGCTAACCTGAGCTAAAAATGAGCAACTGCCTATGCCTGAAGTGCAGCTTCCCACATGTCTTACTTTGTGAAGTCTTTTTGGCAAGCCAGGAGTTCCAGCAGGAAGATGATGCAAGGTGGGGTGAAGCAGTGAGGCTGGCTGAGGGATTCTAGGCACTGGAGGATCATCTTCAGCACTTCCAAGATGCTTTTGGCTTGAGCTTTCCTCAAAGCAAGGACTTTCAGAACACTAGGAGAAACACAC
Source organism: Podarcis siculus (assembly GCA_034642415.1). NCBI lineage: Eukaryota > Metazoa > Chordata > Lepidosauria > Squamata > Lacertidae > Podarcis > Podarcis siculus. Next base: position 12,530,962 of record JAXCMG010000018.1, read on the forward strand.
ACACACAACTTTCCTATTAAACCTTTTCCTGCATTGGCACAAGGGGATGGTGCATTAACCCACAACGACGAGCTTCTCCGTCAACAGAGAACTGGTCATGTCAAGAAGCCTGACAAAGTGGCAAGTGGTGGGTATTTATCGAGCAGGACAAAATGTGGCAGCAACGCAATGACAACACGCTACATGGCTTTATGGTTTGTTGTAACAAATGATCTCTTTCAGCTTCTGCCTTCTGGAAGAAGGTATAGGGTTATAAAGGCCAGGACTAGCCGCCTGAGAAACAGTTTCTACGCAAATGCAATTCTGGTTCCAAATGCAGCATAAGGGGTCTCTATAGCAGTGTTTCCCAACCTTGGGCCTCCAGCTGTTTTTGGACTACAACTCCCATCATCCCTAGCTAGCAAGACCAGTGGTCAGGGATGATGGGAATTGTAGTTCAAAAACAGCTGGAGGCCCAAGGTTGGGAAACACTGCTCTATAGTATAGTGTATTTTAAAATGGGGTTTCAGAGTTTTTAGGGGGTTTTGAATGATTGATGTAGTTTTTATGTAGTTTTATGTAGTTTTTATGTAGTTTTTCAATTTCATTGTTCTGCATGGGACAATGACAATAAAGATATTGTATATCGTATATATCGTATAACAGGGTTTCCTGATATATACACAAAAGCAAGAAACGCTCTCACGTACACTCGCCCACCGGGATGGAATTCTTAACTCAAGAATACATTTCTATACTTTTTTGTTTCTGCTTAATATACGTAACCCCTAGGCAGTTTACGTGAAGTGTTAGAACCAAAAACAAATACTTCTCACAAAACATTCACTGCTGGGTACATATTCTGAGGCAAAACACACCTGCCTAACTGCAGTTCCTCGTATCTGATTGGCCACTGTGAGAACAGGATGCTCAATTAGATTGGCCACTGGACTGATCTAGCAGGGCTCTTCTTATGCTCTCACAGTATCCTATTGTTCAGCAATAAGCACCACAGGCCAAGAGGTAGGAGCCGAACAAGCAAATCTCAAACGCCCCTTGAGGTTTTTCTGGAGCCTATATTTAATGAGACGTCCGGTTTTTCTTACCGGCACAAAATTGGATCTGGCTCACCTTTCATGAGAAAGAGATTGGTCCTTAATGAAGTCCAAGGTGTGTTTCAGGATGGGGTATTTCTCCTTAATGCTGGGCACAGGCTTGGACTCCTCCATGGAGCGGAAGGAGAGGAGCCGGAGCCTCCCGCGGCTGAACGGAGGCTTCCGAGTGGGAGTGGAGGGAGGGGACAAGGCATCTTCTTGCTCCGACAAGTTACTGTCAAGGGATTTGCTTTGGGACGCAGGAGACACTTCTGTCTGCGGCGAGTCTGGCACCTGCTTCCTCTTTGAGCTGGAGGCTGTGGCCTGACCTGCCTCCGGGAAAACAAAACCAGTCATTCCAGAGACGGGGGAAGAATCTGATGCTTGGAAATCCGCTTCGACGACAGAGCTCGTCCTCCGACGTCTGTCTCTGTGGCATCGCCCAAAGTCCTCCACGTGATCCGAGTCGTGGCCTTCTGCCTTGGTCCGTGCAGGCAGAAAACTGAGCAAGAGTTGACTTTTCTGGATGCACTGTTGCGCTGCAATAGAAAGGCAACAAGCGCATCATGAGAGCGGCGCAACTGGGCTCTGTGCATCTCGTATCAACAGATGAAATGTTAAGCATTTCATAAGTGCACAGCCTACCTTACAGCTCTCGCTGTAGTAGTAGTAGTAGTAGTAATAATAATAATAATAATAATAATAATAATAATAATAATTTATTATTTGTGCCCCGCCCATCTGGCTGGGTTTCCCCAGCCACTCTGGGCGGCTTCCACAAAGACCAAAAATACACTAAGATATCACACATTAAAAACTTCCCTGAACAAGGCTGCCTTAAGATGTCTTCTGAATGTCAGGTATATATATAATGATTTTATTGCATTAGCCATGCGGCCATAGCATAATATACATAGAAATAACAACATAAAATGGGGGTGGGGAGATAAAAGTGTATGCCGTTCTGGGCGAATACTTTGAGAAAATGGGGATAACAAAGGTAACGGGAGATTTAAAACATTGAGTGACAGAGAATACAAAAAACAGGTTCGATTGTGCGGCGTATCGACTACATCTGTGGTATTGAGGAAGGAGTTGGTGCCGCTTTCCTCTTCATCACACTAAGCAGGAAATTAGCTGTCATCTCGGTAATCCAACGGTCAGAATCCTGCAGAAGAAGGGACACTATCCAAGGCTGGATTGGGAGATGAAGCTTGTTCACGAGAGGAGTTAGAAACCGAGATCTTTCATCTGTCCAGTTGGGACAGAAGAGCATTACATGTTCCATAGTCTCCAGAACCGTGTCATTGCAGGAGCATGTTCTATTTGCGATGGGAACTCTGGAGTAACGACCCGACAGAACTGCTGTAGGAAAACAGTTGAGACGGGCACAGGTAAAGGCCCTTCGTTTAGCCTCCGAAGGAATTGTAAAGCAGTATAGAGGGATCCCTTCAGGGGGTGGAATAGCTAGGGCTAAGCCTGAACACGGCCCTCTTGCATGGGAAGCTGTGTTAGAGAAGTCGAGTTGCTGCAGCTTCTTTTTGATTAGAGGTAGGGCTGCCGGGCTTAGACACTCTAAATTAAAAACAGTTTTGCGGTTCAAATTGAGAAGAGAGCAGAATTTGAGATTAATTGTAGTTTTCCAAGGAGAATTATGAATATCTCTTAGGATCAAATTGGAGAAACCACCTCTAATTCGAGCATCCGATGGTAGTAGGTGGGAGCTGTAGGAAATGGCTCGACTCCATGCTCGTTTTACAATTGAGGGCTGGGCGAACTCAAGACGTAAGGCTGCACCTGAGACACATCTTGGGACGCCGGAAAGAGATCTCAGAAACATGTGAAGTGGGCGATCCAAGTTACCTGATATTGCTGTAGTCCATACTTCGCAGCCATATAATAGTTTAGGGACAACTTTGGCATTAAACATTTGAATTGCTGCTGGAAGGTGTTTGCCGCCCTTCTGGTGATAAAATCGGACAATGGCATTAGAGGTTGTAGTTGCAGCAAGAGAGGCAGATTGTAGATGGGTGGTCCAGGAGAGATTATAAGTAAATATTAAGCCTAGATATTTAAAGGCTTTTACCTTTTCTAAGTAGCCACCTGTGATCTTAAGCGGCTCCAGCTTGAGTTTGCGGGAACGAGTGAAGTGGAGAACTTTCGATTTTTTATAATTAATATTAAGAGCTTCCGCCTTACAATAGGCGATAAATGCATTAACTGCATTTGCTAGGTCCGCAGCTGTTCTGGATAAGATGACGGCATCATCCGCATAGAAAAGGGAAGCAACGGGGTGGCCTGCTAAGTGAGGAGGGTACTTAGTTGCTAGCTTCAAAGGGGAAAGGGCGTCATGAAGATAAAGATTAAACAGTAAAGGGGCCAAGAGACAACCTTGTCGGACGCCCCTGGCCGTTGGGAATGGGGTGGTAAGGTAGCCGTTGGGACCAATTCGAACGCGAGCTGTGGTGTTTGAATAAAGGGAAATAATTAGGGAAAGGAGGTGTGGATCAATTCCCAAATGGGCAAGTTTGGACCATAATCTCTGTCTAGGAATGGAATCAAAGGCGGCCTCCAGGTCCATGAAAGCGGCAAACAGGTGGCCTTGCCTTGGTGCAGTGTATTTACTGGCAAGGTGATAAAGAGTTAGACAGTGGTCCATGGTTGATGCTGACTTCCGGAAGCTAATCTGTTCTGGCGGTAGAATGTTTCTCTCATGGACCCATGAAAGAAGTTCTTCCAGTAAGACAGCGGCAAATATTTTCCCCGGAATAGATAGTAAGCTGATGGGGCGATAGTTCCTAGGGATGTTTGGCTGGCCGCCTTTGAAAATCGGGACTATTGTAGCTTCTCTCCAGGAGTCGGGGATGTCTAAGGCGGAGGAGATAGCGGTGAATACAGAAGTCAGCTGTTCACTCCACCAAAGAGGATCAGTCAGGAAAAGGTCCAACGGGACCATGTCTGGGCCGGGGGCCTTATTCCTACGCATGGACATTATGATGTTGAAGATGCGGGTTGAGGTAAAATTTACTGAGGAGGTGGAACTAGGAGAGCGGGAACAGAGGTCCGACGGGGATTGAAGGTGATCTGTAAGATTATTTGGAGAAGCGAAACTGGCCGAATAATAAGCGATCCATTCGTCAGCGGAAATCAGGATAGCTGAATTGGGTGGTGCCGAAGGCCTAACTAAGCGCCAAAAGGAGCGGGAGTCATGCCTCTCTACAGCTGAACGAAGAGTGGACCAAGCCTCAAGGATGTGTTGCTGTTTCTTGCAATGAATCATGTTTCTGTATGTCCTTTTAGTAACTAGAAGCTCTGCACGGGTTTGGGGGTCGTTGGTAAATTTGATGATTCTGACCATTTTCCTAATTCGCCTTCTTAGGACTTTACATTCCTTGTCAAACCAGGGTGATTCGGAGAAGCGTTGGTGGGTAGGCGAGGTGATGGTTATGTAAGTTGTTGAAAAAGCATCAATTAATTTCCGGTATTGGTCAGCGGGCGGAATTGAGTCAGAAAGAACTGTAGGCATATCAAGTGATTTTTGTATGTCCAGGGCAAGAGAGGAGCTGAGGCTTGTCCATTTCTTTGTTTTATATACAGGGTAGCTTTGTACGGTGGAACTATAGTTCGAGGGGACTGAGAATGGCTCTATTAGGCTTAACATTAAAGTCAATGGAAGGTGGTCACCACCAAAATATTCAGCCACTTCCATTTTTGTAGAAATTGAGAATAGCTCCGGCGTCAATAGAATGTAGTCGACAACACTGGTCCCCCGGGAAGAGATGCACGTTAACTGCTGCGAGGACAAGGGAGTAACGTTGCCATTTGCGATGCAAAGATCGTTTTCGATGGCCAATTGGGCCATCAGCCTCCCCGACGCATTTGTTATGGGATCAAGAGAGCATCTATTTCCCCAGGGGGGCTGCAGGGGATTGTCCAGAAGTGCTGCGGAAGATAATATAGCATCGTCGTTGGGACCTATTCTTGCATTAAAGTCACCTAAGAGGATTTGAGGAAGTCCTGGGTTAGTTGTTTGAAGGTCATGAAGCCAAGACGAAAGTTCAGACCACCTTTCATTACGGTCGGAATCATTAATTGCTGGAGGCAGATATATTGTAGTTATCAACCATGGGCTTTTGGTCTTTGGAAGGTGGATCTTTATAGTGAGAAAGTAAGGGGAAGATTTAAGTTCCTCGCAGATAGTGAGGGATAAGCTGGTTGAGATAAGACAGGCGAGGCCAACTTGAGGGCGACCCCTGTTAGCTAGTTTGCGAGCACAGGAGCTAAAGGAACAATAATATGGGAGAGTGATACTTTGTTGGGACCAGGTCTCTTGGAGGCACACAATGTCAAAAGAAGAGATAAAGTTTATTGCCTCAGGATCCATTTGCTTTGTCGCCCAGCCGTTAACATTCCAGGAGACAATTTTAAGGCTCTGGGGTGGGTTGGATGCGCCTTTCAGGGAAAGAACTACTTTTGCTTGGTTTGTAGGTAAGGATTGAGCCTGTTTGTTTCTAATGGTGTCGAATTTCCGCGGAGATAGGGAGCCGGCTGGTGTTTGCCTCTGGTCTGATCTTTGTCAATTATTTCCCAAGGAACTTTTAGGGATTACTCTTTTATGAGCCGGCCCATTGTTTTCCGGGCATGGCAAACTGGCCAAATGTTCTATAGCTTCGGCTGGTAAGTGTTGAATACTGACATTAGTGGTCACCGGGCCTTTGAAGTATGTTATCTCTTTCCGTAGGTGTTTTTCCGGGACTTGATTGTGGCCTAACTCTGCCTCATCTAGGTACCTCAGTTTGTCCCAAGAGCCTGGTGAGTTCACCTTGGGGATGGTTCTCCCTATTGGAGGTGATGTAGTGTACTCTTCGGTGTACTGGGCCCCCTTGATTTGAAGTAGATTAATCTCAGCCATTGTCTGAAGGTAACGTGGCCGACAGGCCGCCGGGTTTTGTTCTTGTATAGAGTTCAAATTAAAGAGAGTCTGGTCCTTTTTGTGGGCGTCCACATTGATTTCCTTATTTATATCTCTCCCAGCCAGCTTAATTCTTAGCAAGTCTAATCTTTCTAATATTTCAGTTTGTATTGGAGATGGAAATTGGCAAAATTGCCTGATTAAGGTATTTTCTTCCACAGAGAAGGGGTCCTCATCTTCGTTCGCTTGGAATTGCGGGTCTTGCAGGTGAACGTCTTTCCTTTTTAGGTTTAGAGGCACTTGTTTCTGGGGACCAGGCTGGGTTTTGGGAGGTTGTTTCTCCTTACTAAGTTTTGCGTGCTTAGCTTCCAGAAGGGGATTCAGTGGTGCCTTATTTTCAAAAAATCTGAGAATTTGTATCTGGGCTTTTAAGAATATATATCTTGATCTGTAAATAAACTTGTCAGGTAGTTGTTTATCTCTTTGACATCTGATGGGAGGGCATTCCACAGGGCGGGCGCCACCACAGAGAAGGCCCTCTGCCTGGTTCCCTGTAACCTCAATTCTCGCAGTGAGGGAACCGCCAGAAGGCCCTCGGCGCTGGACCTCAGCGTCCGGGCAGAACGATGGGGGTGGAGACGCTCCTTCAGGTATACTGGGCCAAGGCCGTTTAGGGCTTTAAAGGTCAACACCAACACTTTGAACTGTGCTCGGAAACGTACTGGGAGCCAATGTAGTGTGAGCACTTCCTGCCTCGGATGCCAGGGGCCGATATTGATCAATGTGGCTGTCTGCCACCCATGGGGAAAGCAAGAGGAGCAAAGAGAGGCAGAAGCACAATGATACTTACCAAGGGTCTCTGGGTTCACCTCGCTCACCTCAGCAGCCTGCTTCTCCTCCCCATCATTTCCCTGGTTCACAAGGAACTTCTGTTTCATTTCTAGCTGTAGAAATACACATATTTTTTAAAGAGTTTAAAGTACTTTCAAAATTTGCCAAGGTGTCCCTGGTGGATGGAGGGGGGTAGGGAGACAGCACATTTGATGCTACTTAAATGAACTCAGGTGCTTAAAATAATCTTTTAGAGGGATTTCTTTGCACAGCAATGCTGAGACCGACTCAGGAAACGAGGAACAAATGGGGGAAATTGTATGGCAGCCATTTTCTGGGCCCCAGGGTAAAGAGAGGAAATCTTACCATCCATATTCTGATCCCGTCGGCCAGGGAATATACTTGTGCAAACTCTTCGCCCAAAGGCGTTTTGCCTCCACTGTTGACTGTGGGGAAAGGAAGAAAAGAAGAAACCTCTAAGCCAACTTGAAGGTGTGACGAAAGAATTGCAGAGGCCACAGTGGACCTCTGCCACCACCTCAAATCAATAAAAGAAACGTGGTTGTCTTGGGGCCAGTTTATACAAACAATGGGACTGAGGGTCAAAAATCTCCCTGGACTGGATCAACTTCAGCCTGCAGGTGGAAGATCAAATGTTTGATAACTGCATAGCCGCAGAGGGTAAGGGTGGAGGGGGAAACAATCTGCCCAGCTCACAGAAACTTTGACAAAGAGAATAGCTCTCTGAAACATTTTTCTATACACAGGGGACATTGGTCCCCACCTACCATACAGCATGGAGTGGTTTCCCACTTGTTTCTGCTGCTTGTATAAAATGGCACCCTAGGCTCACTTTTGTATAAAAATACTTCCGTAGAGACAATGTCATAAAATATCAGGGCGGTGTACAAATAAAACACCATTTAGGGCAATACAAATGATTATTCAATTGACTGGCTAATCCATTTAAACAGCTGCAAAGGCCTGGCAGCATAAAGAGGTCTCTGAGAGATGCCTGAAAGTCAAAAGCAAGGGTGCCTGCCCCAACTCTGCTCCACATCACGGGGCCAGTGACACTGAATGCCCAACTTTCAGCAGAGGCCAGTCAGGCCTCTGGAACACACAAAGGGAAACTCAACTCGCCCTGATTTTTTCCACGTGTGTTATTCAAACTAAGGGGCCATAGGTTTTTCACATGTACATAAAATTGATGCAAGCAAAGTTGTAAATATTATTTAGAAAGAACGGACAAGCCACACTTTTACAACTGAATCATGTAAATATGAGCAGTCGTCTTCACTGTGAATGTATGTTCACTAAGGTAGGAGTTACCATATTTCTGAAGCTTCCCATACAAATCTGGAGAGAGATAGACCAGAGCAGCAAATGTAGACTGGACAGCTTGATCAATAGTGGAACCAGCAACTATATCAGTCTTTGGGGCCTGTTTTTTACATGCCTGTACGAGTCCTTTGAAAAGCTCAGAATTTGGCCCACAGAACTCCTGGGCAGAGTCTGACTTTGCGAAGTCAAGGAGAAAATTATGACAGTTGTTGGCATGAGAGTTTGTGGCCTGAAAAGAAGATTAGAAGAGATTTAGTTGGTAACAGTACACTCTGGTTTAGTGTTACAAGAACGAGCCTTGTCTGCCCTGTACCTGGGCTTATACACTTTCTCCCTTCCCTCTCTGACATAGTCACAAAGCGACAAGAATTTTCCACTTCCATTTTATATTGACCATAGTTTAGTGTGTCATCTGAACCCTAAACTGTGATTAGTGAGAACAACCCAACTTCGATTAAACTGTTTGAAGGTGGCTTTGCTTCTACTAACCATAGTTAAGATTAACCACATTTTGTCTGGGATTGATGACAAAACAAGTCGTGGTTAATCAGAAGCTTCCAGGTGTAGTTAAATCGTTCAGTTAAATTGTATTCAAGGGAAACTGCTAAGTGGAAAGAAAGGAAGGCCATATTTGATGTGACTGGAAGGGAGTAAGCAAGCTATGTTACAGGTAAGAAAACATTTGGAGACATCGAGAAACTTGGAAAAAGCAACAAATCATGCTGTAGAAGCTTCAAAGAGAAATGAAGATTAAGCAGTTGTGCAGCAAAGATGATGGTGTGAAATAAGGCGACAACAAAAGGGTCTAATTGCACATGCCAAATAGTGTTGCTTTAATGATGCTGTATGACCGAATAAACTAACGCAATGAAGGGAAGGGTCTGATTATTTTGCACTTCTATACCTATGCGTACACTGTGTTTAATTCCTTGGTAGAGACTTCCACATATGGGGTTCTACCTTGGACGTGCAATCAATAAACATTATTGAATTCTTCATCTTGTTATTATTGACCCACAGTAAGAGAATCTCCCTGACTTCCCCCACACTAAAGTCCTCACAGCTGCACAAGAGGAGAAGCAAGTTAAGATGTGAGCCTGGAGAAAAGCTAGGGCTGCTCTCAGTAATGCCAAACTATATTTAGCTTTCCGCTTTAATCGAAAGAAACAGATCCCTAAAGGAGCAGGTGTGCAATCAGGTGCTTCTGGATCCAGCTTTATCACTGGAGGCCCAGGGAGTCTCAGTGGCTTGAAGCACCTTTTACTAGCTGTGCTCGGTACAACAGTTTTTACCATTCCTGCGCCAGGAGGGCTTGACCATGGTAGTTCAGGCACTGGTAGCTTCAAGACTGGATTCCTGCAAAGTACTCTATTGTGCAGCTTCCCTTGTATGACCTGGAAACTGCAGCTGACGTAGAATGCTGCAGCACAGTTGTTCATAGGAGCAAGACCCCTCAGCATGCAACTCCTGAGCTCAGAGGTCTATACTGGTTCTTGATTTCTTATTGGGCCACGTTTGAGGTGTTACTATTGGTATATAAAGCCCTTAACGGCTTGGGACCACTTTACTCACACCATGTATGCTTAACCAATCACTTTGATCTGTGGAAGTGGCACTGTCACAGGTGCCAAATAATACTCATGCCACAGTGGTGAGAAATCGATCTTTTATTGTGGCAACATCCACATTTCGGAACTCTCTGCTTATGGACATCAGGCAGGTGCCTTCACTGTACTCTTTTTGGTACCTGCTGAAAACATTTTAGTTTAGGCAAGCGTACCCAGACATGTAGATTGTTGATATGTTTTAATCTTTTTTAAAAAAAACACACAACCCTGTTAATTATGATTTCAGTATGTTTGATTTGTCTTTATTGTTAATTTTAATATTTTGTGCATACCACTTAGAGGTTTTATTATAAGCAAACAGGAAATAAATTGTTAAATAAATAGAATAAAATAAAAAAAGGGGCAGGCTACTCAGGATGCCCTCCTCTGCAGCTCCACTAAAATCTCCTGCAGTTACCACGCAGCAGCCCAACAACCCTTGTGCCAGCAATAAACCTGCTTGGTGACGAGAGATCAAATGAAATATATCCTCATCATGTTTCTGCCCCATCCCATCCTTAGCCCTGGTCCCTCTTCCACTGTGATCTCTGGTCACAGCTACCTGTGTTGGGGAAGCACCTGGAGGTGGTCATCTGACTACTGTACAATATCAGCTGAGGAAGCACTGAAGAGAAGCAGAAGGGCTGAAGTGCTCCATGCATTAGTGCGGCTAGATTTAGGAAGTTGGCTGAAATACCTCTTTATCTTCCTGCGGCGTTTGGCTACGCTCTCTGGCTCCCAGCTTTTGCTCAGAACGCATCTGATGCCTGAAGACCGGCTTCCACAGAGGAGAGTTAAGAACAGACACCACTTTTGCAGGAGACAATTCTATTTCATTTCCTGCCTCTGGGGAAGGGGGAAAAAAGGCAGTGATATTAGAAAAGTAAAGGCTATATATCTGTTATATTAAGCATCTTAAATTTCTAGCCCCGTAACCTTTAGATCAATGGAAAGTGAAAAGGAAATAAAATACAGAAACCAGCCTTGTGGATTTTACAATATGATGTAGGCACCTTGGATGTAGGCACTCTTTCTAGGGCTCAAAATATGCATATAACGTTCTTGCTTTTGGTTGTTTTAGATCACACGTTTTTTAAAAGTCACCTTCAACTATTGGGGGAAGGGGAGAAACAGGGTACACACTTATTTACCGTATTTTTCGCCCTATAGGGCGCACCGGCTCATAGGGCGCACCTAGTTTTCAGGGGGGGGGGAATCAAGGGAAAAAATATGACACCCCCCCGCAGCTCTGGGAGCAGCGAACAGGCTGCACGCAGCCTGTGCACTACTCCAAGACCTTCTCCCTGCTTTTGCAGGAGGTGGCGGAATTCCCCCACCTCCCGCAAAAGCCCACAGGAGCCACGTGCGACTCCTGCAAGCTTTTCAACCAGGAGGGAGAAGGGACTGAAACGGGCTTTTTCTCCAGGAGGGAGAAGGGACTGAAACGGCCAGTCAGTCCCTTCTCCCTCCTTGGGGAAAAGCCCCCAAGAGCGGAGCGCTCTTTAAAGGGTGCGTGGCTCCTGCAGGCTTTTCTATGAGGCTTCCCCCCACCGCCAGCCTCAAAGCCGGGTCGGGGAGCAGCGCAAAGGCATCGCGTGCCTTTCCGCTGCCCCCCCCCAGCTTGTGGGGCTGGCAGTGGGGGGAAGCGCTGCTTTCCCCCACCGCCAGCCTCAAAGAGCAGACTCTCCTGGCTTCAGCAAAAGCAACGTGAAGCCTCCGGAGCGCAGGCTTCGGAGGCTTCGCGTTGCTATCGCTGAAGCCAAGGAGCCTGCATTCGCCCCATAGGACGCACACACATTTCCCCTTCATTTTTGGAGGGGGAAAAGTGCGTCCTATAGGGCGAAAAATACGTATTTTACTGTGCAGGTAGCCAGATGAAGGAAAGTAAAATTGGCTAAAGGGATTCAGTCAAAAGTCATCTAAACCTGGGGTTCCAATATCGAAGTTACACATGCTACTCAGTGCGGTGGCTAGAGGAAGAACAACTGTGAATTGCTCTGAGCTTTTTGAAGTTAAGAATGGTACGTACGCAAACCTAATGAACAAATAAATCACCAGGAGACTGAAGACAACTACGTTGCCTCAGTTTATAGCAAAACAAACCCCACCTGAACACATTTCAAGTAATGCTTGAACTCAACGCACCTCGTTGGGATTTCAGCACCATGCTCTGAGAAGCCAGGCGCCCCATGAGCCTGGCCACGAGAAGGTGCAGGTCCAGGCCCCACGAAACCTCCACATCTGGCAAGCCGTATGCAGTGACAGAGAATTTGTAGCCCCACTCGTTATTACTGCTGTCGGAGTGAAAGAGAAACTGCAGCCGAGGGCCAGCCTTAAAGGTCACTTTCTACAGAGCAACAAAACAGGTGAGGTTTTTGCCAAGTGTCACATGACAGGAAGTCACAGCAGGGCTATGAATGATAACCCAACATTCCTCCATCGTGCTCGCAGCTCTTACACACACCCACACACAGCACACCTCCCCAGCCAAATGAAATGCAGCGTCTTTTTATTAGGTGAAAGAAACCTTGGGAAGTTTTGACGGAAGGATGCAATGCAAAACTTCCTGTTTCAAGAGTTTTGCAAAAAGCCTGGCAGTGTGTTTGATGCTAAGGAATGGTTAAAGCAAATACCATCAGATAGTGAAACTTCGGTTCAGAAACCTGTGTAGCCCTGCCTGTCAGGAAAATGACACTGCCCAGCTGGAACGAAGGCTTTAACTCCCTTCAAGCGATAGGAAATACTTTCTTGCAATTGTGAGTTCATACAAGTCTTCAGTACAGGGATGACCAACTTGTGGCTCTCCTGACATTGGAGGACTATGATTCCTATCATTCACTGGCAATGCTGGCGGGAGCTGATGGGAGTTGCAACATTTAGAGGAGTGGTGGTATCATAGCCGGGGGGGGGGGGATTGCCAGGGGCGGGGGCTCTAAGAGGCAAGAAGGTGACAGGATGGTGGTGCAGGTACAAATGACTACCAGTCTTTGAAAAGCTGGCTTCTCTGGATCAAGTTCATCCATTTTGTTAACTTAATTAAACTAAATAGTTTGAATAAATGTGCAAGTACTTGTTGCCCTTTTGAATTTGATTGTGTTATTATCTTCCTTAGTGTGTCATGCAAACCGCTATTCTTTTTATTGGGTAGGGTTGCACAAGGGATGAGTATATGGAACCAAGTGGGGGTTGGCAAAAAAAAAAAAAAAAATTGGCAATTGCCAATCTAGTGGGTCACACATTGGCCACCCCTACTTTAGGAGCATGATGTGAAGCACGATTTAATGCTGAGTCCCCAAAAGGCAATGTTCTTAAATAACAAGGTATGTGGTTCTCCATAAAGAACTTCCCAGTGCAGCTGCAAGAAAAGCCAGGAACAACTGAATGTGGTGCCACGGGTTTTTGCGTGACACAGAAGTCTTGCTCGCTCTCAGTATTTGGAAGCCACTCACCTTGGGCCACTTGTCTGTGCCAACTTTGGTATCGTAGCGAGTTTTTCCACCTTTGGCGTCAGTAAATTCCAGGTAATCGTACCTATGAAGATGTGTTTGTGCAGCATTAAAAGAACAGAATTTCTCTAACTGGTGAGTTCTGGCAACCTTTGGGGGCCTGACTGGGACAGCTCAGATGAACAGCTAGGCACTGAAGAGACGTGCAGAATAATCCTGAAGATGTGGGATTGGGGGGGGCACCCCTGCCTAGCTAGACCTTCCCAGGAATGCAAGGGGCTGGGCTAACAGATGTATGAGTGAGCCTTCAGCAATGGGGCCAAAAGAGAGGTGCTAACATGGAAGTCACACCCAAGGTGAAAACTGCTGCAAGGTTACCTCCTCTCCGTTTCACATCTTTCGTCAAACTCCACCTCGAAGTAAGTTGCCCCCGGACAAAGGAAGACGGTGACGTCGTGGCAGTTGTTTTCGTAGTTATGTGGGGATTCTGCAGCCCATGTCCGTAGCACCACTGGCTGCTCCTGCTGCCAACTCTCCATGCCCACCTGGCACAAATGATAATAATGATAATAATAATAAACCATTATAAAAGGAGCCAACGGCGGTTCGGCTCCCCAGATGCCAATCCAGGAAAAGGAAGTCCTGAATAACCAGGTGTCTGGTGCACATCTGGAACCTTAATCCAGAGGTAAATGGACAACATGAAAACTGGTCTCTCTAAAGTGTTTATGACATGGATGTTGGCTAGGATTTCAATAGCCTAGAAAGGAAGAACACTGAAAATAATCTGCATTTGCCTGTGGGGTGTAAGAAACTATGGACTTTGGCTATTGCAGATGAAAATTACGCACATAAACTGGAGAGTTTCCTGGGGGAAGGAGAATCCAAAATATTACTATGCCATCTCATGGGGTTTTATTTCTCAAGATTCACTACCCATGCCAGCTTGGGAAATATGGATGTCTTGGTTTGTACTGGTGTGTTACCACGTCCCTTTCTCACTGTTCACTGCTTGTTTGCTTTGTATATGGCATGATCTAATACCCTACCTACTGCAGTTTGGGGCTGTTAATAATGTCAATTAAGAAAAGAAAAACACTGAACGACTGGGTCCCTTGGTAGCACTAGGAAGGCCTACCTAGATAGACATTTCTCAGCGTGGTATCTGCATGTGCCAGGACTTGAAGGCCTCAGATTCTACAGCAGTGTTAGCATTACTCAGACTTGGGCCCCTTTGTCAACACCCATCTTTCGCATGACTTAACAGAGGAAGAGTTAATTTTCATTTCATTCTTATCCTACTTTACACAGAAAATGCACTTGACGTGGTTAACAGCAGAGTTCATATTGTGCACTGAAAGCATCAGCACCTTTCCCAAGGCTACCTTATTTGGGCCATCTCCTGGCTCTGCAGACAGGTCATTCAGTAGCTTTGTCAAAATGCTGACATCCTGCAGGAGGGTACGATGTGGAATGTCTAAAGTGCAGAAGTCCTGCAGGAAGGTCATCTGGGGAAGGACAAAAGGTGCCCTGTTAGAATTACAGGTTGTTTTTTTTTTTAATATATCAAGAAACACCCACTCACAGCTGTCGTAAGCATCCCATAAGTTCACTCACCAGCTGGCGGGCTACCATGGAAAAGACAGAGTTGCTCAGTTTTTCCACTATTGTTCTCCCACTGTTTTGGGACAGGAGCGACTCTAAAATTGTCCTGACGCTCCGCAGGAACTGCTGCACATCTAGACAGGAAAGAGCAAAAAATGGCTTAATAAACAATGTGGAGTAGCCTTCCCCAGCGTGTTGCTCTCCAGGTGTTTTGAAGCACAATTCCCATCAGCACGTTTGGGACTTTTTATAGAAAAGGTAAGTTAAGAGACCCGCTCCTGGTCGGATACTTACATTTTGTAAGGATTTCTACGGCAAGGCTCTTGGGTGCTGCATCACTGCCCTTAAGTTGCAAGTAGCACCAGGAAAGGAGGCTGCCCTGGACAGACCAGAATAAGGACGAGAGCACAGGACCCGTGTCTTGCTGGGCAACGCCCATCATCAACATTTCGCACTGCGGAATGCAAAAAGTTTCACATTGTCAGAAATGCTGGCCTTGAGTGACTTAAAACAGGGTGGTTAAGCTTTTGCAAACTGGGCAGGTCATCAACATCATCATGTTGATGTTGATGTTGTTTTGGGCAGCCTTTTGGGGGGCCATACGTCAGTGGTGGGTAAGAACAACCCACACCATTTTTACCTTTGCACAGTAGACTGGTTTACACACACACATACCTCTCTCTTTCCTCGATGCTCTCTATCCTCCATTCAGGCAAACAAGAGGCATTCTCCGAGTTCAAAGACATATTTCAGCCAGGCACAAACACTCAAGGCGGGTGGCGGGCCTTGGGAAGTGTCCCAAAGGCTAGATAGGGAGGCTTAGTGGCCAGGGATTGGGGAGAAGAAGGGTGCATTTTGGTCCCCGGGTCCAAGGTTTCCCACTTCCCTAGCACACTGTTTTAATTATCCTGCTTTTCTATTATGTGTTTAGGTGTTTGCCTGTTGGTTTTTGGATTTCTTTTCTTTTAAGACTTGGGCTTGCCCAAACTGTTGTAAACTGGGGACGAGGGGTGTTCAGCAAACTGCCCTGGTAGCTGTTATGGCTGGAGAAAGGCGGTCTATAAAGAAAAGGAACAGCAGTGATGTATTGCCATAATAGGTAGAAACCAAAAGGAAGACACTGGATATGGCTGGGGAGGTGGGGGGGGCAGATAAGAAAAATAATAAATTAACAGGTGAGGAATGATCTTAATAAAACATTAACAGCTGTTTAGGCTGTAAGTGTCAAGGTGCAGCTATGCAAAGCCACATATTTACAGACTTAAGAAGTTACCCAATAACTTGGGTAAATAGTTGAAATAGATGAAATAGTAAATAGATGAAATAGCGGAAGAACATTGCCTCAGGAGAGTGAGGAAAATCCTCAGGGATGATTCACACCCTGGCCGGCACTTTCTTGATCTCCTGCCCTCAGGCAGAAGATATAGAAGCATGATTAGTTGCACCAACAGGGTAAAGAAAAGCTTCTATCCGTGGGCTGTTAGGCTGCTGAATGAAAAGATAACAACAGGGAAACCAACTTTCGGGTTTGGTGGGTGTGCGTCAGTAAACGAGGGTAATTAAGACTAGGAGAGCTGAGTAGGGGGTGCTCATGTAATCTCACTGTATACAAGTTGTACAAGTGACATTAAAGTATTTCAGTTCAATTCAATACTAAATTGATCCATCTCACTCAGTACTGTCAACAATGACTAGCAAGGGAGATTCCCAACTCTGCCTGGAGATGCCGGGGAATGAATCAGGGACGTTCTGCATGCAAAGCAGGTGCTCTACCGCTCAGCTACGATCCTTGCCTGTAAACTATCCAGTCCTGAGGACTTTGCTGATAAATAAAAGTTTAGCCGTTCCACAGGCAAGAACTACCCCAAAGACCAACCAGAAGGACTACCTCTCTCGATGTCACTGCCAGGAGCGTTTCTGTCACCGCAAGCACTTTATCCACATCAACATCTGCAGAAGGTCCTTTGTCTGGCAACAAGAGGAGCCCACCTGGATCCTGGTCACTGTCAAAGAACAGACATTTTCACAGCATGGCTCTTAAAGGCACCCCAGACGCAACCATTCCAGACTGCAGAATCCATCCGCTTCAATATCCCAACCTTCAAGCAGAGCAAGTGTCATCTCCCTAACCCACACTCCATATGGTTGCAGATATCGGGGTCGTACCCTGCTAACTTCTCCTCACTACAGATCCACCGCAATTAGCGCCCCTTAAGTTAACGGCTTCCACTCTCCTCCTTCAGAAAGAAAACTGGAACACTGCATTATTAGTAAAACTAACTTGTTTCCCCAGAAACTACTCAAGGAAACAGATCTTTAAAATGGACGCCCCTTACATTGTTTGATTATTCATTTGTTAAACTTGTATCCCACCTTTTTAAAAAGAAGCTCAAGGGGGTGTACATGGTTCTTCCACTCATTTAATCCCAACAAGAACCCTGTGAGGTAGGCTAGGCTGAGAGGCAGGGAATGTCCTCCAAGGTCACACCCAGAGAGCTTCATGGCCAGGTGGGGGACTTGAACCTGGGTCTCTCAGGTCATATAATCTGACACTCTAACCAGTGGAATTTGAACTTTCAAAATAAAATACAACTATTGGGGGGGTTTATTCAGAGTTGATATACTAAAATAAATAAATTCACTTCAGTTACTTAACCACTGATTTCAGTGAGTCTCCTCTGAGTATGATACTGGATACCACCTAGTCTCTTTTTTCCCTATCCTGCAACTATTAAGCTGGTTTTCGTAAAATCAAATAACTCTGTTGTCTAATATGAGTACAGTGGTACCTTGGTTCTTGAACTTAATCCATTCCAGAGTCCGAAACTGTTCAAAAACCAAGGCACAGCTTCTGATTGGCTGCAGGAGCTTCCTGCACTCAAGCAGAAGCCGTGTCAGACGTTCGGCTTCCAAAAAGCGTTTGCAAACTGGAACACTTACTTCCGGGTTTGCAGTGTTCGGGAGTCGATTTGTTCGACCACTAAGCCATTCGTGAACCAAGGTACCACTGTAATGGCAAAATTCTCAATTTCTCCCATGCCATTTGTTCTCAATTCTAAGGCGTTTTTTTGTCTATTACTTCACAATCATTTCTGAAGCGTTGATTGATTCTAAAGACCTGAGTGGGACTTACTCCCAGGTAAGCGCGTATCAGATTGCAGCCAAAGTTGCTTACCTGAAATATGCACAGAGGGATTTGAAAGTAAGATGGACAGATGCCTTGTGTTCCTGCTCTGTTATGTTTTTCTGGGAAAAAGAAAAAGAAATTAAAAAATTAAAAAAAATTAAAAAAGCTCACACATTTCCTCCTCATGTAAAATATGTTAAGGGTAGGGTAAGGTTTGTGGCAGCATGACATTTTGATAGCCTGTATCAGAAAATGATCGGAGAGTTTGACGTAAACTGAGAAGACCTGAGTTCAAATGCTAACCAACCACGATGCTCTCCAAGGCTGCATTTCTATATCTACAACATTGAAGCAAGTGCCACTAAACCCTGCAGGACTTACTTCTTAGCCAATTATGCAGATGACAGAGTTCTGAATGGCAGTGCTGCACTCTGGGCCTAGCCTACCACACAAGATTGTTGTGCGGATATAAAGTAATGGGGAGGTGATGTACTAAGATCCTTGCAAGGTGGGGAGGATAAAAATGTAGTCAGCTTGCTAGAGGTGGCCCACAGGGGTTTTGCAGAGAGAAAGCAAAAGCTAAGGGTCTGTACTAAGATTTCCATGTCCCCAACATACCAACATTGCAAAAAGCTGCTCCCGCCGGGTGTGTCTGTGGGGGAAAAAGATGGCTGCTCCGTTCAGCAATGTGTTATTCACTTCCTGCTTCAAGGTCTTCAGTGATGGGGACTCGCTGTCGCTGTCTACAACTGCTTGTAAAAAATTGCAAAGAGAGATTTCTGCTTAACTAAGAGCAACCTGAATCTCATTTCCTTACCTGCATTCCTAAGCTTTTGCATGAAATTCCAATGCCACGCAGCGCTTTACAGTGGCTGGGCTCTACCACCAGGCTATGCTACCCCCCCCTTTATTAATGGAAAAGATGGGTTTTGAGGCAACGGGGTGGTGGGTTGAAGAGAGGAGATCACCTTCACACAGATGCTTGTAGAGTTCCTCTGCTGCTTCTGCGCTGTCAGACGTTTTGCTCTGAGCAGCTTCCTGAGTCTTTGCAGCTTTGTTATCCGATGTGAGCACTGAAAAGCAGCTCTGGAGAAGCCGCAGCAACATGGCTTGGGCATCAATGCACTCTTCTCTTGAGCTAGGGTGGGAGGAAAGGTCACAACCCTGATGTAGGAAAAAACCATTCATAACCCCATGCGCAACACTGTCATGAACGACCAGTTGGAGGCAGGCAAATTAATGTGATTCTCATTCCATCCTAAAAGTGGGTTTCAATGCAGGAGCAAGATAGGTACAGTGGACGCTCAGGTTGCGAACGTGATCAGTGTGGGATGCACGTTCGCAACCCACAGCATTCAAAACCCGCGTCTGCGCACACGTGGGTTGCAATTCGGCGCTTCTGCACATGAGCAAAACGTGATTTAGCGCTTCTGTGCATGCGCAACCGCTGAAACCCAGATGTAACCTGTTCCGGTACTTCCGGGTTTCGGCGGTCCGCAACCCAAAAAAACGCAATCTGAAGCGGCTGTAACCCGAGGTATGACTGTAGAAGAAAGCTCTACGCTAAACTTCACCAACCGGGCTGGGGTGGACATGTCTCAGATGTTTTGAACAACTCCCACCAGCCCTCCGGACAGCAAAGTCATGCCTTGCACTCTCACTAGCCCTCCAGATGTATGTGGACAGCTTTTCCCAAGAGCCCATCAAGATGTTTAAAGCTGAACAAATGCCTCCATATTGCATTGCTAAGAGAGTCAAATGCCTCCAGAAGGTGCTATCACTAAATCCAATGATGGAAGAAGACTACCAAAAGGCTCCCCACCTGCACTCAATACACAGAATCCTAGAACTGCAAAGTTGGAAGGGGCCCCAAGGGCCATCTAGTGCCAGCCTCTGCTATGCAGGAGCCACATCTAACAGGTGGCCATCCAACCTCTGCTTGATCCTGACTTGTTTTTAGGAGGTAATTTAATTATTGTCTGATTTCATACCAATGCGATATATTTGATGTTAACCGCCCTGAGCCCAGTCTCAGCCGGGGAGGTTTATTTATTTATTTATATTTATTTATTTATTTAAAAACCTCCAACGACAGAGAGTGTGCCACCTTCTGTCGAGCAGCTCTTACTGTCAAGAAAGTTCCTTCCAGCTCCACAATTCTACGAAAGTTTCTCCAAATGTTTGGCTGGAATCCCCTTCGTTTTCATTCGAACCCATTGGTTCAGGTCTTCCCCTCTGGAGCTGGAGAAAACAAGTTTGCTCCATCTTCCATGTGAAAGCCTCCCAGGTATTTAAAGATGGCTCTCACATCATCTATCAAGTCCCCAATTCTCCAGGCTGAACAACCCCCTCAACTGTTCCACATAAGGCCAAATTTTCAGACCCTTTATCATCTTGGTGTTCCTTCCTCTGCACACACTCCAGCTGTGGTGCCCAGAACAGGCCAGCTTCCATAAGACTCATATCAGTACACGTGTACAGTAAGTAAACTACAGTACATACCAGGCTTCTATTCAACAGCAGCATTGAGTCTGTTGGTAACTTATTACTCTCTACTACTCTGTTCCTTCACCATAACTAGCCATATGCCTGCTAGTTTCTATATGGATGCATCCGGTGAGTCCTAATGCTAAGCACCAGGGCCTGGAATGATGAGTTTGCTTGTACAAGCCACAAAGGCAGATAATGACTGAAGCTTCTGCCCATCACCAATACATGCCACAGCACCAAAGACTCAGCATTCAGCCAGCTTCATTTACTTTCAACTAGTTGTAAATGATGGGAGAGGGACTTACTTTTGGTGAAGTTTACTAT
This sequence comes from Podarcis siculus, assembly GCA_034642415.1. Taxonomy (NCBI): domain Eukaryota; kingdom Metazoa; phylum Chordata; class Lepidosauria; order Squamata; family Lacertidae; genus Podarcis; species Podarcis siculus. Next base: position 12,551,721 of record JAXCMG010000018.1, read on the forward strand.
AGAAATTCCAGAAAAGCTTTAAATCCAGGCCCGCAAAGTCGAGGTATGACCTGTACCGCAGACCGCTTGCCTTCTTCTGAACCTAGAAATAAAATAATTATATTTTTTAAAGCTAGAAAAAGAAATAAATTCATGGAGGATAAGGAACAATGATGTGAATTTCCTCCCCAAAAAAATCTGCACTGGAAATCTTTCTTGGGGGGAAAAAGCAGAATAATTTTCAGTTTGCATCAGATATCTTTCTGATGCCCCAAAGATCCCCAATTTTGGGAGGCAAACAAGCACAAGTGCAACTTGGAGCGACTGCTGCGGCCAGCATCTCAAGCCTAATTTCAGAGGGAGGGAATAGAAATTTGAAGGCCTGAGGGGGAATTGGAAATGCTTTGAGATGAGATTTCCAAATGTTCTCCATGTTTTCCTAGCTTTTCACATATCTGGTGGGGGAAGGAGACTGTTTGCAGGCATCATGGTATACATCTATATGAGCACCGCTGGCCACGCCTGCCCTAGAGAATAACCTAATTTAGCCCTTATAGTACGGTCCAGACTATGGAGAGAAGCAGCAGACAGCAGAAAACCTACCAAATCCTGTGCAAGCTGCTGGATGAAGCACAGAGTCTTCAGCAGGAGTGTCATCCCACAAACGACGTCACCGCTGGGCTTGCCGCACTCCAGGCAGCACTTGCTTCTGTTGGGCTCTGAAGACATGGACCGAAGGTAGCCGAAGACGCTCAAGCCTTGCACCCCGAGCCTCTCGGCTTTGTCTTGCCTTGTGCACAAGAACTTCACCATCAGATACTGAAAACGGGGAAGGGACATCATGACCAAATCATTCTTTTTTAAAATTAAAAGTGCCAACCCTGGCGGCTATGCATCTTGCGTCCGAAGTTAAAAGATACAAAAGTTGGGACTGCAAGATGAATGTAGACAGCTGCCATTATGCAGACTCAGACATACTGGCATGTGCTCACTCCACCCCCTGCCCACCAGAAGACTAGCCATGAGGGAGTGCGGCCTGCGAGGGCAGAAAAAGGTCCGCCCCCACCCCACCCCCCCCGCTATATGGTCATGACTGGAGGAACTGGGCTGAAGTTTTACCTTGGAAATTCTGCACTGCTGCATTTTGACTTCCATTTCATCCCATTCCTCTTCCATTTCAAACCAGCCAACGGGATCCTCCTCTCCCAGTTCGTCTCGTGGAGTGCTGCTCCTACAAGTGTTTAATTTGATTTTTTTGCATACATATATACAGTGGTACCTTGGTTTTCAAACATCATCCGTTCCAGAGGACCATTTGACTTCCGAAACGTTCAAAAACCGAAAACTCGATACGAAAGCCTCAAAACACACAGAAAACTCAAACAGGAAGCCAGCTCAGAAGTTCAACTTCCAAGGCGCATTCGAAAACAGAAGCATTTACTTCCTGGTTTTCAGAAATTGAGTTCTGAAACGTTCATCAACAGAGACATTCAGAAACCGAGCTCTCTCTCTCTCTCTCTCTCTCTCTCTCTCCCCGTCACTCTCTCTCTCTCTGTAACAAAATTGTATTAAATTAAATTAATTTGTAATAATTTGGAAAATTTATTAAAAGAATTAAAAAAGAAACAGGCCACTGGGGTTGTGGGTTCGGATCCTGAGCATTATCAAGCCAAATAAAGCTGCTGCGGTTTGAGTTTCAAGGTAGGGTAATAGACCAATATCGGAGCATACACAGAAAAATTCAGGTTCAACCATTTGCACCAACAGTTAAAAGAATCAGGTGGCAGCTGATAGGTTGTATTTACCTGGCTTTTAAGAAGTGCCGGAAATCTTCTAGCTTCCATCTGTCATAGCTCTCGAATCTCTTGAAGTGCTCCTCTGCGTGAAATTTCTCTGAAGCGGAGTTGTAAGCAAACACCAGCCCACATCGGGCCCCAATCGCTCCCCTCCGCACCTAGGAGAATAATGAAGCTCTAACCATGTATAGAGAAAGCAATTTCATTCATACCCGGAAAGCTGAACAGAAGCACCCTTACCTTTATTCTGATTTGTGTGACCTGAAAGGCTGATTCCGTTCCGGTCGAAAGAATGACACTGGCCTGTCTCTTTCCAGTCTCAGTAAGGAAACCTTTGAACAAAACAAGAAGACTTGAAATTTATGGAGAATGTTCAGGACGATGCATGTATGGGCTCTGGATTGGGCCAACCAGGGGAGGAGGCCTAACTCTGATGCACTGTTTGGTTACAACAAGGCATGTGTCTGGAAGCACCTTGCTGCCCAACCACCCCCCTGCCTGAAGTAGAGGTGGCTATCCCCATTGATACCTGTCTCTACCAATACATCATGTCACACACTGAATGAAGGTTTTCAAACAGGCTCACAGAACCTGCATGTACCTGCTTCACTATCTAACTGAGGATTTTAAAGTGAGCTCCCAGTTTTATCCCTCAATGCCCAGGTAGCAGCCATGCCTTTGCCCAGTGTGTCAGCTGGACACATTTCAGGAGGGGCCACATCTGGACATGATTACATATGCCCCAATTACACTGAGACTGGATTACTTCCACTCATTCAGAACTCCATGGTGAGATTGCTTACTGGGCCCAGGGATGTGCAGCAGGCAATGACCTCCGGCTTATTTCCAGGCTCAATTAATGCCCCAAATGGCATGGGATGCCTAAAAAGGAACAGGTCCTACCACTAGCCTTCTGTTCTCACGAGACACCCTGTTGTAAAACATTTTGCCCTGCTCCCCCTTCAGATGCTGTGCATCTGCTTTTCTGCCCAATTCTCTGCTGCCAGGCTGCTTTATACTATCTGTTATCTCCTGCTATGCGTAAGTTAGTTTGCTTAAAATTGTTACTGTCTGGTTTCTTATGTAAGCTACCTTCCATACCTCCATTTGAGGAAGAAAGGGAAGATACAAAAGGCAAGATAAAATGTAAGAAATACGTGATTGGAATCAACGCGAGCCCTTACCATCCCCTGTCCATGGCTCTATAAGGAGATTTTCAGGACCTGATTTGTCTTCCTTTCCTTTGACATCACAGGCCTGCAGCGTCAGCCTCAGGGGAGTTCCTGGAGATGGCAACAGACAAGTCCGTCAACAACACAGAGAAGCACCCTCCTCACGGCATCCCCTATACTTTTCAATTTACATGGTGCTCCTCTGTGAATAAACAGTTTAAAGAAGGAATGCACCAATAACCCCACAAAGGTGATTCTTTTAAAACACAAAATCTTCACCGTGTTTCAGTTCAAGGATGCAGACATTCCCAGTTTCTGGTTTTCTTAGCTTCAGAGAAAAGCAGAGGACAACTGCTAGAAGTTTGAAACAGTTACCAAACCTGTATCTACCCAAGCCTAAGAACCTATGAAGGGTCTGCTGGATCAGGTCAATGGTCCAACATCCTGTTCTCACAGCGGCCAAATAGCTACGTGTAGGAAACCTACAAGCTGGACCAGAACATAAAAGCCCTCTCCCTTCCCGGGGCTTCCAGTAGTCAATATTCAGAGGCATTACCGCCTCCAACATATGAGCTAGTGGTTACAGACAGCCTTATTCTTCATGAATTTGTCCAATTCTCTTTGCCAAGGTGGTGGCCATCCCCGCCTCTTGTGGGAGGGAGTTCCCGAGTTTAGCTATGTGCTGTGTGAAGAAGTACCCTCTTTTACCTGTCTTGAATTTATAGCCTTTCTGTAACCACTTTTTCAATGCCATGCATAGGTTTGGAAACAACTATATGAACATTCCCCAGCCATTATTTACCATATTTGTACAGCAAGTTTTGCCTGACCGTGGCCATGGAGACGATGAGTGAGGCAGCCTTGTAAGGCGTTTCCAGGTGGTCGGCGATCGTGCAAAGCGAACTCAGCACTTTGCCAATGCTGCCCCTGGCCAGGGAAAATGCCAGCAGGGTAAGCTCTACTTCTGGGGAGGCACAACGACTGGGAAGAAATGGAAGGAAAACAGGGATTAGACAAGTGGGCTTGGGCTATTGTTTTCGAACCACCGTGACATGCTGTAATGCAGGATATGGAGGAAGCACAAGCTACATAAGGAGACTGGAGGAAAAATTCAGCTTCTAAAACGTTTAAAATATCAGCTTCTAAAACGTTTGCCCTTAGTCCTGTGCTTTCTTGTCTGGACTAAAAAGCTGCAGTTTCCATTGTGTCACAACACAGTGTGGGAAACTAGGCCATGGGGGTTAAAGTGGCCCTTCAAGCCTCTCCATCTGGCCCTTGGGTTTCTCTCCAGGTCATGCCACCGCACCTCCCACCAACTCAGTGATTTTGCCTGGCTAGAAAGTGTGTTTAAATTGTGATGATGCCTCTTGCTTGTAAGGATGAAGGATGGAGAGAGGTGTGCCGGTGTGTGTAGAAACCAGCCTATAGAAGTAAAATTTACATTTGTTGCTTTGCACTCTTTTGCCTCTAGTACTGCCCACCAGGGGGATGTGGCCCCCAGAAGGCAATGCAGCCCTCAGGCTGGCCAAAGTTCCTCATCCATGCTCTAGTCTAGGGATTTAACACGGACTTGATTTTTGTTGAAGCATGGGCTTGGCAGCCATATGTGACAAGGGGCTGCCATGCAGACAAGTGAAATTTGCATGAAATTTGCTTGGCAGCCATATGTGACAAGGGGCTGCCATGCAGACAAGTGAAATTTGCATGGGTTGCTCCACCCACTTTTGCCTCTAACCCCGCCCACCAATAGCATGCAAGCTTTCAGAAGGAATGAGGCTGAAGAATGGATATTTGCTCCTGGTGTAACACTTATTTGCTGTATTACAGTGGTACTTCGGGTTACAGACGCTTCAGGTTACAGACGCTTCAGGTTACAGACTCCGCTAACCCAGAAATAGTACCTTGGGTTAAGAACTTTGCTTCAGGATGAGAAGAGAAATTGTGCGGCGGCAGCGGGAGGCCCCATTAGCTAAAGTGTTACCTCAGGTTAAGAACAGTTTCAGGTTAAGAACAGACCTCCAGAACGAATTAAGTTCATAACCAGAGGTACCACTGCAATGCTCTATTATGACTGTACCTGGTAATTCCCAGAAGAAAACTGTCCACTTCTTCCAAAACGTTGGGAGATAGGAAGCTTGAGAAGTCTATGGAGCCTGGTGACAAAGAAAGCGGGGGCATGTGCTGCAGGGCCTTCCTGGAGGAAGAAAAAGAAAGAGAGCGTCCCATCAGAAACAACAGCAAGCAGGAAGTGCTGCTGGAAGTCCAGTGTGGACAAGGTTGCAACACAGCACATCACGGAGAACAAGAGGCCAATGTGAGTAGCCCAGCTACACCTCTACATGGTTCAGTTACATGTTACACTTTTAAAGCAATGGCCCTCTGTTGTTATGGGCTCTTGGATAGAGGAAAAGCAATGCAGAATTCTAAGCATATAAATAAAATGAATGACTATGCCTTAATAGTCCTGCCCTTGTCAGAGCTTTGCCTGTGGAAAATCCAGAAGGCTCCCTCCCTCCTCTCCCAGACAGAGACAGAAAAATGGAAGGGACAGGGAAAAACTTTTACATTGCGCTTTGCAGCAAAGAATAGCTCCCAAAGAAGCATACAATTAAAATCCACACGTAAGTGTGTGCTCTCTGTGTGTATATGTTTGTGTGAAGTATTCTGGTCTCATCCTAAGGTAGCCAGCAGCCTTTTACCCTACTCCAAGGGAGAACAGTGGGAAAACAGCAAATCACACCCTTTGCTCCTGAGACTAAAGGGAAATGGGAGTGGGGGCGGGGAGGATATGTACAGTGGTACCCTGCTAGACGAATGCCCCGCTAAACGAAAAACGCGCAAGACGAAAGGGCTTTCCGACATTTTTCTGCTTCGCAAGACGTTTTTTTCTATGGGGCTTACTCGCAAAACGAATTTTTTTCCGTGGTCTCCCTTTTTTTTTTGCCTTTTCTGAAAGGCGCTAAGCTCCTTATCTCTAAATTGCCGCTTATCCGCTAATCCGATAAGCGCTAAAAGCCGCTTATCAGCTGTTTTGCCGCTTATCAGCTGATCGGCTGATAGCGGAGCTCCGCAAGACGAAAATCCCTGCAAGACGAAGGCTCCCGCAGAACGGATTATTTTCGTCTTGCGGGGCACCACTGTACATAGTTTTACAACAACTTTTAAGCTGCTGTTTCTAAAGCCCTGCATAAGAGACTCTTACACACAAAAATACAACAAAATGGAGGTGTTTTTCAAAAAAAATATGTACAAAACTCATCCCCCTCCAAGGCAGAAACACAAACTATCAGTTGTATCCAATGCTAGTCCAACTCAGAGTAGACCCACTGAAAATAATGAACATTACTAACTTGGGTCCATCCATTCAAATTAAGTCTACTCTGAGTTAAACATAGCTGGATACAACCCTGTAACGTGAGAGGCTGATTTGGTGTGTCCTCTCCCCCCACCCTTGTTCTTGTGAATGCAGTAGTTTAGCTGTTAGATAAATAAAATAATAATAATAATAATAACAACAACAACAACAACAACAACAACAACAATATGTTAAGACCTTGAAAAAGGAAGTCCCGACTTCCGGGTTAGCGCGATCAGCTAATGGCGGATTCCCTCCGAGCTCCGGAGGGGATCGGCTCGGTAGGGGCTGGGTCTTGCCGTGCCGGCGACACGGAGACCCTTAAAAACCACGGGCGCGAATACCCGTGGACGTGGTGACTCGGCGGGCACCTTTAAGCGCCCTCCCGACTCGCGAAGAGCCTTTTTAAAGGCTACGGAACAGGTGCCGGGGAGCGGTGTGGTGCTGTGAGTCTTGTGCTTCCCCTGCCGAGTGAAGCCGCATGCCATTTGCTGGAGAGCGCTGACTTCTTCCTTTTAAAATTTGGACCCAAAATCAACAACCCGTGAGTAATCGGAACTGAATTTAAATTACTTCATTTTGGATTTGGCATGAGCGGGGGAGATGAAAAGAGGAGGTCCATTTCCCCCCATTGTAAACAGTTTGACAGCAAGGATCTGCCAACTAAGGTTGTGAGAAGAGCTGTTTGTCATTTTTCGGTGACATATTAATTCCACGGGTTTAAAGAGACTAAAATATTGTGCTGGAGGGCAAGAATTTATGTGTTTGGATTAAGCACCACTTTTCCCGGACCGGGAGTAACCCGTAAAAAGAGCCTGTTGAGGATTTACAAGAAATTTTTGACAGCTGTCAAATCAGCTGTCAAAGCCCAAAAATAAAAATAAAAAAATTGAAAGTTTAAACTCTAGCCGGTTATTATGTTCTAAAGTAAAAGAAGATTGTTACAAACAAAATTGACTTTTGGTTTGGAAGTGAAAGGAATACTAAGTAACTAGAATCCCTCTAGAGGGGATCTATGGACACTACAAGAATGGAGATCGGTCGGGAAATACGAGCGGAGTTGCAAGAGCTGGTCGTTCTCGTGGGAAAGCTGCAAGAGATCTACGAGCAAGGTCATGTATTGTCTACAAGCCCTGCAAAGTCGAAATCAACAGAAAATGTAACTACTGAGATGGAAAAGGGCTTGATGTTCAAAACATGGGCAGCTGGACAAGAAAAGAAACCAAAAGCTGGACAAAAAAAGAAACCAAAGAAGCTTGTCAAACAGCGGGCGACCGGAAAGATACAGAAGACGAAGGAGAGTCGAAGATCTACTAAGATGATTCTGAACCTGACCAGAGTGACAGCTGGACTAGTTGGGATCTATGAATTTAAGAAACAGAGTTGGAGCTTCACCTTGGAACAACTAGTCTCGGCCGAAAGGAATGAGAAAGCCTTTTTCCGAATTTGGGGATTTAATATAAGAGACTTTCGAAGAAGCCGGCTGAGAGGGACAGAAAAGGACTTGAGAGCCTCGGATGTAAGGGTACCAGGCTAAAAGAGAGATTTGGCCTTTGGTTTGGGGCTGAAACCGGGGAGGGAAAAGGAGGGAATGGGAGCCCAAAAAGGGCCTGCTTTATTGTGCAGTGTTAAAAAGGTTTTTACGTCAATTACTATTTTCAAAATGGGGAATCCGTGGAGGGGAAACAGGGACAACCTTAGGAATAGTACTATCTTAACTTTGGAAACTACAACCCGTGAGTAAATTTGGACTATGCAAACTTTTTGAAACTTTTATCAACTTTCTGAAACTTTTGAGAACTTTTCTGAAACTTTTAAAACTTTTTTAAAAAGTTGAAATTTGGCTGAAAACGGAGTGAGGATAAGCAGGAAGCCTGCCTCCCGCTATACTGAACTTTAAGCAAAGAGCAGGAGGAGTGGAGACAAAAAGTTATGCTTTAACCAATTGCCGGCACCCTTTAAAGCAGATTTCTGAGTGAAAGACTTTGAGCTACTGATTTTTTTTTTTTTTTTGGATTATTTGGGGTGCATTGATATTCTTCTTCTGTGGTACCAGTGGATTACAAAATAAGTAAGAACCCCTGGTGCTGGAGCTGCCTGGCTGAGCACCAGTCTGCAACTTTGGTTACATTGAACTTAATTTTGAAACATTCTGAGCTGGAATTGGACACTTTGAAACTGATGCAGTCAAGGCACTGTAGAAACATTGTTTTGTTTTAAGTATACTCTGCTAAAAACAATATACTGTGGAGGCTGTGGACATGGACTTAAATTTATAAGTTTAACTTGGATTTGATCTTTTCCCTGAAGACGTATTAAGCTCCCTCTAGAGGATTTTGGACTTACAGCAGTGACTTTGTTTTACTTTCCCTTTCCTGGCCTTTGTTTGACTACTGCACCTGGGACTTCACTTCACTTTCTCATGGGAACAACTTGGATTGACCTTGGATTACAGACAACTTTGGAATGAGTGGCGCAAGGAGAAGAGGAAGAACCAAACAAACAACTTTAACTTTATCTGCAGCCTCACAGCGTAGATCATCTGTGCCGGCCTTGCCTTCTGCTTTGCCTCCAGACATAGAGGCGGCCTCCCTATTACAAACAGGGGAGGGAGAGACAGAGGAGCTGCACTTGGAAGATATGGCTTCAGGAACAAGTAGCTCTGTCTTGGATAAAATCTTGGAGAAGTTAGAGGTCTTGGACAAGAAGGCTGACCTACATACAGCTAAAATCGATCAGAACACAGAAAGTTTGAACAAGTTGACTGGGCAAGTGGCACAGAATGCCCAGGCCATTGGAGAATTAAAGGAGGCTGTAGGTGAAAACCGTAAACTGGCTGAAGACACTGGTCAAAGAGTGGAAAAACTTGAGAAAGAAGTAAGACCACTCAGCAAACAAGTTGGAGAACACCAGATTCATTTTTTGATGTCAGAACTGCGAAGTAAGGAGACCAACTTGAGGATACGGTCAATTCCAGAGGTGGAAGAAGACAATTTTACTGAATTCCTAACTAAGGAAATTGCCAAGTTTTGGAATCTAGAGGAAAAAGACTTCAAAATAGTATCTGCTTTTAGGCTTGGCAGAGTCAAAAGGATAGAGAGGCCCAGAGACTGCTTGATAACACTGAGATCAAAGGAGGAAAGGGACAAGATTTTGGGCCTGCACTACGAAAGGTCACTAGACATTTTGGGCAAGAGAATTGAAATTTACAAGGACATCCCTAGACAGTTGCTGGATCTCAGATCTAACTACACAGAACTGGCAAGATTGTTAAGAAGCAACGCAATCTTCTTCAGGTGGGAGTTTCCACAAGGACTATCCTTTACCTATAGAGGGAGAAAGATCAAAATTAAAACAGTGGAAGACAGAGACAAGTTTCTGGGAGCACACGGAGAAGACCTCCACAAAGGACTTGGATTGCCAGCGCCGGAACCCCCAGGGGAACCAGCCCCCTCGGATCCTCAAGGACCAGAGAACAAGGTACCACTCCAGAAAGAATAACCGGACTTGCCCAGGATGTCTCTGCAGCTTTTGAGCTGGAACATAAATGGCTGTAACAGCCCCGAAAAAAGGTCTAAAATTTTTCATATTTTAAAAAAGGAACAATTGGACATTATATGTTTACAAGAAACACATGTGATTAGGCTCCATAGAAAGGTGTTAATAAATAAAAGGCTTGGTCAAGAATTTATATCATCGGACACAGTCAAGAAGAGAGGTGTAGTGATCTATGCAAAAGAGAGCCTTTCACCAAAATTTCTTTTTAAAGATGAAAGTGGAAGAATTCTCGCAATAGAAGTACAATATCAAGGAGAAAAAATTTTGATATTAGGAATTTATGCTCCAAATGAAGGCAAATCAGACTTTTATAAGAAATTGCACGAGACTATGCTGGACTATCTGGATTATAACAACGTCATCATGATGGGGGACATGAATGGGGTCGTATCAACGAACATGGATAAGTCATTGAATCAAAACATCACTAAAGAAGGAAGACTACCTAAGACCTTTTTTGAAATGACCGACAATATGGACTGGGTTGACATTTGGAGAGTTAGAAACCCCTTGGGAAGAGAGGGAACATTCTTTTCTGAAGCCCAACTGACCTGGACACGAATCGACCAAATATGGATAACTAGAAGTCTGGCACCTAAGGTGAGGAAGGTGGAAATCTGCCCCAAAACATGCTCCGACCATAACGCCTTGAGAATGGATATGACACTGACTCCAACCGGCTCCTTTAGATGGAAGATGAATGATGGCCTGTTTAGAGACCAAAGAATTGTAAAGAAGGCCCAAAAATCCCTAAAGGACTATTTTGAGATTAATTTGAATACCACGGTGGAAAAAAGAACTATCTGGGACGCAAGCAAAGCTGTTATGAGAGGGTTCCTGATTCAACAGAATTCTTTAAAGAAAAGACTGCAAAATGAAAAGAAAGACAAAATTTTGGAAAGCATCAAAGAGTTGGAGAAGAAATTAAGATCTAACCCGAAGTCCCAACCGATTCTGAGAGAAATCAAACTTCATCAGACACAATATTCTAAATTGATAAATCAGGAAATAGAATGGAAGATTAAAACAATGAAACAAAAAACTTTTGAATCGGCTAATAAATGTGGGAAACTGCTAGCCTGGCAGTTGAAAAGAAGACAAAGATTAAATACAGTAACAAACTTAGAGGTTGAAGGAAGGAACATTCAGAATCCGGGAGAGATTAGAAAGTGTTTCCAGAGATATTTTAAAAAGCTATATACTCAAGGGCCACAAGACGAAACAGAGATTACACAATTTTTGAAGAGAAATGGACTGGCAAAGCTGTCAGAAGAAAATAGAACAATTTTGAATGGCAAAATAACACGACAAGAGATCGAGCAGGCCATCCAGAGTTTGAAACAGGGCAAATCACCAGGACCAGATGGACTGACCTCTAACTACTACAAGATATTGAAAGACTACTTGATACAGCCATTGTTGGAGGTCAGCAACGAAACAATGGAGGGGAAGAAGGCGCCTGAATCGTGGAAAGAAGCATTTATCACATTGATTCCAAAGTCGGAAACTGAGAAGACACAACTTAAGAACTACCGTCCCATCTCCCTTTTAAATGTGGATTACAAAATATTTGCAGATGTTCTGGCACGAAGATTTAAGAAAGTGTTAAGTGAGATAATCCATAAAGACCAGGCAGGCTTTCTCCCGGGCAGACATATGTTTGCTAATACAAGGAACATTATAGACATATTGGAACTTTTACAAACAAACATAAACACTAAAGCAGTTCTAATTTTTATAGACGCGGAGAAGGCCTTTGACAACATATCCTGGAGATTCATGAAGGGGAACCTAAAAGAAATGGGAGTGGGACGGGGGTTTGAGAATGGGATTGATGCAATATATTCAGAACAAAAGGCCAAACTGATAGTTAACAATGTGGTTACTGAAGAGTTCAAAATTGAAAAAGGCACACGACAGGGCTGCCCGATTTCCCCATTACTGTTCATTTCGGTTCTGGAAGTGCTCCTGAATATGATTAGGGGGGACCGGTTGGTGAAGGGGATTCAGGTCGGAGCGAAACAATATAAACTTAAAGCTTTTGCAGATGACTTAGTTCTGACATTACAGGAGCCGGAATCTAGTACGAAAAATGTATTACAACTGATACAAAACTTTGGTCGAGTGGCCGGATTTAAGCTAAATAAACAAAAAACTAAGGTGTTGGGGAAGAACCTGACAGATACTGAGTTGGAACGGTTTCAGAAAGAGACAGATTTAAATGTGGTTAAGAAAGTCAAATACCTAGGGGTAAATATAACAGCAAAAAATCTGAGTCTATTCAAAGACAATTATGAAAAATGTTGGTCAGAAATTAAGAGAGACTTGGATAGTTGGTCAAGATTAAGACTTTCTTTGTTAGGCCGAATAGCTGCCATCAAGATGAATGTATTACCAAAAATGCTATTTTTGTTTCAGACATTACAGATTGTAGACAAGACAGAGTGCTTTCGGAGGTGGCAGAAAGACATATCTAAATTCGTCTGGCAGGGCAAAAAGCCCAGAATTAAATTTAAAATATTAACAGATGCAAAAGAAAGAGGGGGCTTTGCCCTGCCAGACCTAAAGTTGTATTATGAAGCTGCAGCTTTCTGCTGGCTAAAAGATTGGCTACTTCTTGAAGATACGGATGTCTTGGATCTGGAAGGTTTTAACAACGCATTTGGATGGCATGCATATTTATGGTATGACAAAGCTAAGATAAATAAGGCCTTTAAGAACCATATTGTTAGAAAATCAGTTTTTAATGTCTGGATAAAATACAAAGACTTACTGGAGAACAAAACTCCGAGGTGGCTGTCACCCATGGAGGCCAAGGCTCGAAGAAGAGCCAATATGGAGGCCAACTGGCCAAAATACTGGGAAATACTAGAAAAGGACGGAGACAATTGGAAATTGCAGAGTTTAGAAAAGATGAGAGACAAAGTGCGAGACTGGCTACACTATGCTCAGATTAAAGAATTGTTTAAAAATGACAAAAAGTTAGGATTCCAAGTGGAAAAGTCAAAGTTAGAAACTGAACTGTTAGAACCTAAGACTAAAGTACTTTCAAAAATGTATAACTTGCTGCTGAAATGGAATACACAAGACGAAATGGTAAAATCAACAATGATAAAATGGGCTCAGGACATTGGGCATAATATTATGTTTGAAGATTGGGAAAGGTTGTGGACCTCTGGGTTGAACTTCACTGCATGCAATGCATTGAAGGAAAATGTGATGAAAATGATGTATAGATGGTACATGACTCCTGTTAAATTAGCCAAAATATACCATTCGTCTGATAGTAAATGTTGGAAATGTAAGGAAAATGAAGGAACATTTTT
>JAXCMG010000018.1:12574906-12594254 GCA_034642415.1 Podarcis siculus
ACAAGAAAAGAAACCAAAAGCTGGACAAAAAAAGAAACCAAAGAAGCTTGTCAAACAGCGGGCGACCGGAAAGATACAGAAGACGAAGGAGAGTCGAAGATCTACTAAGATGATTCTGAACCTGACCAGAGTGACAGCTGGACTAGTTGGGATCTATGAATTTAAGAAACAGAGTTGGAGCTTCACCTTGGAACAACTAGTCTCGGCCGAAAGGAATGAGAAAGCCTTTTTCCGAATTTGGGGATTTAATATAAGAGACTTTCGAAGAAGCCGGCTGAGAGGGACAGAAAAGGACTTGAGAGCCTCGGATGTAAGGGTACCAGGCTAAAAGAGAGATTTGGCCTTTGGTTTGGGGCTGAAACCGGGGAGGGAAAAGGAGGGAATGGGAGCCCAAAAAGGGCCTGCTTTATTGTGCAGTGTTAAAAAGGTTTTTACGTCAATTACTATTTTCAAAATGGGGAATCCGTGGAGGGGAAACAGGGACAACCTTAGGAATAGTACTATCTTTTTACTATTTCTTCCTTCTCTTCTGTGTTTTTTGTACTCTTTTTTGCTTTTTCATCTTTTTTATATATGATTAAGGTATACAATTTAAAAGTTATTGATCAAACTGAAGTAAATATAACGAAACAATGGTTAAAAATGATTATAAAGAAGTGTATTAGTAATATACGGTTATGACACAAAGGTTAAAAGGTTGCTGGACAAAACAGTGGAAGTGGAATACAAGAAGGGGAGGTGCGGGGAAGTCAAGACAAGATGTTACAGAAAATGAAGTTTAAAAGGTGGAACTTTTTTTTTTTTCCTTTTGTTATCTCTTTTGTGTTTTTTCTGTTCTTTGTTATATGCTTTGTATCTTTTGGAAAAGATAATAAATATTATTTAAAAAAAAAAAAGAAAGAAAAAGGAAGTCCCGGCCAGATATAAGCACTGGTGTACACTCATAAGAAGGAAAAATGATAATGTAGCTAAGCAGAAAAAGGAAAGAGAACAAAAACTCACTGAGTATTTTGCAGGATGGCATGAACAATCGCAGGGTTGGTGTCCATGGACGCCGTGATCAGAGAGGTCAAAAGGGACCAGTACCAGATGGCTGAAGCGTCGCAGACCGAGACACCTCCCTTCTTCACTCTTTGGTAGCCGATAGCCCTGAGCCCGTGGATTCTGGTGTCGCACCCATCACTAAGGCAGCGCTTGATATTTATCTGTACATCTGTCAAAAGCATCAAACAAATAATTTCTTCCAGCCATGGGCCAATTTTGTTTTTTGTTTTTAATGAAGTTCTACAGCTCAAAGTGAAGCTGCTGATTGTCCAATAACGTTTAAGAACAGCTAACATCACAAAACATGATATACGTGTATAGCAGGCATAGGCAAACTTGGCCCCCCAGATGTTTTGGGACTACAACTCCCATGATCCCTAGCTAACAGGACCAGTGGTCAGAGATGATGGGAACTGTAGTCCCAAAACATCTGGGGGGGCCGAGTTTGCCTATGCCTGGTGTAGCGGAACATCCTTCGCTGTACATTACCACCTCAACCCCTTTGAGTTATATTCCAAAAGCATTCTCTCCTGCAGCCTAGAACATGACTGCTTACTCAGTGTACAATACCATGAATCAATAAACTCCTAGGTCTAGGTAATCGGTAGATTCTACAAGCTATTAAAGGAAAATATCAAGTGAGGGGAAGAAGGCTCATCATGGAGGATGCTGCTGCCAAACCAAGTTTATTTACTGGGGAGTGGAGAACGACACAAACGAGCTTCCTATTCCTGCCTCTTCTTTTGGGTTCTCCAGAGCAGGGCAGCTGTAAACCAAGCATAGCCAACTGCCAGGCCACAAAAATGAAGGCGGACCTAGTGGCAGGCAAGCTTAAATTATTGGCTGGGAATCATGCCAGACTCAGAGTCAAAAGAGACATGTAGTTACGCATAATTTGAGATTTCAACAAGGTCTAGTACTTCCAGATATTTTAAATATGATTTGGCATCCCTTTATTACATATACAGCAGAAGCATTATTTTCAAAACAAGCCTCATCACGTGCCTGGCAAATCTGGAACTATATGTGAAGATCAATAAACACAAATATTCTTTCTTCTACGTCAAGGCAATTTTTATTCTCATTTTTTCTTTCATGACTTTGTTACTTAACCCATATGTATCTGGGTATGTGCCTATCCGGATATTTTTTTTCCCCATCTGTTGTTGTCTTGGTTTTATATACATTATAAAATGAAATAAAAATTATTTACCAAAAAAAAAGACAAGACATGTGGGGAATCCTTATGTCTAAATCCCCCCACAGAGGTCGTATTTTTTATTTTACCCTAGTCTTCATCAAACCAGTGTATCTTTTAACTACAGTGGTACCTCGGTTCTCAAACGTCTCCGTTGTCGAATATTTCGGAACCTGAAAGTAAATGCTTCCATTTTCAAAGTCGAACAGCCTACACTGCATGTTTTTCAATTTTCTCAATTGCATTTGCAGCCAACCCTTTGTGCCTTGGTTTTCAAACGTTTCGGAATTCCAACGGTCTTCCGGAACAGATTGCGTTCGAGAACCAAGATTGCCTTTCTTCCTGAAATATCCCTTTTTAATGCCTGGTGGGAGTGCTTTCACCTAGGAAACTTAACTGCAAAGTTGCTAGGGCACTTCTCTCTCCATTTTCCTTCCCGCCCCCTGCCCTATTGCACAATAGTAAAGGTAAAGGGACCCCTGACCATTAGGTCCAGTCGTGACAGACTCTGGGGTTGCGGCGCTCATCTCGCTTTATTGGCCGAGGGAGCCGGCGTACAGCTTCCGGGTCATGTGGCCAGCATGACTAAGCCGCTTCTGGCGAACCAGAGCAGCACACGGAAATGCCGTTTACCTTCCCGCTGGAGCGGTACCTATTTATCTACTTGCACTTTGACGTGCTTTCTAACTGCTAGGTTGGCAGGAGCAGGGACCGAGCAACGGGAGCTCACCCCATCGCGGGGATTTGAACCGCCAACCTTCTGATCTGCAAGTCCTAGGCTCTGTGGTTTAACTCACAGCGCCACCAGTGTCCCTATTGCACAATGCTGGCATGTAATTATCCACATGTTGTTTATCCTGGAACTTCAAAAGTCTGTGGATCAGGCCACGTTTCTTTTGTTTATTTCTCCCCTCGCCCCACAAAAAGACACAAACTTCTGTATTAGGGAGTCCCACAAATATCCAGAAGCCACTCCTATTTTTAGGTGGCCCCATCTCTCTTCCAAAATGGTAGCCAGTGTGGTGTTGTGGTTTTGAGTGCTGGACCAGGGCCTGGGAGAGACAAGGCTTCAAATTGCCACCTGGCATGAAGCTCACTGGGCGATCTTTGGCCAATCACTGCCTCTTTGCCGAGCCTATCTCACAGGGTCGTTGTGAGGATAAAATGGGGAAGGTGGGATATAAATGTAATAAATCAATAATTAAAACTGATTGACACTCAACTAGCTTAAGTGTGTGATCTGTATTATATATGAGGGTAGTTCTGGGAACAGAGTAAGCCACAGTCCCAGGCAGACAAGACTTCTCTGAGAACTGCAACATTTTTCTTAAGGCTGGTCTTTTTGTACAGGTTATAGGCCCCCAAGATTACTTCAACAGAAATTAATGAGCTTTAAAAACAACAACGCTCCAATTCCCTGAGCAAGTCAGAATTCCAGACTCAATTCTAGATAATGAACAAACCTGCAATCACGCAAACCACAATAATTTGGGGGGTGGGGCTGTCAAATATCCGAGTAAACCACAGGTATCTTGCTGAGGTGCATTGTGCACTTTAAGCCAACCATGACATTCACGGGTTTGCGTGGAAATGAGGATAATACAGACACCGAATCTTGCCTGAAGAGTGATATTCACAAGACATCCGATTTCAGTGGTTTCCAAGCATTAAGCTTCACATTTCTAGTGGCAGTTATAAAGTTATGCACACTTGGGGCATTGAAACCTGTCAGTCTGAACTCCAACACTCTTTTAAATAGGTTTTCCAGCTGAACCCCAGAACCTGCACTCAGATTCAAAGGCTTGGCCCCAGAACACATGAAAACTGTCTCTGAGCATGGGCATCCACAAGTATTGAGAGCTCAACATCTAGGGATGCAGGCCAAAGTGTCTATGTGGGGTTTCTTGTCTGTTTGGTGGGCTGATTATGAGTCGCTTTGGGTTAACCTGGACGAGATAAAGCGACTTTGGGCTGACCTGGGTAACCCAAACTTCCCATCCCTAAGGAACTGCTTCCCCACCCCCCTTTTATCTTTCAAGCCAGTCAGTTAAAATATATTTTGTTTTATTAAAAAGAGAGAGAGAGAGAAGAAACACCAATTGTATTGTTATTGACTCACACATCTGACTAATGTTAGCGTTTTCCAACAATGTCACATATCCGGTAACATTGCTGGGAATGTGAACATCGCGGACCTCCTGGAGATTGCTGGCCGTCCTTCCAACAGCTACCGTAACCTGCTGCGGCATGTAACTCTGGTCGTTGGCTGCGACTGCAATCGAGAGGTGCCTCAGAATGACGTCTGGTTTCATCTTTAAACTGGAAGGCAAAGAGATTTCATTGGGAATGCGGGGGGTGAGAACAGGAGATTTTGTGGTGCCCAACTGAGCTTGCCCGACTTGCACTTATTCAGTAAAGAACACATTTATAAAAGGATGCCAGGCTTATGTATCCACTGGACCATACATATTGCACCAGTCCATGATAAAGATCAAACTCAAGGCAGCTTACAATTAAAAAAGAAATAATGAGAGAATTAAAGGCAAAGGCTTGCATCCAGCAGTAGTCATGCCTATTAGGTCTTCTGGGTAGAACTTCACTCAAATCACCCTAAACCTAGTAATAAAACAAGCAGCACATTAAAAACTTTATCAACAGTTAAAATCACAAGCAAGTTGACACTGGCTGTCCATCTATTATCAGGCCAGGATCACGTCTTAAATTATAAAGCCCTGAGCAACTTCGGCCCAGGGTACTTCAGGAACTGCCAGAAGCTTAATATCCCAGGCTGGCCACTGAGATCATCGGCATGAATGTTGCTGGTCATTCCCCAAGTTGGCAAGGCTCATTTGAGAACAACAAGGAACCAAGCCTTTTGTGTAATCTGCCCAGCTCTGTGGAACCCTCTGTCACTAAACATACAGCAGACACCATCTGTTTCAACTTTTAAATGCCTGCTGAAAACTTTTTTATTCCTTCAAGCTTATGCAGGCAATTAAGAATACATCTTTCCACAATAGTTATCTGATTTTAACTTTTTAATATGGTTTTTATTGTATGGTTTCATATGTACTTGTTGTGAAACACTTTGATATTTTCTTCATATATTAGCAGTACAGAAATATTGTTATAAATAAGTAAACAGGGGGAAGAATCATAGGAAAATATAGTGGTAGAAAAACCTCCTGCACAAAGTCTTTCACATCACTGCTGGTTATCCATGCCGTGAGCCTAGTGGGAGCAATACTAGCTTTTGACAGTTAAGGTATTTCGTTTTATGGGACCCACCCCTTCTGTTCAAGAGAAGCTTCTGTTTTGGTTGAAATGGCTTTTACTTGGTTTTGTAACCATATGTTTATATAGCTGTAACCCATCCTGGGGACCTTATGGTGAAGGGCAGCTAAGGAATTTTAAGAGTAAATGAAACAAACCACAGTTCCTGGACTCAGAATTAAGTCCAAGCCAGGGATAGTGGTTGGAGTCCAACATCTGGACAGAACCACAATACCTCTCTTCTACAGGCTTGAGAGTCTTGTGTGAACCAGTTTCCATCCAAGTCAAACAAAGAAGAGGAACATTCTGCTCTGGAAATCCCAGAAGCCTTGTTAATAATGAAATCCAGCCTGTCGCTCACCGTATCCAGTGTGACCGAGCACTCCCATCAGACTGCCAGAAGGAGGAGGTCTCTCCATTTGTCATTTTGTCAATGTCTGCTGAATTGGAGGAAGTTTCTATGTGAGTGTAGCACTTTGAAACTGATTTGAGTTTGTCTAATTCCTGGTTTCCATTTAAATCACTCGGACATTCTGTAAAGAGATTGGAAGAAGCGGCAAAGACAGGTTAAGTAAAAACATTCATAACAGCATACTGACTTATGCTTTCCTCTTCCTCCATCCCCTACCTTCATGGCAATCTACGAGGCCTTGGAGGAAGTGATTCTCTTTCATTTCCTTGCAACACGTTCATTGAGAATTTGCCAAAAGGAGAGGCAAGTAACCTCTCTCGCCTCGTGTTTCCTTTTCTCTCTTTTTATTTTAAGGGCAGGTATTGAACTGGCATACAAATAGTACAAGTATCATCCACAGACTTAACTGTTAAGCTGACTGTGTGGATCTGGCTTCTGGTTTCTTTAGGTCCTTTCCCCTCTCTTGCCGGGAGCTCAGTCGCCCAGGTTCACTATTAAAGGACTTACAGAGCTGCCAACCCTTAGGGAAGCCCACTCGGAGTTCCCGCATGAATTACTAATCTGGGCACACCTGAATGATTGGATGGGGGGGATGCCCAGAGCAGACACTCATACAGCAATGCAACAGGCAGCCTCCTCTGAAGGTAGATAATTCTGCTACGCCTCTGTATTCTGAGTGACTGAATGACCCACATCACAACCTATGCAGAACAATTACAGTGAAGGGTGATCTGGAGAAGACAAAAAAAAGGGGGGGCGGCACCCATAGTGACAAAAATGCCACACATTAGTGAAATCAGAATTTAAACGTGGTTCAAATAAGAGAGGCATAGATTGGCATCTCCATCTGCAAAGGAGCTTTGCCTCCAAGCATGTCTTGATACTGAACTGCTCAAGAAATTATCCTGACATGGATATTCAGAAGATTGAGGGGAAACACAATTAAGATTACAATTGCACCTCAGTGGCTGGCCCTGATTATAAACATTTTAGGTGAGAAGAGGACAAATCAACTTCCAATACCCTTTTCTTTTAGGAGGAGCCGGTCTAAAGAATCCTTCAGTACGGAAGATCTCATGGTGCAAATATTGTTGAAGTACTCCAAGACTGGATATGGGATGACTGTGCTGGCGATACGGTGCCGGTGCAGGAACCTTAGGATCATGAAAGCGTGGAGACTAAGGCGCTCGTTCAAGTCTGAAAATATGTCTACAAAACCTTGAGATAAAAAGGGAAAGGCGCTTAATAAGGTGAATACATATTTAGGTAGAGACAGAACATTTCCTGCTTCAGTTAATTAAGTGGCACTTAATTCTATCACTCGACTGGCTAGAACAGGAACAGAGGAATCTGTCGCCCCTCCAGATGTTAGTCTACAACTCCCGTCATGATGGGAATTGTAGTCCAACAACATCTAGAGGGCCACAGGCTCCCAAACCCTGGGCTAAACATGAGATTAGTTAAATAACCCCCACTCAAGTCACCACTTAGGTGCTTCCAAACTATGCTAGTGGAAGGGGGGAAAGAAGCAAACCATATGAAGCTAAGAAAGAAACCATATGAAGAAAGAAACTATATGAAGCTACTGATAATTAAAACCAGAGTGTGAGGAGAAGCATATTCAATCAGTGTGAGCAAGTACATTTGGCCCCAAGGAACAGGCTGATGGCTTAACTGTGTGTGAACCAAGTAATCATTGTATCCTAAACTACTGAAACTGTTTTGATATAATCCCTACAGAATGGTAGGAGCTGGTAGCAGCGTTTTTCCATGTTGTATGATCCTAGAAGTTTCTGGAAATATGACATGGCACTTGTTTAAAAATCCTAGTCCATTCCTAGGTTTGGGGGATATGTTTATGAACATGGGTGCAGAATCTCCCAAAATCTCCAGTGTTCAGAAACTGGGAGTAGCCACACTCTATATGACTATCTGTTCCTTACTTGGTACCTTGAACCATATCCTTAACCTCTTCTAGCTGTGAAAGACTGCTAGGACCTGCTTCAACTCAACTATGGGGCTCTAATAATGCAAACAAACTAGTGAAACACAATGGGGGGGGGGGAGACCCGCAGATACTGTTCTCTTCTCAGACCTTTTCCTAGTACGGAACTCACAGCCCTCTCGCAGGGTGTCTGAGGTTTTACCCCCAGATTTAAGAGTTTTCATATATTTTAGACATTGGTGTGGTGCAGTGGCTAAGAAGCTTGAGCTACGAAGCAGAAAGTTGCTACTCTGAATCTTGCCTCTTACAGAAACTCAGTGAGGACCTTCAGTAAACGTCAATCTCCCTCTATCTACATTGATCCCCCATCTGTAATATGAGGTCAATACTGGCCTTACCTTAGCAAGTCTGTGAAAGCACTATGAATATTTGAAAAACAAGCATTATTGTTAGCTATGAGTACTTTTATACCCTGACTGTTTATTTTGGGTGTGCCCAAACAAAGCTACTAGAAACATTGCAAAGGTTTGGCACTGCCTCATGAGTCATGACCATGCACTTCTCAGGAAAACACGAGCAAGTCAACATGACAGCTCCTGAGTAAACAAGTGATTAAAAATGAACCCCTTGAATGGTTCAGGGTGAAGCTAGCAATGGTGATAGAATTGCACACTTGAGCTAAGTGAGATGCCCAATCAAAGATTCCTTCTGCTGTTCGATACCTTAGTTTTCACCAACCTGGTCTTATCCAGATGTTTTGGACTTCAACTCACATAGCTATATATCAACTGGAGAATGTGAAGCTGCCTTACAGTGGCAGAAGAACCATCCTGTGTTTACTAGGGAGAAAGTCCCACTGCAAAGTGTCTCCCAACCCTACCTGGAGATGCCAGAGGTTGAACTTGGGACCTTCTGCTTGCTGTACCATCAAGCTATGGCCCTTCTCCATTTGCTCTAACACTGGGCACCTTCCCAGGGGGTTATTGTCATGCTAGCTTAAGTCCATGGCCCATTGCATTAAGATAAATCCACAGAAGCCATCTCCCTTCTTCCTTCCCATTTCTTACCTGGGACAAGCGAACAAGCCTGCAGCTGCCTGATCACGTGGCTAAGCTCCCCTTGAAGATTGGCTCCGCTGGAGTTCTTGAGAGCCTCCAGCATGTTCTCCACATCCACTGTGCCATCACCCTCAGGATCAAACTGAGCAAAAGCCTGAAGGGGAAGAAAAAGAAGATCAGCAGTTAGATGAGCAGAGAGGGGAGATCCCCGTTTTATCGTGCCCACTGTCAACGGTCTTTAACTATCTCAAATGGAAAAAGCAATTTTCTCCATTGACACAAAGTTATAGCACACTGGGTATAACTTGATTTAGAAGGTAATCAATCACCTGCAGTGAATACTCATCTGATACTCTCTAGATGCAGCTGACCTTTAGTGTGGCGACACTTTACCCTTTGAACTCCTTTCCGTTATATCTCAGGCACTTTTGTTATTGTCTTTTTGGCATCTAAACAGAGACCTTTAGCTCTGTTGATATCTGTGGGATTGATTTTATGAATACGGTATTCAACTGTTTATATATATAACCAGCTTTTAAAGGGGGTGAACGCACGCACACGCACACAACTTGTTTTAACTTGCGTTGCCTTTTTGACCAATGGCTATGGGAGCTGGAGCTGAGTCAGAGAAACAGCAAGTAGTTCAGAGATGCCCTCCGAGTCCATGGTTTCAACAGAGATCTGAAATGATCCCCAAAACTAGTAACAGAATCTCACTGGTTGTTTATCACAGTTATTGCTTTAACAAAATCTTAGACTGGACATGATGTTCTGTTTTCTTGAGTAACATGGATTGTCAGTACGCTCCTGCAAACCTATTAAAAGTAGTAATAAACCAGTTTTCTCCCAAGCTGCTACTGTACTAAGGTCCTTCTTTGGGGTTTACTACAGGCATCTGGTTGGCCGCTCTGAAAACAGGATGCTGGACTGAATGAGCCACTGATCCAGCAGGCTATTTTTATGTCCTTAGAAAGAACATACTTTTTTAAGGTATCAATTTTAGCTTGTTCTACTTTAAGTTTCCCTCAAGATGTAACCCAGAAGGGACTAGATTGTGAGCCCCTTTTAGGGAGTGTGATCGACACAACTGAAATTGTTGTAATGCAACACAGGATAGGGCCGTCTGTAAACATACCTGAAGTGTCTTATGTAAGCAACAAGGTTGTTTGCTTTCACCAACTAAAGCTAGTCTCCCTTCTGGTCCTTTAACTAATCCGTGATGGCCAAAGGTTAGATATACACATGGCATCAGCATAAAGGCTCAAGGCCTACTTGTTTGAGCTAAAACAGCCATTTGAAAAAAAGGGCAATACTTTCTTTCCATGCCTTAGATTATGCCAGCCCATTTTGTACAACTGACTGTAACTTGTTCTACACACTGTTGCGTGTGCATCATTGCTGAGCATGCTGCTTGTAAATGGATATGGATTATCCTCATTTCAAAGGTCAGCAGTGAAAACGCTAGTCACATGCTTAACCACAGCATGGGAGGACAGACTATGTATTGGCAACCAGAGTGGTGTTTGGCTAAGTGACCTCCCAAGTAGCACCATTTAAACAAAGCTGGCCAGGTGCTTTGTTTGCAGTGTACTACTGTCCACAAGTACATCCAATCCTAGTTTGCATGAAAAATTATTGTGATTTGTAGCTAGCTGTAACTGCAGAGACAGGGAAGTCAGTGCCATTTAGCTCTCTGCAATTGGGCTATAACCTTATCTGAACATGTACTCTCTTGGTGAAAGGCAGGGAACAGTTGCTAGGGGAAGTAAGTGTGTTCACCTGTCCCTTCAGTTCAGCCACAATACTCCCTCTTGATATAAATTTGCTGAGCTGAAGCCATGTGTGGGTGGATTTGCTGGCTGATTTCTGGGGTGCCAAAGACCTCAGAAGTGACAGGTGTTTTATTTTAACATGGTGAATGCATCTTCCAATTACTGTCCTACATTGGTTGACAGTTTGTTTCCATGCCCAATTCAAGGTGCTCACATTAAGTGTTCTAAACCTGAAACAATTTAGGTCCCAAATATCTGAAAGACTGCATCCTTCCCTACAGACCTGCCTGGATGTAAAGCTCAGTAGAAGGGTCCCCTTGGAAGTTCCACCACCCTCAGAAGGTTTTTTTGAGGGGAGTGGTGGCCCAGGAGAGGTCATTCTCTGCTGGAAGGCCCTAAACTATGCAATTCCTTCCGCACAGAACTGTGTCCAGCTTATTCAGTATACAGCTTTTGGTAAATGCTGAATATGCAGCTTCTCCCCCCCCCCCCCGACCTTTGATGCCTGAGATATGAGTTGCAGGATCCACCCTATTCCAGTGAATGTAGTCCGTTTTAACTGTTTTTAATTCTGAATTTTATGTAATAAAATGATAAATGATAAAAGTAGGTTAGATTGTAGTATTTGAATTCTCACCGTCGGTCTCAGATTGTGCCCCTATATAGCACAATCAGAAGTCAGGCAAAATTGTTATGGGCATGAGTGGTTGATTGGTAAAGGTGTTGTACGAGGTCGGGAAGACTTCCACTGGTTGTTTGAATGGATAGAGAGCAAGGTTGTGCAAACCTTATGCTTTCATGTTGGTTAGGAGTTTACATCATGCCACCTTGGCAGCATTATGGGCTGAGCAAAGTCTGGCTGCTCAGCCTCACCCGCCTCGGAGCTCCTCAGTGTGTCTATTGCCTGACAACACCATCATAACAAGGGGGGAAATGCTCCCTGAATAAACCTGACACCAAATTATTTCTGATTATATGTACAAATCTTTTTGAGTACACTTGTAGACGTCTGTTTACACAAATCCCTTGAAAAAGCAACATCCATGTGCATGTGCTCCCCTCCACTGTCTCTGTGGGGTGTGGGTTGATCCAGGGGGAGGGAGGCAAGAGGTGAGCAGAGGAGCTGGCAGCCATGGCATTTGATAAAAAATTCTAAATGTGCTCACAGGCCTGAAAAAAGTTGATGCCCACTGTCAATACTATATTCATCTTAATATTGCTCTTACGTGGCAGAAAAGTTCCAAATAAATTTTTAGTAGACAATAAATAAACAAGAGTTGGAAGAGGAAGAAGATGGGCTCAGGAGAGGTGCGCGGAGAAAAAGGTCTGAGGGAAAAGGAAAAGATGTTTTCTCCACAGTGTCTGGGATGGTGGATCTGTGATGCCATGTGGGAACACCCCAAACTTCTCCACTGATCCTGGGAGTTGGCTAGTCAAGCCACCACCAATCACCCAACCCAGATTGTCAAATGACACACTCCAACTCATGGGAATGAACAAGTGCCAGAGACTCAAAGTACCGTATTTTTCACTCTATAAGACGCACCAGACCACAAGACGCACCTAGTTTTTGGAGGAGGAAAACAAGAAAAAAAATATGCTGAATCTCAGAAGCCAGAACAGCAAGAGGGATCACTGCACAGTGAAAGCAGCAATCCCTCTTGTTGTTCTGGCTTCTGGGATAGCTGCACAGCCTGCATTCGCTCCATAAGACGCACACACATTTCCCCTTACTTTTTAGGAGGGGAAAAGTGAGTCTTATAGAGCAAAAAATACGGTATACAGAATGCTGTACGGAGAATTCTTCAGAGCTGGAAGCACCCTGAGGGTCAACCTCTGAAGTGGTGCTCATCAACCACATACAGGTTTACAGACTCAGCTAAAGTAGCTTGGGTTCCTGAGAAGTGAAGCTTTTTCTTCTTTAAAAAAATAAATAAATCTCCACATATATTACTTGTGTTCAAAATTTCAAATAAATATCTGAAATGCACAAGCAAATCATCTGGGACAAAAACAACAACAAGTGGAGCTTTGACCCAGGCTTACAAGTGGCAGAGCTTCAGAGCCAACACCCCCCTTTTTCCATTCACTTAAGCAGGAGGAATCACAGTTCAAGGGCCCAGCCAGGCAAAAGCACTTCAGGAGGGTGCAGAGCAGGGGCAGTGAGGAGTGTGGCCTGGGTATGAGGCTTGACCTACAGAGAGTTCTGAGGGTTGAATAGAGAGGCCTGGAAGGCTGTTTGTGGTCCTCAAAAGCATATCTGCAAGTGAACAAGGAAGTGTTGCAAAAAGGCAGAGAGCTCTGTGCATTGCTAAAGCCTAAGGGCCAGCAAAATCAAACAGCTTCCCTGCCTGAGCATCAGGTCATGTTTCTTAACAGGGTGTTGTCCCCTGAACCTTTGCCCTGAAGTGTTCTCTTTCTCTTCATACTATCACGATTACATGTTACATAAAGGTGAAACTGTCCACACCCACTCTAAAGGCAATGCAGGCTTTGCAGGCTGAAAGCAGGCATTTTTCAAAGAGCACTTAAACTACTTTTTGCATTTTCCACAACAACTGCTTGGATGTGTATTAATTTTAAATCAATTCTGCCTCATATAAAACCCACTGAGGAAACAAATATTCCAAACTAAAATAACTCATAACTCCTAGCATCACTTATGAAAAACAACCAGCATCTGTTCTCCCTTGTAGGCAAACATTGTCATGAACCCTGTTAAAATGAAAGGAGAAGGATTATTTAATACTTCCCATAATTAACTGTTTGTGAAACCAATGTCCCATTCTACAGGCATTACCCCATTTGACAATCACACGCTTGTGAAGTCCTAAACAGCAGAGGAGAAACACAAAATTCAATCTGGGTTCTTATGCAATAATAATCTCAGTTTAGTAACTCCCCTAATTACCAGTATAACATACTGTGACTTCTAACTTCCTTTCATGAGCAGCAGCTTCTGCGAAAGATTGCAGGGTGCCTTTTAAGGAGTTAAAAGCTCCAGCATATATGCTTCAAAACCACAGACACTCCTTTGGATTGGAAGAGGGCACTACATTTAACAGCATGGGAAAATATATCCTCTGGGTCATGCTTTCAACAGAACTGCAGGTTATTTATGGCCATGGGTCATATGGGGAAAAGGTTGCTTGGAAACAAAACTTAGTACTGGACCAAAACGTGTAACGTCAGTATTGCAAGTCTCCAAAACACATTCAACCAGTGCGCTACCCTTATCATTTTATTCCCTCCTCTCAACCCCATATTTATGCTAACCTACCACAGATTCCATTATGCTACTTCAATAATTTGAAGCATTTGTAAATTCTGATTCTCATCTTGGTAACTTCTAAACCAGGCATAGGCAAACTCGGCCCTCCAGATGTTTTGGGACTACAACTCCCATCATCCCTAGCTAACAGGACCAGTGTTCAGGGATGATGGGAGTTGCAGTCTCAAAAAATATGGAGGGCCAAGTTTGCCTATGCCTGTTCTAAACCATCGCTGGGGAGCCTCAGAACTCTGGGCCAAATTCTCTGTGGTCCCTGCCAACAACAGCATTTTAAATCTGCTTCTATAGGCCACACAGAACCACTGTTGCGGGAAGGAGACCCAGGTTCACACCTGTCCACCCTCAGCTCAGGGCTTACAAGTCATACCCTTACCCTAAGATGCATATCTGAAAATGCAGCAGCCCACCACAGAAAATGGTTGTTGAGTAGACAACACAGATAAAGTAATATAAAACATTTCACCAAGCCACAGTACTATACAAAACTGTTAATAGCAATACTTCCATCTCAAATCCATTCCTGGGCAAGACTCAATAAACACACAGGATCTCACTCCCAAGTTTCCATAGAGCTGAATCGCAAGGCTACAATCCTACAATGCTGTGCATTTCCTAAAAGGAAGCCCTGAAGTGAACACAATAGTGTTTGCTGTAGAGCCCACTCTGCAGGAGGTGGTTGCTGTCCTGCCTTGTGCATTTCCTAAAGGAGAAGCCCTAAACTGAGCACATTGGAGCTTACAGGTGAGTAAATACTTGACACAGGAGTGCACTGCAAGGCCGCAGCTGTCATCCCTGAGCACCCTTCCCTGGGGAGTTAAGGCCCCAGAAACACGGAGTAGTTCAGTTCCAAGTATACATGCAAATAAACAAACGGAACCCAGTCACAATATATTAAGAAGTAGAACACACAAGGAGGGGGATAAGTGATAGCGGGGTTTTTTTTAAAAAAAAAGTTTGTATCTTCAACTTTTCAAAGTTGCATTTTTTTAAATTTGAATTTTGAATTTGTTTGTTAACCTCTCTGAGCTGCTTTGGAGACCTTTTTTGGCAGAAAGATGGCACAAATATAAACTCTAACAGCACAGAGAGGCCTGCACTGCAAGCCTGCCATCCTACTTTGAATGCTTCCTAAGAGTAAACACAAGAACACTTACTTGGGAGTAAACACCACAGAAGAGTGCATTGCAAGGCTGCCCTCTCTACTTTGCATAAGAGGAAGCGCCAGAACCAAACACAGCAAGTATTACACAAGCCTGCACTGCAAAGCTTCTGCCCTTGGGCATCTTTGCCTAGGGCAGCAAACCCTACCGAGCAGAGATTAGCCCTCCACCCTTCCGTTTGGGTGCATAGGCTATGCTGCTCGAACACACATATGTAGATGCAATCCCCTCAAACAGAGGAAGCGGCCATGTTGAATCAAACCACTGGCCCATTTGGCTCAGTATTTTCCACACTGATGAGAAATGGCTCTCCTGGATTTCAGACGGGGGGGGGGGGGTCCTCTTTCCCAGCCCTATCTGGAGATACCATTGGGGACTGAATTTAGGAACAGGTACTCTGCCACGGAAAGGTGATCCTTTGCTTAAAAGAAAACAAGATTCTAGTCCTCATTTTTCTGAACAAAGAGCTTAAAGAGGAATGTACGAAGCTGCCCTATATTGACAGTTGGTCCATCCAGCTCAGTATTCTGGACACTGACTAGCAGCTGCTCTCCAGCGTTTCAGGCAAAAGTCAATATCCAGCCGTTATCTAGAGATGCCAGGGATTGAATCTTGGACCTTCTGCATGCAAAGCAGGTACTCTAACAGTGCTTCAGGTTTAAGTGCAGTTTGAACCAGGATCTGAGATAGCTAGATTCAGAAACGTTTTCTCCTTAAACAGCTGAAGCGGATGTGTGACATGTCAAGAAGGAAATGCCTTACTTGTGAGTGGTGGTGATAAACATGGCATCTGTATAGCACTATCAGGTTGCTCTACCATTTTTAGGGATTCTAGTCCTCATTATTCTAAATAAAGGTCTAGTTTAAATAATAACATAACAAGCTGCCTTATACTGAGCCCATAGTGGTTCATCTGGCTTCTTATTCTCACAACCCCAGAGTCATCTGCAACTGAACCTAACGGTCAGGGGTACCTTTACAACTATTTGTAGCGGCTCTCCAAGGTTTCAGGCAGGGAGCCTTTCCCCATCCCTGCCGGGATATGCCAGAGACCAACCTGGGACCTCCTGCACGCAAACATAATGCTCCACCACTGCCCTGTGCACTTTGCCCCTAAAAATAAAGAAAGACTCTAGTCCTCGTGATTTCAACATAGGCTGCTTCAAACAGGAACCTAGGAAGCTGTCTTATACCAAGGTAGACCTGCGGGGTCCACCTGGAGGAGGTCTTCCCCCCACCCCAGCAGCCCTGCCTGGAGATGCCAAGGGCGGAAAGTGGGGCCTCCGAAGCACCTGCTCCACGCACTGAGCTGCCACCCCTTTCCCCATGGTGGGGGGGGGGGCTCCCGCTCACCTCCTCGCTCCTGGCTCGCTCCTCGGCGGCGGCGGCGGCGGCTTCCCCTCCACTCCCGCCTCCTCCCGTGGCGGCTGCCCCGGTGGCGGCGGCTGTCCCCGTTGCTCCTCCGCCGCCTCCTCCTCCTCCTGGCGTCGGACCGGCGCGCGCCTCGAGGGCCTCGCAGAGCTGCTCGAGGCTGACGGCGTGCTCCCCGCGGCCCAGGCGCTCCTCCAGCCAGCGCACCAGGGCGGCGTGGTGGCGGGACAGCAGCGGTTCCGCCGAGGGAGCCTCGCGCAAGCGGGCCGCGGCCTCCTCCCTCAGGCGGGCCTGGCCGAGCAGCACCGACGCCGCCGGCAGCAGCGGGGACGGGGACGACGACGGCAGGGAGGCCGCCGACGGAGGGGCCGAGGGCCGGGCGGCGGCCGGTGAGGAAGAGGACGAGGAGGCCGCCGCCGTCTCCATGGCGCCCGGCGAGGAGGCCTCCCTGGCGGCGCTGCCGCTATTCCGGGCCCCTCCTGCGGCGGCGGCGGCGGCGCACGGCGCCGTTTCCTCCTCCTCCTCCTCGCCCTCGCTGTGGCTGCCCACGTTCCCCATGGAGCGCCCGAGCCCGGCTTCCTTCTGCCGGCCGCTCCTCCTTCAGCTCGTCCCTGCGGCTTCCCTCAGGCCGCCGAACTTCCGCCAAGGCGGCGTCGCAAACGCCCGCTCGCCTAGCGGCCGTTTTGCGTCACCCGGCCGCAAAGCAGCGCCGAGGACACTAGCGCGCGTTCAGAAGGGCTCGGTTTGCGGCAGCGTCGCCCAATAGGGAGATGGGTTGTCGGCTTTGCGGCAGCGTCGCGTACGCAGCCCTTCTAGGGAGGGGAAGGAACCGTAGCCTCTATGGTTCGGAATGTTGTGGCGCCGCCGCCAAGAATTACAGTAAATACAGAATGGGAACGGCCCCCTGGTGTCGCTTTACGGCAGTGTCGTAAACCCAGCCTCTATGCTATAATAGGCATATTTATTAAAAACATAGGAAGCAACCTTATACGTACCAAGTCAGAGAATTAGTCTATCTAGCTCAGTATTGTTTGCACCAGGAGTGGCCAGCCATATTGGGCCTGAGGGCCACATTCCCTTAAGAGAGCCACATTCCATTCAGGCATAGCTGTCAACTTTTCCCTTTTCTTGCGAGAAATCCTATTCGGAATAAGGGAATTTCCCTTTAAAAAAGGGAAACGTTGACAGCTATGCATTCAGGGCGGAACCAAAAGCAAAAGTGGGAGAAGCATATGCAAATTTTGCATTTGTACAATAGGCTAGTTTCTACACACATGCCTTTATATATATATAAAGAAATTGCACCCATGAAACGAATACTGCCTCTTCCCATATGAGTTGACTTGGACCCTGCGATCATCTCCTGAGGCCCTCCTTCATGTGCCTCCTCCATGAGAAGTCCGGAGGTTGGCAACACAAGAACAGGTCTTTTCTGCTGTGGCTCCCCGTTTGTGGAAAGCTCTCCCCAGGAAGGTTTGTCTTGCTGCTGGCAGCTTCATTCCATATCTTTAGACGCCAGGCAAAAACATTCCTCTTCTCCAAGGCCTTTGGCTAATTAGAAAAATCTGCCTTGTGAGCTTCGGATGAAGGGCGGTACGCAAATTTAATCAATAATAATAAAAGTCATAAATACAAGACACATCGCATATCAATAGATCGCTCAGCCATTAAGCCCAGTGGGTGACTTTGGCTAAAGTCAATCTAAACTGTCTTCCTAAACAACCTCACAGGGTTGTAGCGAGGATAAAATAGAGAGGAGGAGAAGTGTGTGGCATAATTCTAATAACAGATGAATAAATAAAATAGTAATACACCCACGATAGCTGGATCATCATGGGTGAACAGGTAAGTGTTAAGAAGGCTCCTCAATGTCAGTTCTGTGGGTACCTGCCTGAGATTCACTGTAATCATATCCTGGCAGGGCAGATGCCTTCACACTAAAGGCTTAGCAGACATCCAGTGAACCTTAGGAGCATACAGTACAAATGAGAGTCCATCTCCTCCCAAGGATCAAAGCATCCAGACCAGTGTGTACAAGTTAGGACATTCTCAATGTTACCAATAGCAAGACCTTAAACTTGTCCTGTAACCCATATTAATGACTTAATTTACTCCCCACGGAATTCTGGGACCTGTAGTTCTGGGAGGGAAGGAAGGAGGCAAAAAAACCTTCAGAATTTTCAGCAGCCTTGCTGAACTGCAATTCCCAGAATCCTTTAGCAGGAAGCCTTTTTAAGCCGGCATAAAAACCCCAAACCGGCAAGCCTGTTTAGTTGCAGGCTTGCCGCTGTGACAAATGGAAGTTAAAGCCAGTTAGTTTGGAGCAGGTGAGTAGAGGCTGTTGTAAACAAAATCTGCCCTTTTCCCCTTATGAGTTATCCAAGAACCCATATAGAGTCCTTACATAGGTTCCCTATTGGTAGGAGAAGATAACAGAGGCTAACCAGAGAATATTGAGAAGCAAAGTAGCTAGTAAGCCTGATCTTTATTAAAGCTGTTGCAACAGGGTGCTCCCCTCACACGCAGGAGGACAGAGGAGGACCCAGAACAAAGGTGTGCCTGCCCTTATACGGTATAAACATTTTAAATTCCCTGCCCTGGAGCTCAAGACCACCCCTCCATACATCATACATACATCACAGAAGGGGTGTAACCCAAGACCACCACCCCCAAACATCATACCTACATCACAGAAAAGGTGGTCTACAACAGAAATTTGAATGTTGTTGTTTTTCCTGTCTGCCAGTATTAAGTTGTGGGTGGACATAGCAGTTGACACAGAGATTTCTCCAAGTGGTTCTTTATAGTAAGCTGGAACTGAAC
>JAXCMG010000018.1:12629254-12675993 GCA_034642415.1 Podarcis siculus
CTCTCTCTCTCTCTCTCTCTCTCTCTCTCTCCCTCTCTCTCTCTCTCTCTCTCTCTCTTTTTTCCAGGTGGTAGACCAGCTTTTCACCTTTAGAAATAAAAAGCTCAAATCACTTGAGAATGATTACCAAGAAATCTTTGATTCTTTGCCCTTTCAGGAGAAGAAGAGGTGAGTGGATCAGGCCCTTTTGTACAGTGCGGTGCATGGACCCAGCCATGCCAATCTCTTCAATCTCTTGCCAAAAACATTTCTGTTCCACCAAGCTTATGCAAACTATTAAGAATGCATCCACAGTTGTTAAATGATACCTGTTTTTAACTTCTTTTTTTACCAACTTACTGAATTTGTAAGTTGTATGGTTTTGTTGCTGTAAACGGCTTTGATATATTTTTATGACACAGCAGCATCAAATATTTTTGTAACTAAACAAATACAAATTGGGAAGTCCAGAACAATGCTGTCAAAGTCACTAAGTTGAACAGCCACACTCTCCTGAGGAAACATACATATGATTGACACCTCTTCCGTAGTCAAAGGATTTCCGTACTCTCAACTCAGCCCCAAACTTCTCCTAAAGCTTTCTGCTTCTTTCCAGGATGACGGATATTTTCGATAAAATTCCCCTGAGCGTTGCTGACGTAATAGGATATATCCAGTCACTCTCGCCGTACCAACATTATCTGGAAGCCCAGCCTGAGGAGGCGAAATCACTTCTCCAAAACACAGAGCGAAGGTGACACAATCTGTTCGCTGGAGTAAGCCAAATGTGGAAGGGCCAAGGAACCATGGTTAAGTCCACTAGGAGAGTTGTGTTGAAGTCTTTAGCCTGTGATGTTGCCTGTCTTTTCATAGATGGCATGCAGTAGAATTTACGGGTAACTGTTCTCAGTACGAGATGCCAGCAAAGCAGAAGGGCTTGGATTTCCATATTTTTTCCTGCTATGAATATTCAGCTCCAATATGCACGTTGTAATTTTTAATTCAAAAAATTCCCATGTAGAGTAACAGAATTGTAAAGTTGGATGGGAACCACACCCCCCCCCCCAAAATAAAATTAGCTCAGGGATGGAAGGAAGAGATAACCATGACCAGAAAAGAATGGCAAACCAAGTTGATGGCAAGTTTAACTGGGAAGCTCAGAAATCAAGAAGACAAGAACTTTAAGAAAGAATGGGGAAAGTTTATAATTTATCTACGAGACTACTGTAAGCAAGTTAAAACATTAGCAGGATTTTAATCACAATTGTAAAGTAACAGTAAGTATGGATAATTTAGAAGGGTAAAAATTTGTATTAGTATTGATATGCAGTTGTACCGTGTTTTTCGCCCTATAGGACGCACTTTTTCCGCTCCAAAAATGAAGGGGAAATGTGTGTGCGTCCTATGGGGCGAATGCAGGCTTCAGGAAGCTATCCGCAAGCCGTGGGAGAGCTGCGCAGCTCTCCCACGGCTTGCGGATAGCAGCCTGTTCTGGGGGCTGGGGTCAGGGGAAGCTCGGGCTTCCCCCGCCCCAGCCCCACGCCTGGGGGGGAAAAATAAATTTATTTTTCTTTATTTCCCCCCCAAAAAACTAGGTGCGCCCTATGGGCCGGTGCGCCCTATGGGGCGAAAAATACGGTAAATATCATTAGGACCCATGGAAGGGATGCGTGGGGGAAGTCAGGAGATTCAGAGCAATCTCAATATTTGGATTTTTTTGTTACATGTTTATACTTTTTAAAAATCAAATTAAAATATTATTTTAAAAAGGAAGGGACCCCTAAGGGCCATCTAGTCCAACCCCCTGCAATGCAGGAATCTCCGCTAACGCAGTGTTTCCCAACCGGTGTTCCGCGGCACACTAGTGTGCCGCGAGACGTTGCCTGGTGTGCCGCGGGGAAAATTCGAAAGATTTTTTTTTTCGTAAAAGTCAAATTAGGTCCTAATCTATCCCTCGAGCGCCTCTTGTCCGTTATTGTGACGCATGAAGCGTGTTCCCGCCCACTCCCCGCCCTCCCTTGCTTCTCTCTCTCTCTCTGTGGCGTTCTCCGCCGCTTCCTGCTGGGCATGCGCAGCTCGCCTCGTGCTTCCATTCCGGCCCCTCCTTCCCCCAACTACCCCGCCGCTCCGTTCCTTTCTCTTTCTCGCGTGTCAGAGAGCGGCGGTGCGAGCGCGGCGGTTCCCTCAGGGCTGACGGAGGGCTCGAGGAGGAGGAGGCAGGACGTGGAGGCGGAGAAAGCGGCGGCGGCCACCCCCCACCTCCGGCTCGAGGCCCGCGTAGAAAGCTGAGGGGGAGAGATAGATAGAGGTGGGCGGCGGCGGCGACGACCACGACCAACCGCCACAGTAGTTGTAGCGGTGGCGACGGCGAGCAGGGACTCTCGCTCTCTCTCCGTCGTGTCTCTCTCTCTCTCTCTCTCTCTCTCCCGGGCCCGTCCATTGAGTCTCCCGCGCGCCTCGGCTACAAGATGAGCATCGAGATCCCGCCGGGCCTGACTGAGCTGCTGCAGGGCTACACGGTGGAGGTGCTGCGGCACCGGCCGCCGGACCTGCTGGCCTTCGCCGCCGAGTACTTCGCCAAGCCGCGCTCTCCTTCCTGCCTCGCTTTGCTGCCTCCCCCACCCACCCCCAAAGCTTGGAGGTTCCCCGGCGCCGACCCGCAGGTTTGACCCCCTTCTCACACCTGTTCGCGCTCCTTGCACGGAATGGGGCGGATGGGGAGGAACGGGGCTCGCCGCTGCCTCCGCTCGCCCTCCCCCCCTCCGCCGGCGGTCCCGCGATTCTTGGCTTTTTGGCGGTTGGCACAGAAGGAAGGCAAGGGGGAGGGGAAAAATTGAATCTTACACTTTCGTGCGTCCCTCCCGGCGTGACGCTGCGCGCTGACGTCACGGGGCTGTAATGGTGGTGTGCCTCGAGATTTTTTTCATGAAACAAGTGTGCCTTTGCCCAAAAAAGGTTGGGAAACACTGCGCTAACGCACGTGAGTGGCAAAGTCAGGAGTGTTGCCAGATGCCAGCTATTCATTTAATCTGTGCATAAGCCATGCTTCAAACCTTATGCCAGCTTTATGTCATCAGTCCCATTTCCCCACACCCGCCATTTGCCGCATTTTATTGTACCAGTTTGTCGAAGAGCCAGCCTCCCAAATTCTTCTAAGTATCTCGCCATTGTGCGCCTGGCTGCCGTCAAAAGACAACTTGTTTGAACCGTGAAAAGATGGAGCGGTGCTAGCTCTGGACATTTCGAGGTGTTTCGTCCAGTAATTGTTTTCATTTCAATGAATCTGAACCCTGGTTTCTGCTCTCTCGCTTTCCTTCCCCTAGGTTTCTGGAGACGATGGGCGTTTCTTCCCGGGATACCCAGCTGGAGTTGCTCACGAAGCACATTTGCATCTTGGGCTGCAAGAGCTCCTGAGAGGAATGTCAGTCTAAATGCACAGGGCAGGGCACATGTGTAGGTCACTGGGTGGCTTCCTCTGAAACTGGAGGTCGGTGTCATATTTTACCTGCTCCTCATCGTGTTAAGAATCTTTTCCTTTGGTATCATAATAAAACAGAACTGAGTCGAATAGTGAATTCATTGTTTTTATTTGTTGTTCGTTTATGGCTGATATAACTCACATCAAATGAAATCAGCTTAAAACCATGACCATAAGACAATTAAAAAAAATAAAAATCCACAATGAATCTTGAATTTCTCTTGCTGCTTTTATTTGTCTACGTTATCTGCTCTCTATTTGGAAAATGCAACCTCTCTACTGCTTCTGTTATGTTTCATAAACTTAGAATCATAGAATCATAGAGTTGGAAGAGACCACAAGGGCCATTGAGTCCAACCCCCTGCCAAGCAGGAAACACCATCAGAGCACTCCTGACATATGGTTGTCAAGCCTCTGCTTAAAGACCTCCAAAGAAGGAGACTCCACCACACTCCTTGGCAGCAAATTCCACTGTCGAACAGCTCTCACTGTCAGGAAGTTCTTCCTAATGTTTAGGTGGAATCTTCTTTCCTGCAGTTTGGATCCATTGCTCTGTGTCCGCTTCTCTGGAGCAGCAGAAAACAACCTTTCTCCCTCCTCTATGTGACATCCTTTTATATGATCGTGTTTTGTTGTGCTTGTCATTTTTATCTTGCATTCGTACGAAACCTTAAAAATCCAATCCAGCTTAAAACCTAAATACCAAACGCCCAATTCAAGAATATACATAACACTATGAATGGCGTTGCTATGTCTTTACTCATAGTTATCTCTGTTCCTGTACTCTCAAAGTCAGCTTAGTAGTACTTGTCTCTTTCCCAGGCTTACTCAGTGACTGTAAAATTCCACCCCTCTACTGCTTTGTACACGCAGTACGATTTACAAACCTACCCCCCCCCCCACCCACAGTGCAAGCCTAATTTCTCAACAGCATTGAAATATGATAAAATCAATAGGGTGACAAATCACATCAGCTGCCCCCATCAATAAAAATCAATAAAAATACATAGCTAACTGAGATTCTGCACACACCCCTCCACAAAAGGCCTGCCCCCTAACAAAAATCCTGGCTACTATGTCCATGTCAGTGGCTACTAGCCACAATGGCTATGCTGTACCTCCACAATCAGAGCCAGAAATGCTTCTCAATACCAGTAGCTGGAAGCCACAGTATGGAGGGAATGCTCTTGGGTTTCTGCTTGCGGGTTTCCTATGGGGGCACCTGGTTGGCCACTACGAGAACAGGATGCTGGACTAGATGGGATAGGGTTCTGATCCAGCTGATTCTTCTTATGTTCACATCAGCCAAGGGTGGTCAACCAGTGGAGCTTCAGACATTTCCTGGACTACAACTCCCATCAACCCTGGCCATTGGGCATCCTGGCTGGGGCATGGGGACTGATGCCCAGCACATCTGGAGGGGGATCATAGACTTCACCCATGTTGATTGACAAGGTAAATAAAAAATCCTGGGCCAACAAAAGAAGAGTGGTGGATGAAGATGACAGACTTGACAGAACTGGAGAAGCTGACAGGAAAAATCTGAAACCAGCATGATCAAGTATTCCAAAAGGACTGGAGTAAATTTATATGATACATTGGTACTTTGGGTTACGTTCGCTTCAGGTTACATACGCTTCAGGTTACAGACTCTGCTAACCCAGAAATAGTACCTCAAATTAAGAACTTTGCTTCAAGATGAAAACACAAATCGTGCTCCAGCGGCGCGGCGGCAGCAGAAGGCCCCATTAGCTAAGGTGGTGCTTCAGGTTATGAACAGTTTCAGGTTAAAAATGGACCTCCAGAACAAATTAAGTACTTAACCTGAGGTACCACTGTATCTGAAAGATTGTTGGAAGCAGTTAATAACACCAGCAGGGTTGTCTGAAGACTTGTAATGAGAAATTTTCCATCTTTCTATATTTATTTTGAGCCATTTTGTAATGAGTGTAATTAGAACTGGAAAACGTACAAAATGCAGTGTTATAAAGCTTAATTTTGAAAGCCATGAGGCGGGAGGGAAGGAAGTCGATAGGGATAGGCTCTAAAGAGCCAAGGTGGTAAAGTGGATAATGATGGTGTGAATTTATAATATCAAATGGAAAATAAATAAAAAATATATAATTATTTTTATTTCATAAAATTTATACACCGCTGGGGGGGGGGGGACACAAACCTCGAAGCAGTTTATAATCCCAGATAGGGATTCTTCTCCTTTCTGGAAACCTGGAGTGCAAGGAGGACCAATGTTCTGACTCAGTAAAAAGCATTTTGCTTTGCAAGTCTTTATGATTCCAGTCAGCGATCTGGGAACTGCCGCTATCTCAGCTCCTGTGTGTGGACCAGCAGGGAAGGGGGTTCAGTGATGCCAGCCATAGCAGGCAATCTCACCAAACCAGTGGCATAGATGTAGGTTAAAACATATGCCCGAGGTGTCTGTCTTTTCCCCGGCCATCAATCACTCTGGTCCATAAGAAGTGAGAGAGGATGTGCAATTGGTGATAAGGAGGTCTCCAAGCAACAGGGGGAGCAGATGAAAGAGGCTGCGCTCAGCAGAACCGTGTAAATCAGCCTCTCTCTTTTTCACTTTTGTCAGTCACGCTTCCAGCCGGTTGCTCCACCAGGCCATCTCGTCTGGCTCTCTCCTTGAGGGCTGGAGTCTTCCGAATGCCACCGCCCTGCTGCTAGCAGCAGAGCCAACCAAAGCAGGTGTCCTGGTTTGTTGCACCCCACAAGGAAGGTCCAGGAAATCTGAGGTAGGAGGGTGGCAGCATCGACCCTTTTTGAAAAGCTACAGGATCTGAAGAACAGAAGCGCCGGACCTTTGGATCTCGTCGGCTGGAGTTTAGGGTGAGTTAAGGTTAGCAAACAGCTTTGCGGGCAGCATTTTTTTTCTGGATTAAAAACCCAAGGCAGAGCGGGATTTGAAAAGTAAAGAACTTATTTCTCATCTCTTAACAGCAGCCCGGGGCTGTGTTGCCAAATCCTGGAAAACCTTTAATCCTAAATCATTTGGGTTGCTGGTGTTCAAGGGTTTGGCAAATTGCCCTTCTTGAAGAGATCTGCCGTAAACCAAAAGTATCTAAAGGGTAGAGCTCAAAGGACTGTTCTTTTTTGACGTATGGCAGGACTTTATTTCCTATACATTGAAGCACATGGTTGTTCAGCGCCATCCAGATATGCTCATCTGGCCCATTTAAGAATATATAGAACCTTTATTCTCAATAATAACAGAACTCACGGGTGGAGAATACGTTTTATTTTTTTTAATAAAACTTTATTATTTGTAAAGGGAATCTTTGAACAAGTTATTACTTTATTTTCCATTTGGAGCTGTGCTGGATCCTTGCACTTTTGTCCTTACAGGCTGTGACACTTTGTGGTTTAAATTTCTGGTTCTCTCTCTCTGTGTCTGTCTCTGTGTGTGTGTGTGTGTGTGTGTGTGTGTGTTTCTCTCTTTGTTACGTTCGCACTTCATTTTTGTTAATCACTAAAAAACCCGGAGGCACCAAGTTGGAGCTGCAAGCTCTTTCTATGGCAAATTCATTTTGCTGGTGCAAATTTCAATATCTCTGTGTAGGTTGTGTTGTGCATGGACAGAGGGTCTCTCCAGATGCTGAAACTGCAAGGTTCATCTTCAATATTAGCACAGGTTCCTGGGCAGTAGCGGATCTTCCAAGCCAGCCTTCCCACGAACCTGAGGCACCTCCAGATGTTGCTGGACTACAACTCCCATCATCCCTAACCATTGTCCACACTTGCTGGGGCTGATAGGATTTGTAGTCCAATAACGTCTAGAGCAGGGACGCGGGTGGCGCTGTGGGTAAAACCTCAGTGCCTAGGACTTGCCGATCGTATGGTCGGCGGTTCGAATCCCCACGGCGGGGTGAGCTCCCGTCTTTCGGTCCCAGCGCCTGCCCACCTAGCAGTTCGAAAGCACACCTAAGTGCAAGTAGATAAATAGGTACCGCTTTATAGCGGGAAGGTAAACGGCGTTTCCGTGTGCTGCGCTGGTGCTGGCTTGCCAGAGCAGCTTCGTCACGCTGGCCACGTGACCCGGAAGTGTCTCCGGACAGCGCTGGCCCCCGGCCTCTTAAGTGAGATGGGCGCACAACCCTAGAGTCGGACACGACTGGCCCGTACGGGCAGGGTACCTTTACCTTTACCTTAACGTCTAGAGCAATGGTTCCCAAACTCCACCCCCCAGGACCACTTGGAAATTGCTGGGGGTCTTGGAAGACACCTTAATGGTGGTCTTATTTTCTCCCAGCATGTGATTGATTGATTGATTGATAGATAGATAGATAGATAAATAAATAAATAGTCAGTTGCTTTATCTTGCTCAGGGCAACCCAAAGTGACTTCAAACAAAACAAACAAGCAGACAATAAACCCCACATAGATGCATTAAAACCAAGTGGAAAGAAATATGGGGGGAAATGTGAATCGGGGGGGGGGGGGGGGCGTAAATAACAAAAGAATCATCTGGGTTCAAAATGTGAGGCTAAACTCCAGCAAGATAGAGCCCTAAATAGCAGAGTTTAAACCAGGGTTTCCCAAACTTGGCTCTCCAGCTGCTTTTGGACTATAGTTCCCATAATCCCTGGCCACTGGTCCTGCTAGCTAGGGATGATGGGAGTTGTAGTCCAAAATCAGCTGGAGACCCAAGTTTGGGAAACCCTGGTTTAAACTTGCAAAAGTCAAGCAGCAGTGTAGCTTTAGGAATACAAATTGTTTGACCCTTTTATCCCATTAAGTTGCAAACAGCGCTTGACTTCTTCTAACCCTCTTGCAACAAGCAGACCACACAATGATCTGCTTGTTTGAATAAGTTTGAAATGCTTTACTTACCGCTGTTGAGATTTCATATGGAATGCCTGCCCCCCAAAAAATATTCAAAACAAAACAACAGAAGCCAATAAGCATTCAAATTTTGGAGTGCCCAGAGTTAAAATCTGAATTCTAAATTCCTCTCAAAATTTGAATGCCAAAATTGGAAGCACATAATGTTTCTGAATATTCTTTTCAGTGCTGTTTTGAAGACTTTGACCCATTTGCCTAACTGTGCTGAGGATTTTTTCCCTTACAATCAAGCAGTATTTAAATTTTATGAAATAAAATAAATAAATCTGCAGAATATTAGTGAATTTGTTGATAGGATGTGATTGGCCCACTTTAGTTCTCATTGTTTATATTTGTTTTATAGTCTGATCTTCTTCCAATGTGTTTTTATGCAACATGCATGCAACCCCCCCCCCCCTTGCCCTGGGATTCATTGTGACGAAGGGGATGCTATAAATATGCTGAATAACTAAAACAAGGAAACATACGAAATAGCCCTTTCTTTTCTTTTCTTTTTAAACTTTTCATCCTTTATTATTTTATTCACATAATATACATTCTTTACAACAAACAACTCCAAAATAGAAAACTACAAAATAAAATCACATGTAACAAAACCATAAGTCTCATGTTTTCATTTACACTGATCTCCTCTCCGATACCTTTACTTGATATTTCTTGCTGCTTTCTGCTTTCCTTGTAGAATCTTTATGAATATTTAAATCTCTTAAATCCTATGCAATCTTTAACAGTTTCAGTTAATCCCTTCACCTCCCTCCCCCACAGCCCAGAACTTCCCTCCACCCGGGTGCGATCTTATTT
Organism: Podarcis siculus; assembly: GCA_034642415.1. Taxonomy (NCBI): domain Eukaryota; kingdom Metazoa; phylum Chordata; class Lepidosauria; order Squamata; family Lacertidae; genus Podarcis; species Podarcis siculus. Next base: position 12,638,376 of record JAXCMG010000018.1, read on the forward strand.
ACCTACTATTATTTTTGCTTTTGTTGCGTGTGATAGGAATTTTGAGGTCTTAGATATATGGTAATGTTCATAAGTTACCAACCAAGCACGTGCATAATCAGCACAGGAAGACCGACCTGGAACCATTTTGATTCCTAAACTGAGCAAATGTTTTCTCTGCAAGGTCAAAGTGGGAAACCTCCCCATTGTCTCTTTCCTCACAATTCCTGTCTTAAGGGCACATTTGAGATATGAATAGGGTGTGAGCCTGTGACATGGCCAGGAACTAAGTATTTATCATTACAAAAGACTGGCCAGGCTACCCAGGCAATCCAATCAAGTAACCTGCCAGACAGGAGAAAAATAACATCCAAAATTCTGTTTTAAGACCGCCTTTTCTGTGATATAGGTATGATGTATCTGAGGGGTGGTCTTAGGTTACACCCCTTCTGTGATGTATGTATGATGTTTCTGGGGGTGGTCTTGATCTTGTTGTTGCTTAGTCGTTTAGTCGTGTCCGACTCTTCGTGACCCCATGGACCAGAGCACGCCAGGCACTCCTGTCTTCCACTGCCTCCCGCAGTAGCTTCAAGAACACTGTCCAACCATCTCGTCCTCTGTCGTCCCCTTCTTCTTGTGCCCCCCATCTTTCCCAACATCAGGGTCTTTTCCAGGGAGTCTTCTCTTCTCATGAGGTGGCCAAAGTATTGGAGCCTCAGCTTCATGATCTGTCCTTCCAGTGAGCACTCAGGGCTGATTTCCTTTAGAATGGATAGGTTTGATCTTCTTGCAGTCCACGGGACTCTCAAGAGTCTCCTCCAGCACCATAATTCAAAAGCATCCATTCTTTGGCAATCAGCCTTCTTTATGGTCCAGCTCTCACTTCCATACATCACTACTGGGAAAACCATGGCTTTAACTATACGGACCTTTGTTGGCAAGGTGATGTCTCTGCTTTTTAAGTCTTGATCTACAGGGTGGCAATTTCAAAAGTATAAGGCCTTGCGTGCCATTTTTCTGGGTCCCTCCTCTCTCCTGAGGGGAGCACCCTGTTGCAACAGATCAATAAAGATCAAGCTTACTAGCTGCTTTGCTTCTCGATATTCTCTGGTTGGCCTCTGTTATCTTCTCCTACCAATAGGGAACCTAGGTAAGGACTCTATATGGGCTCTTGGATACCCCATAAGGGGAAAGGGCAATTTTTGTTTACAACATGCGTTATTCACTTTATTTGTTATTCCATCCTTAATATATTATGACCCTATCTCCTTGCGCCTTTTAAACTTTTGCGTATTAATTTTTAATTTTTTTAAAAGCGAAATGGCCCTTTCTTTAGGGACATGAAGTAGGGGAACGACAGAAGACTCACAAATGCTTACTGACTTTCCTCAGCGTGAGGGTCAAGGCAACAGAATAAAAGGGACGAAAGCCACCCCCAGCTCTGCTGAGAAGCCAGGCTTCTCCTGCCTTGAACTGCCACCTGAGGAGGGGTTGAGAAGGAAAGCAATACCCCTCCATCAGCACAGTTGAGAAATGGGCAACTTTCGACATCTCCTCTCCTTGAATTGTTCCACTCATTGCTCATTAGAAGAGCCTGTAAATCAAATAAACAAGGAATATTCAGTGTTATGCTGGAGGGGATGCCAGGAAACCGGGACTTATGTTCACATGTGGTGGGGGTGTAAATATGTACATTTTTTTGGCAAAGGGTGTTTAAGGAGATATCAGAAATCACTGGGTTAAAGCTGACAGAAAGTCCAGAGGTAGCGTTATTATCAATTTACGATGGGGTGGAAGGTTCGCAGGCTATGAAGAACTCGCTCACAAATTTATTGACAGCTGCACAAATTGTGATAGTCAGGAAGTGGAAGGGGCAAGCAGAATATAAAATGGAAGAATGGTATAAAGAGGTGTGGGATATACAGTAGCTATTAACATGTGCCATTATGGTAAGACAGGGAATATACAGGAGAAATTGTTTTGAGGAAACATGGAGGGTGTTTGTAGAATTTGTACTGTTAAAATGGAATTGCAAGAGGTGTTGAAATTTTGGGAGGTTGGATAGTTACAATGGAATGGTCCCGGTGGTGGGTGCACATGTTTATTCTTATTTATCTATGATTATAAATAAAAAAGGGGGAAAGAAACTGTAACTGGACATTTGCATATCTCCTCCTCCCCATCTATTTTCCTTTTGTGTCATGCCTTCTGAGACTGTAAATAAATAAAAATGTAAAAAAAACAACCCAAAATCCCTTTCTTTCTGCCTTTTCACAGGAAGAACACAACAGCAAATTTAATGAAAATGAAATCAAGATAAGGCATTCCAGAACCCCAGCCTGTCCTCTCTAGACCTGCTTTCAACCACCAGGACTCTTGGAGACTCCATGTTCCATGGTGATTTAGGAGAGTGCATTGCCTCAGCCATGTTTGGGCCAGAGAAAAGCTGGGGGATAGTGGCCGTGGTCCTCCAGGAAGTCCAAAGGGTCTTGGCTTATTTATTGATTGTGTACACCCTCCTTTTAGGAGGCTTCATTTGTGCTGGGCTGATACTGCAGTTCCTCACTTTAGAGTAGGGAAGGTTGAGGATTTCGTATGAATCACGTTGGAATGGGGACCAAGCCAATTTTGCAGATCACAGCTATTGGCCATGTATTGCATCTCTCCAAATTTTGCTTTGACTCAAAAATGTACAAATATCCAAGATGCTTGAGATATACCGGTACATGCAAAATATGTTGCCCACCCTATGTAAAATTTGCATTTTAAAATATACTTTCGTGAAAAAACACCTGTGCTTTTCTTTTCTTTTCAAAAGCCATTTGATACAGAAATAGGATGGAACAGATCAAAGAACGGAAAATGTGCAGAATGAATTGGTAATAGTTCTACTGTGCATATGAATGCATGCTCACACTGTTGTCTTTTAAGAAGAAATCACGGTTTGCGTTCAGTTAAACGATACTTAATGGGTTGGTTACGGGAGAAGCAGCTATCCTTCCTTGACCCGAGGGCCACATGCAGTCTTGGCCAACCGCTCCAGGGGCCACATGCCAGTGGTGGGTGTGGCTATATCTCCCCCCTTCCTAAATTGTCTCTGCCTACGCCAGCACTGAGTCCACTTTTTCTCCATTTTGCCGCTGCCAAATTAGGGAATCAGGAAAAAAAATAAGTGTTTTGGGGTGGATCAGGAAATTAGGCTCCACGGTTGGGGATTTGCCACCCATTAGGTTGAAACACACACACACACACACACACACACACACACCAGTTGCCTTTCTGCTTCCGTACATAGGATGATCTTAGCATGTTCTGCAAAAAACGACAACACAATGATTGTAGAGGAGGAGGGAGAATTATAAGTGTGACGCCAAAGAAAGACCCCTCTCTTTCGGATTCATCTGCTTGGCCCAAGCGGTTGAGGAATCCCCAAAAAGATGGGTTGATTATTTTGACTCTTGGGCTTGTTTGATTGTGGGGAAGGTGGCCATTTGATGGTGTGGTGTTTTCCAAGTGTAGGATTATAATGTGTCGTCCAGGAGCGCCTAATCTGTGGTCCTTCAGATGCTCTTGGACTCTGAAGGCCTGGGTAGCTCAGATGGTAAGAGCGTGGTGCTGATAACACCAAGGTTGCAGGTTCAATCCCCGTATGGGACAGCTGCATAGTCCTGCATTGCAGGGGGTTGGACTAGATGATCTGCATGGTCCCTTCCAACTCTATGATTCTAAGGACAATGAGGTCCCTCATTCTCACTGCACCTTCCTGTTTTGCCTCAGGCGGTGAAACGGGCCAGGCCGCCCCGGATGGAAGTTGTGGTCCAACCATACCTGGAAGTCCACACCCATGGTTGCGTTGATTTCTCCATTCCACAGCTTTGAATGGTGCCTGCCCCCAATTAACTAGGCAACAGTAGGTTAAAACGATATAGATTATATTTTAATAACAGTACCGCCAGACTTCCCAGCCGACAGGCACCATCTTCTAAGATGCACTCAAAAGCCTCTTTTAAGAAGATGCCTGTTGCTCCCACAGATGCCTGAAAACAAGGTGTGTGTCCCTCTTCTACTGTGAAATATTCCTTTCAGGTTCAAAGAAACCCCATCCTATTCATCAAACAAAGACGTCTTTAATTGAGGGACACCCTGGCCCCGAAGCTTCTCTCTTTCTGTATCTTTGGTGAATTACTCTGCCCGTAACCACCACATCTATGATGCGTAATTGAAAAGACAACAACCCCGAAAGCTCTCTCCCCGCCCCCTGCCCCCCATCTTTTAAAATGAGGCTGCCCCCAGATGGTGGAAACTTATTCATTCATTGGGAACAGCGTAAGTCTGCTGCTGTTTACATATGGAATTATTTCAATGTGTTAAGACAAAACCACCGTAGCACCGGGTTCTCCTTTGAGCAGAAGGTGCCGCCAAAATCCATCTTCAGGGAAGAAAACACCCCAAAGTGTGTAATTCACAGATGATCGCTCAGTTTTTCCTCTTCGCTCCGCTCCACCAACTCCTCTGAGCTCCTCCAAGAGGGACTCAGGAATGGGTGTACATCCAGAGGTCAAATGTCTCAGCTGAGCTCCTTGAGAGAGTCTAAGGGATTGAGGCAGCCACAGCGGGAGGGGAAAGGGAAGATGGATACTGTCGACAGATCGTCCCGAAACAGAGGGCCTCACAAGTTTCGGCCCGGCTGGTCATATATATGGTGGGTGGTGTAGCGGGTGATTGTCGCTGGATCCCTCACGGTGACAATCTCGGCGCTGCCGCAGACGTCCGAACTGTGGGAAAGGAATGGCAGAAGGAAGAATGAGGTCGATATGGGCTGTGAGGATCACGTAAGGTCGGGTTGGACCTCAACCTCACCAACGTGGGAGAGGCAGTGGTGGTGTAGCGGTTAGAGGGCTGGACGAGGACCTGAGAGAGACCGGGGTTCAAATCCTCCCACCTGGCCATGAAGCTTTAACTGGGGGATCATGGGGACCAGTCTCTCAGCCTAACCTGCCTCAGAGGGTCGTTGTGGGGATTAAATGAGGGTAACAGTATACACCACCTTGAGCTCTTTGGAGGAAAAGGTTGGGTGTAGACTCAGTTAAATGAAAAAGAAACACTTCACAATTAAACTGGGGGAAATCCTGTATTACTTAAAGGCAGGGTCCAGCCTGCCCATGAGGTGAGGCGGTCACCTCAGATGGCAAATCCAGCCACCTCTGCTCATTGCTACCCACCCTTGTGGATGTCTCCCCACCACATTGCCTCCTCCTCCTCCTCCTCCTCCTCTGCTAGACAAAAATGCATCAAATATAGGAATAAACATTTGCCCAGACATTCAACTAAGTCCTACTCAGAGGCGACCCATTGAAATGAATGTGCTAGCCATCTCCATTCGTTTCTGTTTTGGGCATGACTAATGTCGGAGCCAACATCTATGCTCCAGAAGGCTCAAGTAAGCAAGCCAAGATGCAGACGTCAAGCAAAGGCCCTTAACTCCAGGGTGACACGGCCATCGGGTTTCAGGCAAGGCCATAGTCAATTCCCTCCCCAATTCTAAATAGAAACATACTATTTATAGACCAAGGCAGCAATGAGGGCAGCCAGCAGGATGGCAGAGAGGATGGAGAGGATAGTGGCGATGGCAATCATTCCTGCGCTCCGCCGCTCAGGGGACGTGTCGATCGTCTCAGGATCCTTCCCTGATAAGGACAAGAGAATACATTTAAAGCTGTAATTGTCAGACGGGCCGTTCTATTGAAAAGTGACTAGAAGGAATGGCATACGCAGTGTCATATATGTATATGCACCCAGAGGTCCAGAAAGGTTGGTGACCCCTGATTCCTGAGCATCGCAACCGAAGGTGGGGGAATATTTATTTATAATAATAAAAAATGTTTGCCGCTATATCACAAAAGTATAACCAAGTGGTTTACAGCAATAAAGCCATATAACCATACATCAAAAGCATAAAAAAATTAAACACAAGTTAAAAACAAAAAAGTTAAAAACAGACACCAGTAAATGGTAATTGCGTGCATAGGACTGGCAGAATAGAAAAGTTTTCAGCAGGCGTTTAAAAGTTGCCACTGAAGGTGTCTGCTGAATCTCCAGTGGTAGAGAGTTCCACAGGACTGGGCCCATGGCACTAAAGGCTCAGTTTCTCGTTGTCAAATGAACCTCGCCAACTTCAGGTGTGACTAGCAATGCTCCTGCAGATTATCTCTGTGATTGAGCCTGAAGTACCTTGAGGTACCCTGGACCTAACTTGTTCAGGCCTTTGTAAATTGAGACATGGACCTTGAACCTGGCTCAGTAACAGATGGGCAACCAGTGCAGCTGTTTTAACAAAGGTGTTGCATGCTACTGGCCAGCCGCCTCCATTAGCAACCTGGCTGCCACATTCTGCACCAGCTGGAGTGTTTGAACCAGTCCCAAGGGCAGTCCCACACAGAGCGCATTGCAGTAGTCCAGCCTTGAGGTTACCAAAGCATGGACTGCAGTGGCCAAGTTATCCCTGCCCAGGACTGGCCATAGTTGGCAAACCAGGCACTCCTAGTCCTTCGGCCCTCTAGGGATAAACACGTATCTTCACACAGTGATAGGGAGGCGTTTGAAGGCATCTGCAGTGGTCCTCTTGAAACTGAGGGGTCTCCAACGTGCTTGGCAGGGTGTAGATTGCATCCAGCAGGTCCTGTTCAGTTACCTTGGATCAGCGTGATGGGATCCGACCATCTCGACTCTGCTGTGGGGCCTCCGGAATTAAAGGCCAGAAACTTCACTCTGAGAAGAGAAAGGTAAGAACTTGATGGAGTCGGAATACCCTCTTCCAAGTCACATGAATAAAGGAAGGAAGGAAGCTGCCTGGGACTGAAAGAGACCATTGGTCCTTCTGACTCAGGATTCTTGACACTGGCTGGCAGCATCTCCCTCCAGGGTTTGATATAAGGGGCACCTGATTTACAGATGGTATTTAACTCCAAGTAGACTTGCTAAAATGTGTAAGTCTGAATTAGATAAGTGTTGGAGATGTAAAGAGGTTGAGGGTACCTTTTATCTTATGTGGGCGACTTGTAAAAGGGTAAAAGAGTATTGGGATATGGTACTGTATATAGTGAATTTTTTTTGGGGGGGGGAGTTTAAAAGTACATTTCCCAAAAAAACCCAGAGTCCTTTTTGTTGGGGATAATTCAGAGGGAAATTCCCAGGTGTCCCCCCCCCCCATAAAAAAGGGTTTTTATGTATGCTACTACCACAGCCTGTGTTTTGTTAGCCCCAAAATGGAAAACGAGGTAGGTCCCAACCAAAGAAGAATGGCAACTTAAACTGATGGAATATGCACAGCTTGCAGACTTAACTTCTAGAACAAGAGAACAAGAAGAATGCACGTTTAAAGAAGACTGGAAAATATTTACTGAATATATAGGTGAAAATTGTGTTCATTTAAAACCACTGGTAGATTAAGATAAATTCAACAGAGTAAATAAGTTTTGATGGATGTAACAATGGATTACTGAATGGTTTAGTTCATGTAAAATATGCAGGGACGCCGGTGGCGCTGTGGGTTAAACCACAGAGCCTAGGACTTGCCGATCAGAAGGTCAGCGGTTCGAATCCCCGCGACATGGTGAGCTCCCGTTGCTCGGTCCCTGCTCCTGCCAACCTAGCAGCACATCAAAGTGCAAGTAGATAAATAAGTACCGCTCTGGCGGGAAGATAAACGGCGTTTCCGTGTGCTGCTCTGGTTTGCCAGAAGCGGCTCAGTCATGCTGGCCACATGACCTGGAAGCTGTACGCCGGCTCCCTTGGCCAGTAAAGCGAGATGAGCGCTGCAACCCCATAGTTGGTCACGACTGGACCTAATGGTCAGGGGTCCCTTTACCTTTACCTTTATGGTATGTAAAATGAACCACATAAGAAGAAGGGAAGTCATTGATTTAAGGTTGTTTAAATGAATATTTTGAAATGTAATTCAGAAAATTTAATAATTTCTCTTAATTTTTTTTTTAAAAAGAGAGTTAATGGGCACCTTGAGTCCTCCCTGGAGATTGTCAGGAGCTAGGGCCAGGGGTAGGTCAGCAAGAAAACACCCAGTGTCAGTGAGATTAGCTTTTTATTCAAGAAACAAAAACAGTGCAGGCTTAGTGATCACAGCAATTCTACCCAGTAGGTCTTGCTCCAATGAGGCAGTTGTAAGGACTGAAAGTCCCTTACTTCCCACAGCTCTCTAAGACTCCTCTCCTCCCCCAAGCAATCTGAGACTCCCTTGCTGTGCCTGTCTTTGCTCCGCCCTCTTCATACCTCTTCTGGTTCGGGGAGACCAGGGGGAAGTGAGTTGGTCGCAGTAGAAGGGGGAGACCCCCTGGCTTCTTTAGCAGCCTGCCTCATCCCTGCCTCTTTGCCCTCCTCCTATCCAGCCTCCTCTTCTGCCTTTCACCCTAGACTGCTCTCTGCCACAGCCTCTTCCTGCTCAGTAAACTCTGTTGCCTCTTCAGTTTCTGACACCTCCTCCTCCCAGTCCTCAGGACTCTCCCCAGGTAACCCCCCCACCCCCACAGGCTGGAATGCCCTGTGTGTTTTTTCCGGAAAGCACAAATATGATAGATTTGGCTCTAATTTCATTTTTTTTGTTTCACAGAATTCATACATTGCTGGATTGCAGAAAACAAACAACCCTCAAGGCAGTTTAGACAAAAAAAGATAAAGCAATCAAAATTATCAAAAAGGAAAATGAAAAGCGATAACGTAGGACTTCTGAAAAGCTGAAATAGCAACAGGCCAAAATAGATTCAAAGTGGCACCAACTTTCTAACAGCATACTGAATCAAATTTCCTCCCCTTCCATCCTCCCCATTACATGTCAGCCATCAAATGCCATTGCATGTCAACAATGATTTACTGGGAGAAAAATAGGACCATTAAGTTGTCTTCCAAGACCCTCGGCCATTTTCAAGAGGCCCAGTGTGGTAGTGTTGTTGGTGGGGAGTTCGGCGGTCACTGCTCTAGATGTCGTTGGACTCCAACTCCCATCATCCCCAGCCAGTGTAGCCAATGATCAGGGATGATGGGAGTTGGAGTCCAACCACACCTGGCAAGGCTTCCTGTTGAGGACGGCTGCACCAAATGGAAAGCAAACAAGCAAACCCTATAGACAGTACTTTAATGCAGTACTGGTTTAATTCAGAAAACAGAGACACAATCAGAACTTTGAGTGGCGGGTGGGGGAATCACCTGACACAGGTAACTCACCTATAGGGCCCTGGCTCAGGCAGGGGGCCATTGCAATCTGGCCTGGCGGGATCCGTCTTGCAGACGACTTCGTTCCCCACTCGCAAGACAGTGAGCTTGCTGCTTTCTTCCGCTGGGCAGGGGTAGTTGGCTGCGGCAGTGCCCAGAGTCATGTAACAGGAATTGTTCTCGAATGACTGATAGGGCAGCTCTTCAGGGGATCTGAGGATGGCGCAGCTTTCTGCCGCTGTAAGGGGCAATAAGGAAAAAAGGGATTATTCACCAGGCCTTGCCGGGCGACCCTAACCAGAACAATGTGGCAAAAATAGTGCAAGGGCAGGAAGGCATGAACTCCTTTATACGGCATAAAGAGATGATAGTGGATGATCTGGCAATGTTTGAGATGCAACAAAAAGAAAATCTCTTAAGATTCTGTGGGGTTTCTGAACAGGAGAGGGAGGACGTAAGAGGGAAAAAAATTGTGAAGGAACTGGTGGAATTTCTGGAGGAAAAGCCAGAAGTAACTATGGATGGCCTGGGTGGTAGGCAAGAAATATTTGGGAATGCCTTGGTGGCTGAAGTGAGGCAGAAATTACAGCCCCTGAGACTAAGAGGAGATTGTGAGGTAGGTGAACTGGATTTTAAATCTGATTTAACTGATAGATGCCTTCCCGTGAAATTTAAATATGCCAAAGTTAGGGAGAATAATGTGAAATAATTATTGTATATGTGTAACCGCACATTTGCAATCAGCAAAATTTAGATAAAATTAGAAGAAGAAGAAGAAGAATTGATGAAATATGTGTATAGAAATGCAGAAGAATTTTGTTAATTTAAGGAACCAGAAGAGGGAATGGAGGGAAGTCATGAGGTATAAAGAACCTCAAAGATAAGGTTTTGAAAGGTGTTTGTGAATGGGGATTGGGGGCAGGGATTTGTCTTTTGTACTTAACTGTGGAAATTAATTGTGAAGAAACCAAAAAAAATTGATTTACAAAAAAAAACTCAATGGAGAAAAAGGCGGGACATAATTGCAACCAATCACACACAACGTACCGCTGCTGCGGGCGACCAGCAGCCATATCTCATCGGTGGCATCGACAAAATTGTTGAAGACGCAGCGAGGTTGTTCCAAAGTGAAGGTGGAGGAAGTGATCTTCGCGGCCAGATCCTTGGAAGTGAGGCGAGGTGTATATCCTACCGACACTAGAGAAAGGCAACGAGAAAAGGAAGTGAGTTGTTCATTTTGCTTATTAAAGGTTTTTTGGGGTTTTTTTTTTTTTTAATCCCACTCTTCAGCAGAAAGTTTCCCAGAGCGGCTTGCAACAGTCGATAATAAGGTGCTTGGTCTCAGCCTTACAATCTGAAGGGTGTGGCACAAAAGGAAAAACGGATTGGGAGGGAAGAGGAAAATGCAACTTCGAGCACTGCTTCTGAGGTTCTGATGTCCTTGCAAGTGTTCTTCCCCTTGTCGTTACGTTCTTCCCGGGAGGCATATTCCCAGATGTCTTTATTTTTCTGGCTGATGGCAGAGACCCTGTACTCCATCTCTGCAGCCCCAGGACAGCTATGCAGGAAAAGTTCGTGCAGATGATAATCCATTTGGTGGAAGAGGGAGCAGGCTTGTTTTCCTGCTGCTCCAGAGGGCAGGACCAGAACAAATGGATTCGAGTTACAAGGAAGGAGATTCCGACTAAACATTAGGAAGAACTTTCTGGCAGCAAGAGCTGTTCGAAGGTGGAATGAGCTCCCTTGGAAGGAGATGGACTCTCCATCCTGGGAGATTTTCAACAGAGGTTGGGTGTCCATCTGTCTTTAGCTGTGACTCCTGCATTTTGCAAGGGGTTGGACTAAAAGACCTTTGGAGATCCCTTCTAACTCTACACTTCTATGAATCTGCAATACTGTTATCTATGGAAAGCATGTTTATTCCACTCCTCAATTCTCACCACATTTTCTGATGGGACTTGTCTACCGTTTACCCTCCCTGCAAATTCCCTTTCCCTAAAGGAGGATAGAATATTTAGCACACCTCACCCAGGACTGTAAAAATGTGTGTGGCTTGTTTAAGGACTTGTTCCACTAAAACCGGGTTGAGGGGAGAGAGATGCCTGGTCTACTGGCCTCATTAACCGCCCCCGCCTCCCTTGCCTTTCTACCCTTTAAGTTACTAAAACAATGTATTGCATTTTATGGGAGGCATAAATTAGAGAAATCTACCGCTTACATTTCTGAGGCTTATTCTCTAAATGAAAAAGTTAATCCTCCTCTGGAATCTTAGCCACCACTTCCCCAAAGTTTTCACGCCCCCACATCAACAGACATACCGCCCTGCCACTTCTATTTTAATCTTTTCTCAAGAGGTCAAAATTCTTTGCCACCCTTTCCAAACCGATGGCATGTCCCTGGGGTGTGCCAATTGGGTAAGGGGAAATCTGGGGAGGAGGGAGGGTTCTATGTGATTCCCTCCCCCTTTCCTTTTCCTTTCTCCTGTGATGAGGCTGCATTTTAATGTTTCAATATTTTAATGTTGTATTTTAATCTTGTTTTTAAGTTGTCTTCATTCAACTTGTTTTTATTATTGCTTGTTAGCCGCCCTGAGTCTAGCCTTGGCTGGGGAGGGCGGGGTATAAATAATAATAATAATAATAATAATAATAATAATAATAATAATAATAATTATTATTATTATAAACAAGAGGTTGTAGCTGTCATTCTATTATTTGTTTCATTTATCAATTGCTTCCTGCAAAACATCGCAAAGAGATTAAACATTAAACCACCATAAAAGGCATCAATAAAAACACTGCCAACCAAAGCATGTACTGTATATAAACTAGTCCAAATTTTGCTGCGTTTTTCTTAACTTCAGCCGGGCTACAAAGTCTTTGTTAATTGCTCAGTTTTATCTATTATATAGTTTTAAACTGTTTTATTTAGTTTTTCAAAAGTATTGTCTGAACACTGCTGTTGTGTTCTTTTCTTAATTTATATTGACTCCCCGCTCCATTATATTTTATGTAAACTGCTTAGAGATTTAAAATAAACAAAAAAATTGGGTGGGGGTATTTCTAACATTAGTCCTACACTAGAGCACACCCACTGAAATTAATAAACCATGGCCCGTTAATTTCAAAAAGTCTACTTTGTGTAGAACTTTTATTTACGGTATTTATTTGTTTATAATAGAAAAAAATCGTTTATAAAAAAAAACATGAATGAGAATAAAAATAAAATAAAAATACTCAATTACATTTCCATACATTGGAATACAGATGTGTTTAGTCTTATTGTGCTATTACAATTATCTTTATCAACAACCTAATATATTCTGCATAATTTATATTCTGCAGAACTTAAGGGACAGTCACATTAGTGGCACAGGCTTGTTAGATGCAACCTTTTAACATTGAGAGGTGTCTGCAATTTTACAAATAAAAACCAACAAATAAATGTCTTTGTAAATTCAGGAGCGTGGGTGGGAGAAGGCATTCTCTGTAGCAATCCCTAAACTGAGAAACTCCCTTCCCACAGAAGTGTGTTGAACACCTGCATTATGTACCTTCTATTGTATCTTAAATACGCACCTCCAGACCACAGCCTTTGACACCACAGATATACATATATCAGGACTCAAGCTATTCTCTTGACAGCCATTTGTTAAAACTGGTTTTCGTATTGCACTCTTAAATTGTTGTAGCTCGCCCTGGAGCGAATCACAGAATCAATGAATTATAGAGTTGGAAGGGGCTCTGGGGGCCACCCAGTCCAGCCCGCTGCAATGCAGGAATCTCAGCTAAAGCTTCCATGATAGATGGCCACCCAACCTCTGCTTAAAAGTCTCCAAGGAAGGAGAGCCCAGTATTCTCTGTTCCAATGTTGAACAGCTCTTATGGTCAGAAAGTTCTTCCTGGTGTTGAATTATTAGTGATCTCTCTGTCTCTCTCTCTCTCTGGCAAAAATGCATTTTACAAATAAATCAATGTCCCCATAAGGCAAGGAACATCCCTACCTTTTTCAGCTGTGACGCCGATTCCCATCACCAAGAGCATCCCAGAGAAAAGCATGCTTCCCACGGATTGTCCTTCCTCCTTCTGGGACTCTCACACAAAAACGCCACCAGGAGACTTGAGCAGAAAGATGCCTCCTGCCCCTATTTGTGGTCCTGCCCCACTGGGCCTCGCCCACATTTGTCATTCAGTTTTTAGACAGCTGTACTTAAAAAAAAAAACACAACCCCTCCATACACACGGGCGAGGGCTGGCAGCAAACAAGTCCGGCTTATTTTGGAGAGCGAGGGATAGATGGAGCGTGAGCGATCCAACCGACCGTGCCAAAGAGGGGTGTGCCCAGGGGCTGGTGGGAGCGAGAGAAGGTCCCTCACGTGGATTGGCATTCTCTGGGCGTCACTTAGAGACACTTGGTTTCTAAAGGCAAGAGGAAGCCACACCTGCCTCAGAGGGATGTCACGTTCTGGCCTGGCATCCTTGAGCCTGAATGTTGGTAGATTCGGGGGCAAAAGGAAGAGAAAGCGGATAGAGAAAAGGTTTGGTTTCTCTCCCGCCCCTCCTCATAACACTAGAATACATATGACATAACACCTATGAAGCTGCATGTTGGAAGATTCAGGACAGATTAATAATAATAATAATAATAATTTTTATTTATACCCTGCCCTCCCCAGTCAAGGCCGGGCTCAGGGCGGCTAACAAGCAATAATAAAAACAAGTTGAATGAATACAGCTTAAAAACAAGATAAAAATACAACATTAAAATATTCAAACATTAAAATATTAAAATGCAGCCTCATCACAGGAGGAGAAAGGAAAAAGAAAAAAGAAAGAGGGGGAGGGAATCAAATTGGCTCCAAGCCAAAGGCCAGGTGGAACAACTCTGTCTTACAGGCCCTGCGGAAAGAAATCAGATCCTGCAGGGTCCTGGTCTCATGAGGCAGAGCGTTCCACCAGGCCAGGGCCAGTGTTGAAAAGGCCCTGGCTCTGGTTGAAGCTAATCTAACTTCCTTAGGGCCCGGGACCACTAGGGTGTTGCTGTTTATGGACCTTGAGGCTCTCCGTGGGGCATACCGGGAGAGGCGGTCCCGTAGGTACGAGGGTCCTAGGCTGTGAAGGGAAAGTCCTTCTTCACGCAGCGCAGTGTTAAACTGTGGAACTCCCTCCCACAGGAGGCAGTAATGGCCAGTGACCTGGGCGGCGTTAAAAGAGGACTGGACAAATTCATGGAGAGGAAGTCTACCAATGGCAACTAGCTTGTAACTGAAGGAGCATCTCCACTCCATCGTCCAGCCCAGACATGGAGGTCCAGCTCTGAGGGCCTTCTGGCAGTTCCCTCACTGTATAATCCATAGAACAGTGAGAAGAAGCCAGAATGAGATGGGGCTGAACAAGGGAGATGAGAGACCCTTTGTGCCACAGAGCAGAGGCCAATGGACTCTCGCTTGCCCAGACCAGGGAACATTTCCCAGCATTGCCTTCTGATGTTGACCAGCTTTTGCGATTTTTATTATTGGACATTCACTTGGGTTGTAAAGTTCCTCTTGGGTCATGAAAACGTAAGACAGGGGTGTAGCATGGGGGAGGGGGGTTACTCGAGCAATTGCCCCAGGTTCAAAAAAAGTTAGGGGTGCGCCTCTGCAGCTGCCACCCCCTACTGGAGGCAGTCCCCATCTGGCCTCCCCGCTTCACCTGAGCAGCACACTGAGCAGCGTGGAGTCACCAGTTAAGGGACACAGTACTTTCCTTGCCACTGATGATGGAAGAGCCTGCTGGATCAGGCCAATGGCTCATCTAGTCTGGCATCCTGTTCTCATCGTGGTGAAGTAGATGCCCCAAACAGAAAACCATGAGCAGGACCTGAGCCTAAGAGCACCTTTCCACTGGTATTCACAAGCAAGACAGAGCCATCATGGGCGTCAGCCATTGATAACCTTCTCCTTGATTGATTTGTCCAATTAAAGTTGATGGCCCTCTCTGCCTCCTGTGGAAGTGAGTCCTATTATGTGCCATGTGAAGAACTTTATCTTCCTGAACCTTCTGATATTCCGCTTCATTGGACATCTACAAGTTCTAGTGTTACTAGAGAGAGAGAAAAATATATATGTGATTTTATAAACTTTGATCCTGCCTCCTCTTTCCTGTCCCATAGTCTCCAACGTTAAGCTGACGAAAATCAAGAAGTGTGTCTTTTGGAGCAGCGCTGCCACGCAAGCCAGCTGGCAATTGCGAGAGTGCGGCACCAAAAGACGTGCGTCTTCCACGCTCTTGTGGAAGCCAGCTGACTCGCGTGAGAGCGTGGCACCACTGCAAGCACCCGCTCATCACCAGGACGTTCCAGGATCAAATCAGAAGCCAGGATGGCTTCTGTAATTCCAGGAATGTTCCAGGCAAATAGGGACGATGGGGGTTACTCTGTTCTCTAAATTTAAAAGTCACAAACACTGCAACCTTTCCTCGTACGAGAGGTTCTCTATTCCCTTTATCATTCATGTTGCCCTTTTCCAACTCTACAATATCCTTTTTGAGGCAAGGTGACCAGAACTGTACATAGCATTCCATATGCGATCGCACCATAGGTTTGTATAATGGCAGTTTTATTTTCAGTTCCTGCCCTTATCATCCCTAACATGGATTTTGCCTTTTTCACAGCTGCCACATGCAGGGTCGACATTGGAGATAGACTGCATCTGAACCTGGAGGTTCTACTGGTTTATTGCGGCTAATAGTTGTCGAAAGACATCTCTTTCCTGGCAGATATGTCTCATCTCCTTCCGAAGCCGGTGGCCGTGTGGCCACACCTTGTGGGTCAGGATTCCAGAATTATGCGCTGTCGAAGAATTTCAGAATGCTGCGCTGGTCGACTTTCTTTCTGCCCATTGCACTCCCATTAAAAAGACCCAAAACCCTGCCCAGAAAGAAAATGGTGACAGCTGTCGTCCTTCATGAGGACTCGGCCACACCCGACAGCGCAGGGTTGGGGCCTTGTCGAAACCCAGCCCTTTTGCAACGGAAACACAACGCAAAATGTCGAGGGAAAGTTCTCAAGTGCGTGATTGAAAGATCACACGCCGACAAGCCCAAGCAGGTGAGCAAAAGGCTTCCAATGTGCTGAGGTCAGCTTGGCCGCACCTATTGGTTATTTTTAGCAGAGTGGCGCTTCCTAAATTGCAAGGAGCCTGGTCTCAGGTAGGCAGCTCAACCTGCCTTGGGGCCTTTCTCTCCTCAGATCTTTAATTGTCCAAATATGGGCACAGATTTGCTTAATATTTGCATGTGACAGCCTATATGGATCGTTGTGAACTTTTCAGTTGATTGCAACTAATCTAGAACAAGGAGACCTTCAAGACTGGGGGGGGGGGGGGATGCTAACAGGATTTCCTGGGCCTAGTACATTGTATGGGTATTGCTGCCCCACTTATTGAAAAGATCTGCTGTTTCTCTGCATATCTTAACTTAGCCTAGCCTACCTGGCAGGACTGTTGTTGTAATCAGTTTGGTTTCTTCACTGCTAATTGAAACTCTCCAGGCCTCTCTCTCTGGCTCTCACGATGCCAGAATCAGGCCTTTAGTGGGGCAGCCCCTTCCTTCTGTAACATCCTCCTGCCTCTTATTGCCTTTTCAGTGCTTACCAAATACCTTCCAATTCCAGCGAGATTTTTCCTTTTAAATCCCAACCTGCATTGTACTGGATTTGAAATGGTTGTTGTTTATGTCCGTCAGTGTTTTCATTAAAGGTTTCCTCGTGTTACAAAACAAGCAAACAAACAGGGAAAAGTACACATAGCATCTCCACAGTTCGCTTACGTTAGGTATGAGACGCTACTGCAATTTTTTTTATTGTTAAATCGCTTTGGGGTGCTTGTTGGCATCCTCAGATGTGGCCCTCGAGGGCTCCTGTCTGGCCCTTGGGACCCCAGCAAGGCCCTCACCAGTGTTCCTTGAGCATTTCTGCCTGACTGGAACATGTCCTTAAACTCTGATGACAATACAGTGGTACCTCTGGTTACATACGCTTCAGGTTACATACGCTTCAGGTTGCAGACTACGCTAACCCAGAAATATTGCTTCAGGTTAAGAACTTTATCTCAGGATGGGAGCAGAAATCGTGCAGCAGCAGCAGGAAGCCCCATTAGCTAAAGTGGTGCTTCAGGTTAAGAACAGTTTCAGGTTAAGAATGGACCTCTGGAATGAATTAAGTACTTAACCTGAGGTACCACTGTATCCTAAGAAAAACCTGCTGGATCCGGCCAGTGGCCCATCTAGTCCAGCCTCCTGTTCTTACAGTGGCCAATCAGATGCCTCTGCTGGGAAGCCCACATGCAGGACCTGAGCACCAGAGCCCTCTCTCCTCCTGTGGTTTCCAGTAAGGTTAAAAAAAAAGGTAAAGGACCCCTGGACGGTGAAGTCCAGTCAAAGGCAACTATGAGGTTGCAGTGCTCATCTCGCTTTCAGGCCAAGGGAGCCGGCGTTTGTCCACAGACAGCTTTCCAGGTCATGTGACCAGCATGACTAAGCCGCTTCTGGCGCAACGGAACACCGTGACGGAAACCAGAGCGTATGGAAACACAGTTTACCTTCCCACCACAGTGATACCCAGTGCTTTTTTTCTTAAAAAACGTTTAGGGGTACTCTCATTTTCCTACTCATATTGAAATACTGCCCCTCAATGAGGCCAAACTTAGATTCACAAAATGTTTAGGGGTATGCGTACCTCCAGAAAGAAAAAAAGCACTGGGGGTACCTTCCGTATTTTTCCGTGTATAAGACGGTGCTTTTTGCTAAAAAATAAATAGGCAAAAATTGGGTGTCATCTTATACATGGATAGTGAATGCAGAGGTGGGACGTGCGATTAATGGCAACAGCAAGCAGTAGATTAGCAGCAGTGATTGGGTGGGTGATTGGTGGCTGAGGCAAGGCCTGCTGGCGATTGGCTGCAGCTGCAGCAATTGGGCAGGCGATTGGTGGCTGTGGCAAGTGGGCGGGTGGGCGGTTGGTGGCGGCGAGTGGGCAGACAATTGGCTGCGGCAAGGTGTGCGATCGGCAGTGGCTGTGGCAAGCAATTGGCATTGGTGGGCAGGCGGGTGAGCGATTAGCGGAAGTGACCTCCCCCCCAAAAGCTAAACAAGTTAATTTCTTAATTTTGGGTTTAAAAAAAAATTCGGAGTCGTCTTATACACGGAAAAATACAATATTTATCTACTTACACTGGCATGCTTTCAAACTGCTAGGTTGGCAGGAGCTGGAACAGAGCTCACCTTCTCACAGGGATTCAAACCACCAAGCTTCTGATTGGCAAGTCCAAGAGGCTCAGTGGTTTAGAACACAACACCGCCCGCATACTTGGTATCTAGTACAGTGGTACCTCGGGTTAAGTACTTAATTCGTTCCGGAGGTCCGTTCTTAACCTGAAACTGTTCTTAACCTGAAGCACCACTTTAGCTAATGGGGCCTCCTGCTGCTGCTGCGCCGCCGGAGCACGATTTCTGTTCTCATCCTGAAGCAAAGTTCTTAACCTGAAGCACTGTTTCTGGGTTAGCGGAGTCTGTAACCTGAAGCGCATGTAACCTGAAGCGTATGTAACCCAAGGTACCACTGTAGCTGGTATTCGGAAGCATTGCTGTCTCAAGCTGTGGTGGCAGAGAAGAGCCGTAATAGCCTTCTCCTCTTCCTCCATGAATTTGCCCATTCCTCTTTTAAAGCCATCCAATTTGGCTGCCATCCCTGCCTCCTGTGGAAGGGAGTTCCACAGTTTAACAGTTTCAGAAGTCCTTTCTTTTACCTGTCCCGAATCTTCCAAAATTCAGCTCCATTGGATGCCCATGAGTTCTAGTGTTATGAGAGGGAGAAAAATTAAGATTTGACAAACTTTTCTCTTATTTCCAGCGGCAGGAAGGAGTCCCATCCGGTGGGGTTGGGGTGGGAATCCCCAAGCACCAGTGTCCAGGTCTGTGTATCCAGGGTGGGGCTCATATGTTTAGCGCACTGGGTGACTCAAACCCTTTCACACTTCAGTGGCAGAGAAATATTTTCAATCTCGCCCAGCCCTGCTTTAGGGTTTCCACGCTCGGATCTCCAAAGAGCTTCTTCTTTCTTTTTTTCAAGATTTATTTACACAACGTCAAGTTGGCACACTCAGAGATTTTGTACATAGATTCTATTGGCAAAATTAACTCTTATTTTGCGTAACGTGCGCCTAAAAGTAAATAAAAGAAAAACAAGAACAGGAAAATTCAGGAAATGAAAAGAAGAAAGAATAGTAGATCTGTTTAAGAACATAAGAGCCTGTTGGTTCAGGCCCAGGGCCCCTTTGTCCAGCATCCTGTTCTCACACTTGCCAACCTGATGCCCATTATGGGAAAAGCAGGATCTGAGCATAAGAGACCTCTCCTCTTCTCTGGCTTCCAGCAACTGGACTTCAAAAGCATTCCTGCCTTTTCTCTAAGCTAAAAATTCCCAAATGCTGCAGCCTTTCTTCATAGGACTGATCTGTCCCCACCTTTATTATTTTGGCTCCCCATTTCTGACCTTTTACCAACTCTGCAATATCCCTTCTGAGATGAGGTGACCAGAACAATTTAAGCTTCAGTTCCTTCTCCTGTGGCAATAAAACTGTGATGTAACATACATGTCTGATCCCTGCCAAAGGCAACATGCCTTGCGTCCAGCACCAAATTTGAACAGTGCCGGATTCAAGACAACAGGAGGGCATAGTGGGGGGGGGGAGTCTGCATTATATTATTATTGTCATTTATTTATTTTTTAAAAAATGTCCCACATCTTCTACACACATGGTGGGTAAACATGCAAAAATCCAGCCTTTCTGGGATTTGATATTCAGAGAAATTAATAATGAAACAACAATGGGCAGTCAAACCAGAATTAGCTTTATTAAGTGTATTTCAAGACAACAATCTTGATTTCATTAGTAAAGAATGAATAAGCCATTTATTACAAGTGGCAACATGCAACATACTGGAGAGACCTTTCTGGCACAATGATAGACAATTGGTACAAAACAGTTTGAGAAACAGCCCTCCTTCAGGGATTAACAAATATACTATGGTTGACACGTTGAAGGGACAGATGGCTTGAGCCCAGTGTGGTTGAATTTCATGACATAACCTTCATTGGGGAGTTTTAAGTAGAGGTAGGATGGCCACGGCCCTTGGGACCCCTGCCAACTCTAGTTTTATGAGTCTATGCCAGTATTCCAGTATTTCCCTCACCCCATCAGCAAATGTCTCAATCTGGTTGATCAAAATTTAAATTTAAATGTAAATTATAATCTTCACTTTGAACCCCCTCCCCCATTTATCAATAGATCAACACTTTATATTTTTTTTCCATTGGTAACATAAGAGGAACAATGAGTATTAATCGAAGCACAACCACGAGGGCTCCCGGTTGGACTTTTATCTATGTGATGCTGAATGTTCCCTGATAATTCTGTTCTATCCTGTTTCCCATTTGTGTTTGTTTAAACCAAGAACCTTTACACTGATCACTAACGCACCATACGTCGCAGATATCGCTGCAAATTTATTGTGTTGTTTTTTTCTGTTATACAAATGACATGAGAAGACTCATTCTCTTTATTCGCATCATTTATTATCCCCAGGACTGTTGTTTACCAAACCCAATAAAAAGTCATTTAAAGAAAAGGAAAGGAAAGGAAAAAGAGGAAACAATCACAGCCAGCTTAGTAACGTGACGTTCGAAAAAGTGAATGGAGGGCAGGCTTATATTGCTGAGTGGAAGAATAAAACCTGGAGAAGGAAGGTGGTCAAGGTAGTGGGATTATGTTGTGAGTGTTGATGTAACAGGGCTACTTTTGGTGGCTGTCTGGTCTAGATGGAATCAGACTGGAAACAGACATGGGAAGGCAGAGCCACACTTAAAATATGTTCGCAGTGCGCATTTCAAGCACACAACTTCCCCCAAAGAATTATGGGAACTGTAGTCTTCCCGTCGCACAGCACCCGTCCCCAGTGAGCCTAGCAAACTACAGTTCCCAGAGTTCTTTGGGGGAAGTCATGTGCTTGAAATGTGCGTTTTAGATGTAGGGTGTGTGTTGATCTGCCCAGAGACCCAACGGGGGTGGGGGGAGGGGGCCTCTAGGAAGCAGTGCTGAGGTGGTGGGGGCTTGGCATGTCCATGGCAGGGGGAGGGGGAGGCGCAGGAGGGGCAGGAGGGATGTGGTGCGTATCATAGCGGCTGCCTTGGAAGGGGTCTTGCCGCGGGGGCTCCTCTTGGTTTTCTGGTGGGCCTGGGCGGCAAAGCTTGAAACTGGAGAGAGAAAGAGCACAGAGCATGAATGTCGGAGGAAAGCTGGGAACGAGTGATGGGGGGCAGCATAAGAAACTGCCTTCTTATACTGAGTCAGATCACTGATCCATTTAGCTCGGTATTGTCTACACGGACTGGCAGTGGCTCCCAGGGAGTTCAGGCAGGGAGCCTCCCAAAGCCCAAACTGGAGGCGCTGGGGCTCGAACCTGGGATCTTCTGCCTGTGAAACAGATGCTGTCCCATGAAGGTTTGACCTTAGCCTTACAACTCAGTGGTGCTTACATCTGACAGCATGCGTTCGTTCATTTTTAAATATATTTTGAAATATCCCACTTAAGAAGGAGAAGAAGAGTTTGGATTTGATATCCCGCCTTTCACTCCCTTTAAGGAGTCTCAAAGCGGCTAACATTCTCCTTTCCCTTCCTCCCCCACAACAAACACTCTGTGAGGTGAGTGGGGCTGAGAGACTTCAGAGAAGTGTGACTGGCCCAAGGTCACCCAGCAGCTGCATGTGGAGGAGCGGAGACGCGAACCCGGTTCACCAGATTACGAGACTACCGCTCTTAACCACTACACCACACTGGCTCTTTTAATATAAGCACAGATCTTCCAGCGGTTTACATGCGAAGCAGTGCAAGCGCAACTCAGTTCTGCTTGTAAGAAAACGCTGAGCTTTAGCAAAATGTGACGCGGCTGCTGTTTGAACTGCTAGCGTGAATCAGGAATCCCATCAAAGGAAAGAGAAAACGTAACTTGCCTGTGGGCTGGATGGTTTTCCTCACCCTCCGACTCCCTCTGTGCTAACAAACCTGAAAGTCCCGTTATGAATGGAGCAGGGAGGGCCTGTCGATCACTTTGGCGTTTTAGCAGAAGGCCTCACTGGAGTAAAATCCAGGACCTGCCCTCTACCACAATCCCCCTCCACTACCCCACTAAGCCTGTCGGCTTCTCTGAAATCTAGGATGCCAGGCAGCAAAGTCTTACCATTCATAGCTGACGGTACTTAGGAAGCCGATGGTGACAACCCCACAAAGGGCAGAGAGAATAGTGGTGATGACGATCATGTCTCCACTGCGACGTCCAGGCCAGGTATCCACTGTCTCCCACGCTTCACCTGAAAGGGATAACAAAAGGAGGCAATTTTCTTATCGGTTCCTCAGCTGCCTGAAATTCTGGGGAGCAGCTGCTGGTCAGTGTAAACAATATTGAGCTAGATGGTCTGACTCAGGTGCCTTTGTGAGGACTCTGCCAGTTACCCTGCCCGCTTGGTCAGCTTCTGGTGACAGGGCGCCACGTTGCCCTTTGCCTCAGGTGGCAAATCACATTGAGCCAGCCCAGATCTTCTCTGCAAGCCTCTTTCTTTTATAACATACCTCCTTTCAACGGAATTGGAGCGGACCACTTTGTTTCAGCTTTTGGTCCTTTGGAATCCATGATGAGGAATTTCACTCTGAGGAGGAGTTTAAAAAGAGACAGAGGTGGGTGAGTGGAAATATCAGGGATGTCTTACTAAACTTTATTGGAACAAATCACTGGTTGAATCTAGGTCCAGCATGTGCATCTAGCCTTGGTTTCTCTGTCTTTCATTTTCCCAGCCCTAAATTTGGCTTTTCACATTTACACATCGCCCTGCCTTAGGAAAATTCACTTGCATTTCCCCTAATAAACACACGTTCGTATGCAGTCTTGCTTAATATACACATTCTTTGCAAGATGTATTCCCCCTGCTATTTATATTTCCCCTAATATAAAGCATTAGTGTATGTTATTTTTGCTAATATACACATTCTTCTCCATGCTTTACGCCAGTATGTGCATTTGTGTATGCACAACTTAACCAGAGAAGTGCAAATTTCAAAGGATGGCTGGGATTTTTTTAGTTTGCATGTTCTTTTGGAAATAATTATGTGGGTTCACCTTTCAATGTAAACTGAACCCAATCTCATGGAACCACCTTCGCCATTGGGGCCTGGTGACGACCCCAAGATCTCCTGCAATGATTTTGCAAAGTTCTTTGCAGATAAAGTCGCTCAGATTGAGAAAGAGGTAGACTCCACCATAGGAGCAGGGCCAGGGTGGGAGAGTGCTAGAGCCCTGTCCAGTCAAGTTGTGTGGGATCAATTCCAATCTGTTACCTCCGAGGATGTGGACAGGCTGCTTGGATGAGTGAAACTAACCACCTGTCTCTTTGATCCTTGCCCATCCTGGCTTATAAAAGCGAGCCAGGAAGGGCTGGGCGATGGGCTCCAGGGGGTGGTGAATGCTTCCCTCAGTGAGGGAGCCTTCCCAGACCCGCTGAAAGAGGCAGTTATTAAACTGCTTCTTAAAAAAAATTATATTTGGACCTGGCCAATATGGCCAACTATTGCCCAGTCTCAAATCTTCCATTCTTGGGAAGGTGATTGAGCTGGTGGTTGCTGAACAACTCCAAGCATCCTGGAGGATGCAGACCATTTTGATCCCTTCCAGTTGGGATTCAGGCCTCACCATGGGACTGAAACTGCCTTGGTCGCACTGGATGATGAACTCTGGCAGGCTAGGGACAAAGGTGAAAGCTGTTTCGTAGTTCTGCTGGATCTCTCAGCGGCCTTTGATACCATTGACCATGACATCCTTCTGGATCATCTACAGGGGCTGGGAGCTGGGGGCACTGTTATGCAGTGGTTCCGCTCCTTCCTCCTGGGCCGTGTCCAGAAAGTGGTGTTGGGGGGGATGAGTGTTCAGACCTCTGGGCTCTCACTTGTGGGGTGCCTCAGGGTTCCGTCCTTTCCCCCATGCTGTTTAACATCTACATGAAGCCACAGGGAGATATCATCAGGGGGGTTGGGCTGGGTGTCCACCAGTATGTGGATGATACCCAGCTCTACATCTCCTTCAAATCAGAAGCAGTGAGGGCAGTGAAGGTCCTGTGTGAGTGTCTAGAGGCGGTTGGAGGATGGATGGCAGCTAACAGATTGAGGCTGAATCCTGACAAGACAGAAGCACTGTTATTGGGGGACAGGGGGCGAGCAGGTGTGAAGGACTCCCTGGTCCTAAATGGGGTAATTGTGCCCCTGAAGAACCAGGTGTGCAGCCTGGGAGTCATTTTGGACTCACAGCTGTTCATGGAGGCACCGGTCAATTCTGTGTCCAGAGCAGCTGTCTACCAGTAGGCAAGCTAAGACCGTCCCTGCCCGCAGACTGTCTCGCCAGAGTGGTGCATGCTCTAGTTATCTCCCGCTTGGACTACTGCAATGCACTCTACGTGGGGCTACCTTTGAAGGTTACCTGGAAACTGCAATTAATCCAGAATGCAGCAGCTAGACTGGTGACTGGGAGCAGCTGCCGAGACCATATAACACTGGTCCTGAAAGACCTACATAGGCTCCCAGTATGTTTCCAAGCACAATTCAAAGTGTTGGTGGTGACCTTTAAAGCCCTAAATGGCCTTGTCCCAGTATACCTGAAGGAGCGTCTCCACTCCCATTCTAATCAGGAAGCTCCAACTTGCTCAATAAATGCCAATCTAAACTTTCTCTGCAAGGGAGACTCTCACCTGATCGCAGGGCGGAGGCCTTTACTGTATCTTCCAGGCCTGTGTTTAAAATAGGAGACAGAGCCCTGACTGCACCCATAATAAGCTCCTTCGCCTGAGGCCTCGTTCCAGTCCCTCAGAAATGTCAACTCACGTGGAGTGCAATGTGGAATTTCTGGCTGAACAGATCTGCCCTGCCACGGATGTTTGGGCAGAGGGATGGTTCTGAGCCGTCAGAAACTCAAGGTGCCTCAGGCTTCAAACAAGCCAGGACTGACGACACGGTCGCTTCATTTCTAAGAGGGGTGTGTGGCGTTTTCAGACATCTCTGGAAGCCATGTTTTAATTTTATTATAGTTTAATTACTTTTTAATTATTGTCTTGGAGCTTTCTATATTTTATCGGTGTTGATTTAATTTGCGTAAGCTGCCTTGAGCCCTGGTTTGAGGGAAAGGTGGGATAATAATAATAATAATAATAATAATAATAATAATAATAATGTTAAGAGTTTGAGGTGTTAGGTTGTATGCCGAGACCCTTCCAATCCCTGGATCCAGCGAGTGTTAGAATTTAATCAGGCTTCTAATTATTGGAAGAGCCAGGCTAGCCTTCTGGTGGAAGTGATCGCCTGGGTGATGAGCCATTAAGGGGAACAAAGGAAAGGGGCACTGTGCGAGATGGCCAGTGGGTGAAGCCCCTCCCTCAACCCCAGGTAGTTAGAAAGACAGAGCGAGAGTTGAGAGCAGAGAGATGCAGTGATGTGAGCTAGAGGCAAAGCAGCAAGCTGGGAAGAAAGAGAGAAAGAGAAAGAAAGAAAGAGAGAGAGAGAGAGAGAGAGAGAGAGAGAGAGAGAGAGAGATATGTTTGGTTTCTTTCAGAATCCAGGGCTGTGTCCATACGGGAAGCAAGGCCCCATTGGAGTGTTAATGCTGTGAGCCCCTCCAACGTAGGCTCAGGTTGTATATATGTGTCAATAAACCATTATATCCTAAAGACACCACGGTCTCCGCTGTGCCACATCTCCAAAAGGGAACATGATCCCTGGGGAAGTGCCTGGAACCCCTGGAATCTCGCGTTGGGGTGGCAAGCAACAACAATAATAGTTGAATTGGCTAAGGGTCTCTGTCTGAGTTTCCCATGCAAATTCAGCTCCTCTGCTCTGCATCAAGTCAGCTGATGAATTGTTACCTGAAAGAGGCAGGAGAAGGCAGCGGCCCATTGCAGCTGGTCTGGGTGTCGTCGTTCTTGCAAGACGATTCGCCTCCTACCCGGAGGACGGTATTGGGATTACCGGCTTTGCAGTACTGGGCGGGGGTGGACTTCATGGTCATGTAGCCGTGAGAGGTGAACAGAGCTTCGTATGGCGGGATCTCTTGAGGTGTTTTGGGGTTCTTGAATCTGGCTGTGGCTGTTGGGTGGAGGGGGCATAGCGGGGGCAGGAATGAAACATTTTGCTGCTGAAGGAATATTTCTGTAAGGACCAAGACGGCCCCCTTTGCTTGTGGAATACCTCCAGCCTCATATAACCAACATGCTTAACTCTAATTAATGCACAAAGGGGTTTATATCATAGAGTAAGCTGTCCTGCCAGGCTTAGCGAGGTCACACCCCATCACCTTGGGAGAAAGGACTACCAAACTCTTCTTAAACCTTTCCCCCATGTGAACCAACCAGTAAGGATGTTTGGGCTGGTTGCTTCAAACCCAGACTGCATGTTTTTAGCAAGCCATCTTTGCGTTTCTATCAGGATCATATTTAGATTTGATGAGGCTGTAAGCTACTGAAGGTAAGGTAAAGGTAAAGGGACCCCTGACCATTAGGTCCAGTCGTGGCCGACTCTGGGGTTGCGGCGCTCATCTCGCTTTATTGGCTGAGGGAGCCAGTGTACAGCTTCTGGGTCATGTGGCCAGCATGACTAAGCCGCTTATGGCGACCCAGAGCAGCGCACGGAAACGCCGTTTACCTTCCCGCTGGAGCGGTACCTATTTATCTACTTGCACTTTGACGAGCTTTTGAATTGCTAGGTTGGCAGGAGCTGGGACCAAGCAATGGGAGCTCATTCCATCATGGGTATTCAAACCCTTCTGATCGGCAAGTCCTAGGCTCTTTGGTTTAACCCACAGTGCCACCCTCTGCTGAAGGTAATGGGGCCCTTTATATGTCCAGCTGTCCTTTGAGAACAACAAATTGCCGCTGTTTTCTGTGTTGAATATATGCTATATGGTAATTTATGGACATAATCTGCACATAACATAAAGCAATTTGCACATAACAAAATATGTATTTTATCAAAGTAATTGTTGAACTGAAATACAATTAAGAAGAAGTATATTAATATTAAAATTGGGGGGGGGCACTCCCTAAGCTATAGCTTGTTTAGCTTATGCATAAAATTTAGAAACATTTACCATTTTGTAACCTAAATTAAGCTGTCTGTCTTTTCTTGCTGCTTCAAGTTGATTTATTTATTGCTGAAAGCTTGCAGCCCTGGCTTTAAGGTGGTTACATTAACTGCCAACATGCCATCTCTACTCATCTACAACCCTGGCTTGCTAAAATATCTGAGTGCTGCAGCAACTCAGACTGGGAGAGATGTCAAAAATTAAAACTGGGAAATAGAAAAGTAAAAGTTGCAGGTAGTTTTGAGTTGACAAGGGTTTAAATTGAGGAAACCCCCCCAACCCCATTGTGGTGGGCTCTACAAAAGCTCACCGCAGACTCACCATTCGCGTACGTGACCACCAACCAGATACTGTCCGAGGCATTGGCAAATCGGTCAAAAATGCAGTGAGGTAGCGTCAGGGCGAAGGTGCTTTGAGTCGTTTTCCCTTCCAATGGCTTGTTGGAGACAGAGGGGGTGTAGGAGATCGTCTCTGAAAATACACAGGAAGATTCAGTGGGTTCCTACTCCAAGATGCAGAAAACTGTGAGGTACGCAAACAGATGCCATCAGAAGGGCATCAGGAGACGCCTGCAGCTACATCGGGCCAAAGGGGGCCAGGCATCCAGTTCTCACGCCAGCCAGCCAGATGCTCCAAAGGGAAGTGAGGCAGTGTGATCTAGTGGTTAGAACACTGAGAATTAGGGCCTGGGGAGACCAGGGTTCGAACCCCCACTCGGCCATGAGGAAGCTCACTGGGTGGCCTTCGGCCAGTTACTGTCTCTCGACCTAACCTACCTTCCAGGGTTGATGTGAGGATAAAACAGAGAGAGGGAGAACCATGCATTTATTGACTGATTACAGTGGTCCCTTGGGTTAAGAACTTAATTCGTTCCAGAGGTCCGTTCTTAACCTGAAACTGTTCTTAACCTGAGGTACCACTTTAGCTAATGGGGCCTCCCACTGCCGCATGATTTCTGTTCTCATCCTGAAGCAAAGTTCTTAGCCCGAGGTACTATTTCTGGGTTAGTACTATTTAGTACTGGGTTAGTACTAAAGGTACTATTTCTGTAACCTGAAGTGTCTGTAACCCGAGGTACCACTGTACATTTATACAGCACTTCCTCCTCCAAGGAGCTCAAGGTGGTGTACATGGTTCCCCCATTTTGTCCTCACAGAAACCCTGTGAAGTAGATTAGGCTGAGGAATGTTGACTGGCAGTGCTTTTCCCCCTGCCTTAAAAAAATGTTTACGGCTCTCGATCCATTCCAGTCCGGCTTCCGCGCTGGCCATGGGACCGAGACGGCTCTGGTCGCCCTAACAGATGATCTCCGCAGGCAGCTGGATCGAGGCGGGTCGGGGCTGCTGATTCTTCTAGACCTGTCAGCAGCCTTCGACATGGTCGATTACGAACTCCTGGACCACCGCCTTGCCGACGTGGGGATCCAGGGCACAGTCCTTCAATGGCTGCGCTCGTTTCTCTCTGGTCGGGGACAGAGGGTGGCGCTTGGGGGGGAATTGTCATCGCGTCACTCCCTGGTGTGTGGAGTGCCTCAGGGTGCGATTCTCTCCCCGATGCTTTTTAACATCTTTATGCGCCCCCTCGCCCAGCTTGTCCGGAGTTTTGGGCTGGGTTGCCATCAGTATGCCGATGACACCCAACTCTATCTGTTGATGGACGGCCATCCTGACTCGGCCCCAGATACACTGACCAGATGTTTGGAAGCTGTGGCTGGATGGTTTCGTGGGAGCCGGTTGAAGTTAAATCCTTCGAAGACAGAGGTCCTCTGGCTGGGACGGAGCGATTTGGGATTGAGGGGGCAGCTCCCATCTCTTGCGGGGGTGCAATTAGTGCCAACATCGTCCGTTAAGAGTTTGGGTGTAATCTTCGATACCTCCCTCTCTATGGAGGCGCAGATTACAGCTATAACAAAGGCGGCATTTTTTCATCTCCGCCAGGCTAGGCAGTTGGCTCCTTATCTCTCTCGCCCTGACCTAGCCACTGTGATCCATGCGACGGTCACCTCCAGACTGGATTATTGTAACTCGCTCTACGTGGGGCTGCCCTTGAGACTGACCCAGAAACTCCAGCGGGTGCAGAATGCAGCGGCGAGACTCCTTACGGGGTCTTCGCTACGAGATCATATCCATCCGGTATTATACCAGCTGCACTGGCTCCCGGTGGAGTACAGGATCAGGTTTAAGGTGCTGGTTTTAACCTTTAAAGCCCTATACGGCCTAGGACCCTCGTACCTACGGGACCGCCTCTCCTGGTATGTCCCACAGAAAAATCTACGGTCTGCAAATAAAAACATCCTAAAGATCCCAGGCCACAGAGAGGTTAGGCTGGCCTCAACTAGAGCCAGGGCCTTCTCGGCCGCGGCTCCAATCTGGTGGAACGCTCTGTCACAAGAGACTAGGGCCCTGCAGGACCTGACATCCTTCCGCAGGGCCTGCAAGACAGAGCTGTTCCACCAGGCCTTTGGTCAGGGCGCAGCCTGACCCCCTCCTCTGGCAACCGGCAATCTGCACAGAATTTTGCTTGATGGTTGCCATTAATTTGACTTTAATTTGATTTGATTAATTTTATAATGAATGTTTTAGAATGTTGTTAGCCGCCCTGAGCCCAGCTTCGGCAGGGGAGGGCGGGATATAAATAAAATTTATTATTATTATTATTATTATTACTCTCATTTTGACTCAAAGAAAACCACCATTTTATGGTTCAAATCGGGGGAAATAAATACAGTAAATGGACAAAAGTACAAAAACATTTTGTGAATCTGTGTATCCCCAGAAAAAAAAAATCACTGGTGACTGGGCCAAGTTCACCCAGTGAGCTTCCTCATTGCTGAGTGGGGATTCGAACCCTCGTCTCCCAGGGGCTGATCCAACATTCCCACTGTTACACCACACGGGCTTTCCTTGCTGCCCTGAGCTCCTTGCAGGAAAGGTGGGAGGCAGATGGAATAAATAAGTAAGTAAATAATCCCCCAATCAGGAACACAGTGGAGAGAAGACAATGTCATCACAACTAGTAGCCATTGTTAGCTTTATCCATCATGACTGTGTCTAAGCCCACCTTTAAAGTTTAAACAAACTACTAACTTCCCCCAAATAATTATGGGATCTGTTGCTTCTTAAAGGTGATGATAGTTGTTAGGAGACACACCCCCCCAGTTCCCCTCCCACAGCTACAATTCCCAGACTTCCCTGCGAAGCAGGATTGTTAAAACACTCTGAGAATCATGGTTCTCTGAGGAATTTAGGGTCTCCTGACATCTCTCAGCACCCTCAACAAACCACGGATCCCATAGTGGTATTGTAGTGCTGTGAACATATGGTGGGAATGGGGTGTCTATTCACTACTCCCTGCAATTTTTAGAGTGTATAAATTTACACAAGACAAGCTCCTCTTTTTTCTGCACAGATCAGCCAGGCACCCCCCCCAACTGGCCATGCAATCTAGTGTTTCTCCAGGTGAGGGCAGCAAGTCTGCTGTCAGGCTCAACAGCTCTGGATACCTCTGAGATGAAAGAGACCCCAGCATAGGTGCCAACTGTACCCCTCAGAATGGGAGCCCCCCATGATGCGATCCTTCCTTTCTCAGTGATCTTAGAAGATGGATTTTCAAGAAAACCTGGACCACATTCACACCATACAATACTACTTTAAACAGTCATGGCTTCCCCCAAAGAATCCTGGGAGCTGTAGTTTGTTAAGGGCACTGAGAGTTGTTAGGAGGCAAATATATGGGAAATGATGTATAGATGGTGTTTGACGCCAACTAAATTAGCAAAAATGTATAGAACATCTGATAATTTATGTTGGAAATGTAAAGAAAAAGAAGGTAACTTTCACCATATGTGGTGGACATGCCCTAAGGTTTTGAAAGCATACTGGGACACGATCTATAATGAAGTGTGTAAGAACATATTCCATAAGAAACCAGAAGCTTTCTTGTTAGGTATTTTAGGAGAAGAGATCCCTAAGAAAGACCATACTATATTCTTATATGCAACAACAGCAGCAAGGATTCTTTCAGCCCAGAAGTGGAAACAGCAAGAAACCCCGACAGTCGAAGAATGGCAGAACAAGATGATCGAATATACAGAGATGGCAAGACTGTACAGGAAAATCCGAGACCAGTGAGACCAACAGTTTGAAAAAGACTTGAGTAAATTTATTATTTATTTGAAAGAACATTGTAAACGTTTAACAACACTAACAGGACTGGCTTAAAGTTTTGTCAGTTAAAATTAGAAACTTATTTACAATGATAAGGAATCTTAAAGTAAAAGGAAAGGTAGATGTGGGGAATGAGAAATGCGGATGAAATTATAATTGGAAATTAGAAAGTCAGTTGGCTGGGATGGGGCGAAGTGGTTGACTCGAGAGAGTCAGAATACAGCGGATGCTTGGGTTGCGAACGTGATCCGTGTGGGAGGCACATTCGCAACCCGCAGTGCCATGTCTGCGCAGATGCGGGTTACGATTCGGCACTTCTGCGCATGCGCAAAGCGTGATTTAGCGCTTCTGCACATGCACGATCGCCGAAACCGGAAGTAACTCGTTCCGGTACTTCTGGGCTTCGGCGGGTCCGTAACCCAAAAAAAGGCAACCTGAAGCGTCTGTAACCTGAGGTATGACTGTATAGGTAACGTAAAGATATGTAAAATAACACAGTGGTTTTTGAAAATGAAAATACCAATAAAAATTATAATTAAAAAAAAAGTTGTTAGGAGGCCCCTATTCCCCCGTCAAAGAGCTAAAATTCCCAGAGTTCTCTCTTACCTGTTAAGCCACTCTGGGAATTGTAGCTCTGCCAGGGGAAAGAGGGGGAGTGTTCGTTAAACAGCCAGGGTGGTGTATTGGGTAGAGTCTCAGACTAGGATCTGGGAGACAAGGGTTCAAATCCGCCCCCCTCCCCCAGACGGCCATGAAGCTCACTGGGAGACCTGGGGGAACGGGGCAGTCACTGCCTCTCAGTCCAATCTACCTCACAGGGTTGTTGTGGGGATTAACTGGGGAGAGGGAGACCCACGTAGGCCACCTTGAGCTCCTCGGAGAGGCATGGTGGGATATAGACGAAATAGATAGATAATAAACTCTCAGCATCCTTCACAAACTACAGCTCCCAGAATTCTCAGGGGGAAAGCCGTTACTATATATAATGGTATCACGGGGTTTAAAAGTTCTCCTGAATAACTGGGCAAAAGGTAGGTGTTTTGCTGCCTGAGGCAAATCCCCTCCCCAGTAGAGATGGGCAAATCATTTTTCCATTCTTCAAGTCTCCACATTTCCACATCAGTTTGCAATTTAAAAAGAAAATAACTTGCCATGAAAATTTGGTAGCATTGAAGTTTGAATTTCTCCAAATCTACATGTTTTTATGCAATTTGGCCTTTCTTTCTCTTTCTTTTTACAAAGTAATATCTGGAATAGAATGCATGTTTTAAATATCTTTCCTTCATGGATATATGCAGATTTTATGCAGATTTTGCCACAGTACTTGCATTTTCGTGCCATTTATTCGGCTGGAGAATGACACTACAAAATTTGGAGAAGCGTGAATTCTGAAGGATGGATGTGTTTTGGTTCAAGCATTGTTTCAGGAAGAGCAAATTTATCTTTAAAGAGGAACTGAATCAAATTTATTCCTTCCATTCCGCCTACCCTGGTCATCTACACTCAAGGCACATCAATCTTCCGACATTCAACTTTGTTACAAATTCTAGTGTTACGAGGGAGAAAAACTTTCTTCTGTCCGCTTTCTCTGTCTAATTTTATAAACTTCTATCATGCTGCCTCTTACTCAGCTTTTCCTCTAAACTAAAAAAAATCCCAAGCACTGCTCCACACACATATGCCACATTTTAAAGCACATTCTTTCCCCCAAAGAATCATGGGAACTGTAGTTTCCCCCTCACAGAGCTACAACCCCCAGCACTTTACAACTCTACAGTTCCATACCCTCCAACACTTCTCCAATTAAAATAGGGATGCCTCATTCCACAATAAAAATTAAAATAATATTTTTATTATTATTTATAGCCCACCCGTCTGAATGGGTTGCCCCGGCCACTCTGGGCAACTACCAACGCATATAAAAATGCAATAAAACATTAAACATTAATAAATAAAAAAATCTTCCTTATACAGGGCTGCCTTCAGATGTCTTCTAAAGGATGTATATAGTTACTTATCTCCTTGGCTCGGGGGTCACATGACTCCATACCCTCCAACATTTCTCTGATGAAAATAGGGACATCCTAAGGAAAAGCGGAACATTCTGGAATCAAATCATAAAAGGGACGGCTTCTGTAAATCCAGGGCTGTCCCTGGAAAATACGGACACTTGGAGGGTCTATCGTTCCCATGATTCTTTGAAGGAACTACCCCAAAATCCTGGGGATAAGGCAGAATATATATAAAATTATTTTTAAAATTCACAGTGTTACCAAACAATAGTCACCTATGCCAGCGACGGTCCCTCCAGCTGCCAGCAGCAGAAGCAGAAGGAAGGAGGCCATCTTCACACAGCCCGGATCTTCTCCAGATGTTTCTCCTCACTAAAACAGGAGATGGTCAGGGCCACAGAAACCGCTTCTCTCGCTGTCCTGGGTGCAAATGAAGAGAGGACCACTGAGGAGAAAGATCTTCCTCCTCCTCCTCCTCAACTGGCTGGCTCTTTTTCTTTTTTTGCTTTGCCTTCAGGGGCTGCCCTAGGCCCTTCCCCACTTTCCACATTCCTCCTAGCCTGTGTAAGGTGGATCTTGACCCTGATAGTGAGCAGGTTTGTCTTGTTTTTATTCTGCCCCACCGAAAAAACACACACACAACAGCCACCAAGAGGAACATGGGAAGAGCTTGCCGGAGGAGACCAGCAGCCCCTCTGGTCCAGGTGTGATGGATCAAGATGCTTCATAACCAAATCTGCCTTTGTGTCGAAAACAGGAGTTTTCTTGGACTGAGTTTCTCAACCTATTGTCGTTCCTGAATTTTATTTTATACCTTCCATCAAAAAATTAATACGCAGGGAGGTCCCCTGTACACTCCCATCCAGGTATTAGCCAGTCCTGGCTGCCCTTTGTTTGGCAAGATGGTTTTTTATTTATTAATAATGCCCAGTGTTATTTTTTTTCCAGAAAAAGAGAACTCACCATGAATGCTTCCCTTTTTCTCTTTCAGAACCTCCAAGCGTCCCTGTTCCCCAGGGACAGTCCTGGTTTTATAAAAGCCACCCCACTTTCTGATTTGATCCCAAAATGTCCCACTTTTCCCTAGGACTATTGGAGAAATGTTGGAGGGTATGGCATAGGACCAGTGCCAGATTTACGTATAAGCTAAACAAGCTATAGCTTAGGGCCCCACTCTCTTGGAGGGACCCAAAAAATTAAAGGAAAACAACAACTGGATGAACATTTCTAAAATATAAGATACAAAACAAATAAAATAAAACCTACATACAGCAACAGTGTTTTGTGTTGTGTAGGCTCCTATTTGTTATGTGCAAATAGCTTTAGATACCTATTAGGTCCATAAAATACCATATAGCATATATTCAACACAAAAAACAGCGGCAATTTGTTATTGACAAAGGACAGCTGGACATATAAAGGGCCCCATTACCTTCAGTAGCTGAGGGCCTCATCAAATTCTGTTATTTGTACCGCCCAACAATTCATTAGACTACAGGTCCATACACTCCAACATTTTTCTGATTAAAATAGGGATGCCCTATCCCATAATTGTAGGAGTACCGGTAATAGTAGTAGTGGTAGTAAATACTATTATTTTATTATTTGTACCCCACCCATCTGACTGGGTTGCTCCAGCTACTCTGGGTGACTTCCAACACATATAAAAACATAATAAAACATTAAAAATAAACTTCCCTATAAATGGTCCATGAATGCTTTTAAGTTAAGAAATAAGCAATATTTGAGGGCAAATGTTTGTGGGTCCATAAACCAGGCCAGTGGAACACAGGAAAAGAACAGCGTGGCAGGTGGGAGACAGGAAAGGCAGAAACACTTGAAAAATGCCACCAGACCTGTCTGGATTGGGGAGTGGGTACACATATGTGCAAAAGTCCCAGCCATGCTACCTGTCACACAGGTTACGGACAAGGCTAGGGGGTAATGCTGCCAAACCAGTTCCACAAGGCTGGGTTGTACTGGGCAGTCCATTAATGTGGGCAGGCAGGTCTGAGCCGCCCCAAAGAGACTTGAGATTAAATGATGAGTAAACTCCCGAGAGCGCAGGGCACTCATTCCAAGAGGAGGGTGCCTGATGTCTCTCTGGATGATCCACTGCTTTGGCATTTCCTCCTTGCAGCCAAGCTTCTGCAGGGAGGGGGCAGAACGATAATGTCTCTGTGCCTTGGAAGCAAAGATGCCCTGGGACTGCTTCTACTCAGAGGAGGTAGCTCACTCTGTTTTTGCACGCAAGTGTTCTGTCCTCCTTCCAATGAGCTCTTTTTGGGTTGGGTGAACCACACACAAAAAAAATCCAGATATTCCCAAGGCTCACAGATGCCTGTTCTCGAACCTTTTCCTCTCTTTAAATTGGAGTTTTCATCCCTTGCCAGAGTGAGAAGGATGACCTCACCAAGTGGCTGTGTTTAAATACAGTGGTACCTCGGGTTAAGAATTCGTTCTGGAGGTCCGTTCTTAACCTGAGGTACCACTTTAGCTAATGGAGCCTCCCGCTGCTGCTGCACCATTTCTGTTCTTATCCTGAAGTGGTGCTGTGGGTTAAACCACAGAGCCTAAGGCTTGCCGATCAGAAGGTTGGTGGTTCGAATCCCCGCGACGGGGTGAGCTCCCGTTGCTCGGTCCCAGCTCCTGCCAACCTAGCAGTTCGAAAGCACATCAAAGTGCAAGTAGATAAATAGGTACCGCTCTGGCGGGAAAGTAAACAGCGTTTCCGTGAGCTGCTCTGGTTCGCCAGAAGCGGCTTAGTCATGCTGGCCACATGACCTGGAAGCTGTACGCCGGCTCCCTCGGCCAATAAAGCGAGATGAGCGCCGCAACCCCAGAGTCGGCCACGACTGGACCTAATGGTCAGGGGTCCCTTTACCGTTACTATTTCTGGGTTAGCAAAGTCTGTAACCTGAAGCGTCTGTAACCTGAGATACCACTGTACAGCAATGGTTACTATGTGTGGAATTCTGCAGCTGGAGGACTACATTTTTGTTTCATTTCATTACTGTTAAGTGTAAGGGACTAGTCCTCATGACTCCTAAGGTAGGCTTTGAAAAGGAGGTGGGGCAGGGGAGTAGTTTAAACAAGACGCTAGAATCCAGTTTTTCTCCACGTAGAATTTCCAACACTCACCGTAACATGTGAGGAAGAAATCACCAGTTTCCAAGTTCTGTGCAAAAGTATTTATTGTTTAGAGGTTATTATGCTCTCTTCCCAGCAGCTGAGCATTTACGGTCTAGATTCAAAACTTTGTCAGGCTCATGAGCCAAATAAGCCACACATAGCTCAGCTTTAGGACATTCATACAGATCAGCAAAGACAGCACAGGGGTGAGTCGGCTTTGCTTGAAGACTGGGCCTGTTTTTATGTCAAAACAAAGTTCCTGGTCCACAGGCGGCCGGAGAAATTCAAAAAGGTGTCTGAATTCTCAGAAGCTGGAGAAACTGGGAAGGTCTGCCAGTAGCTGGGAAAGAGAGAAAAGCCTGGATTGCTGAGCCCTGCCCACAGGGATATGAATCTCACATTGGACAGAGATTTGATCTTCCATCTCCAACGTGGGGCATACTGTATGTCTCCCTCTCATGGTCAACCTTGGCATAATCTTTATTCATTTGCTACGCTGCAATAAAAAATGGCAGCGGGCAATGAGTGTGAGCTTTGTCCCAATGGAAACTTCCACTTCTCCATTCCTTTGTCACAGAGCTTAAAGTGGGAAAATCACTCCCAAACTACAACACCCTTACCTTCCAAAATCGTAGGGATCAAAGTTCTCTTTTGGCCTGATGGCGCTCCAGCAGTTACAAAAATTGATTGGAAAAGGGAATAGAGGGTTTCACGTCATGTCTGAACAGGGTGCCAAGGCCCTGAGGCTGCTTTTTGCTGACAAATCAGCACAGCCCCAAAATAGTGATTCAGATGGGGAGTTACCAAGAAACTTTGTTGACTCTGTGAGGATTCCAGCTCTGTAGCATTAAAACCAACCAACCAACCAACCAACCAACCAACCAACCAACCAACCAACCA
>JAXCMG010000018.1:12676003-12738414 GCA_034642415.1 Podarcis siculus
CCAACCAACCAACCAACCAACCAACCAACCAACCAACCAACCAACCACATAATGGTTATACAATTCAGCATCCCGAGAATCTCAAATTTCAGGGGTTGAAGTTCTTTTAGTAAGCAAGTCCTTATGGCTGTGAAAATACACTTCAAAGTATGTAGGCAAAAACAGGCCATATTATCTCAGAAGGCTGAAAGGGTCGCTGAGAAAGACTTTACTTCTCCATATGACTAGCATAGTAATAAAAATTATGCAGAATTATGGAGAATAACATTATGCAAACCTATTTGATTTGCATAACGCATGCAGGGTGTTAATTCCTGCTTTTACAGGGGGTCTATTTTACTTCAGCTCCAAAGGACACAGAGCTGCCAGCAGCTTCTCTGTAGGTAGATGGCACATTTCAAGCAGAGTGTTGGGATTCTAGTGGTCACGAGTGCCTCCTGTGGGAGAGAGTTCCACAATCCAACTATCTGCTGTGTGAAGGAGGACTTCCCTTGGCTGGGAGAGGAAGAAGAGCGTCCCTCTATCCTTTTACTCCATGCACCATGCATCGTTTTAAACATCTTCCACCAAGTCCCCTCTCCTTTACTTGCCTTCCCGCCCTGAATTCAGAAGCCCAAAGGTTGTATCCTTTTCTCATAGGAAACTCATTTCAGGCGTTTGGGGCTGTTCTGGATGTCCTGCTCTGCACACTTTGGCGCACAGAATCACAGAGCTGAAAGGGACCTCAGAGGTCATCCAGCCTAATCCACTTCCTGCCATGTGGGAGGCAGTGGTGGCCTCCCTGAAAGGTCACCGTCTGGTGGAGGAGAGCCCACTGCTTCCTAAAGAGCAACACCATCCTGGATCCCAGACACGGAAAGAGACCTCCTAAATGAATGCTGCCCTGCCTCTACATCTCCCTGCACAGAGAAGATGAGCAGATCATGGAGACGTCTCAACTACAGCTCTTCGCCCTGCTCTGCAAACTTCTGCACACAGGAAGTGACCTTGTAGGTCATCTAACACGAGAACATGCCGAATCAGGCCAATAACCCATCTGGTCCAGCGTTCTGTTCTCGTAACGGCCAACTAGATAGCAAGCAGGATTCACACACAAGAGCACTCTCCCCTCTTATGGCTTCCAGCAACAGGTACTGGGAAATGTTGCTGCCTCAAAAAGCAGAGCATAGTCAACGATTGCCCTCTCCTCAGATATTTTGTCTTTTAAGGCCACCCAAAGCAGGCAGACATCACTGCCTCCTCTGGGAGGGAGCTCCAGAGTTTAACTCAGTGCTGCGTGAAGACAGACTTCCTTGCTCAAATTCAGGATCTGCAATGCAGGAGGAGGACGCAGCGCCCCCTGCAGGTTGCAACCCAAAGCAGGCAAGCCCACATTGCATGAAAGGCACCTCCAAGCCCTGCCTCCCCATTGGCAACCACATATTGCGGAAGAAGGCAACGAGGGGAGAGTTAAAGTCACTGTCCTTTTATGCATTTCTTCTGTACAGGGGGGAGAAGGTTTCGCTGCGTACATTCAGGCTGGGCCAAGCCCTTAGAAAGATACAAAACAGAGTAGGGAAACCTCCTCCCTGCAACCAGGCGATCCCAGAGACAGCATTATTGCTCAGAGAAAGGGGGGCAAGCGAGCTTAAGGCAACAGGGGCGACTGGCTGTAGCGGCGGTGACCCTTGAGAGGGGTGCCTGCAGTCCAAAAGTGCAGGAGCGGGCTCCGTCCGACTGACGCGGGTGATCAGGATCTCAAGCAGTCTTCTGTGACCCCCTGAGCTGCCAGCTCGGCCAGCACATTGTCCAGGTAGTTGGGGTCCGGGTAGCCGTGCCCCGAGGTGTTGGAGTCCATCTCCGTCTTGTGGTGGATCTCGTTCCACACCACGGTGTTGCTCTCTCCTGTTGTGCTGGACGTCCCGATGGTGAAGATCAGTCTCCTCCTCCAGGCCACCTTCAAGAGCTCCAAGACCTGGCAAGAAGAAGGCAAGGCAGGGAGGGAGGGAGGGATGGAGGTGACTCAAAACTGACTTGCTGATTCAATGGAGGCCCCCTCTGCTGGTGACACTGTGTGGCCATGAAGCCAAATCAGAGTGAGGGTGTGAAGCTTTTCCCTCGCCCAGAACTAACTTGTTGGTGTAATGGAGGCCACTGCTGCCAGTGACAATGCACTGTTGTGAAGCCAAATCAGAGTGAGGGCACCCCTCCCCGTCTTGGCCCTGGCAGCTTGGGATGGTAGATGGCAGTAGATGGCACCCTTCAACCATGTGGGCAAATGGACCTTGGCTGTAAGTGTGAACTGTCTCTATGAAGTTGGTGCCATTTTGAGCTGAATCTGAGCGATGGGGAAGGTCTCATTTGGCTTTGTTCTGCATTCATCGAGAGGTGTTTGCCAGTCCTTACATCTCACCTCCTTTCTTAGCCTTCCCTGGTGTTGGATGGGGTTTTGGCCGGGACAGTTACCAGCGTCCCCCACTGCATCTTACATTTATTATTACTAGTACTACTGTTAATGTTAATAATAAATATTTATATCCTGCCTTTTCCCTCATTCCGGGGTCTCAACGCAGCTTACACAAATTAAAACACGGTACAGATAAAATACAAAAAGCTAAAAACATATAAAAGATTATCGCTAAAACTTTTAACAGAATCTGAACAATATAAGAAGCAAATCTATTAAAATACAGGCAATAAAGAAGACAGACACAAGCTTGTGCTCACCCCTCTCCTCTATTGCAGCCTTCACCAACCTAATGCCCTCCAGGTGTTTTATAGAAAAGTTTTCAGCAGGCATTTAAAAATTAATACAGAAAGCCCTGCTGAATCTCCAGTGGCACTGAGTTCCACAGTACTGGGCTGACGACACTAAAGGCTCAGTTCCTTGTTGTCAAATGAACCACACCTACTCAGGGAGCAGCCAGAGCTGCTCCTGCAGATAATCCTGGAGTTCGAGCTGGAATATAAGGGATCGGGAGAATCCCTGAGGTACCCTGGACCTAAGTTGTTCCAACTCCCAGCAGCCCTTGCTAGTGATGATGGGACTTGTAGTCCAAAACACCTGGAGTGAATCAGGTTGTTTAAGGCTGACCTCCTAGCTCCTCTGACTCTGTTGAAAGATGACTGCCACAGGTAAGGGCAGGTGCTGATTCCATCATACCTTTCTTCCCTTTTCGTTATCTGGCAGGTAACAGTAGCGTGGGAAGCCCCTTGCGGAATATGGGCGGCCTGGGTTGGGGTGCTCCGGACCCTGGAAGAGAGACAAAGGTCACACATGTGAAATCCAGTCATTGGCTGTACTGCCCACTTAGCTTCAGAGGTGGCTGCAGGAAGGGGGCAGCGCTGTATAGGAACACGTCGGAAGGGTTGCTGGTTAAATATCAGATGGGTACTTTGCACGCTGTCAGTCAGGCCTGTTGGCAGACCAACTCTGAGTTACAAAGATGTCTGCAAATGTGGCATGAAGGCTGGCAACATCAACCCCAATATGTGGGGATCCCTCACAGATGTCCACAGTGCCTGCAGGCAGTCAGGGTGTGCACCCATAGCAGTGACCAGAGGAGGAATGGCCGCTGGGAGGAGCGCAGAGAGAAGAAACGCCGTGGTGCATCTGCAGCAGCACAACCGGATACCTTCAACTGCCCCAGCTGCAACAAAACATGTCTCTCCCATGTCGCTCTCTACAGCCAAAGCAGGTGCTGCAACCTTGCAGTGGTTTGACTTCACCCCCAAAGGCACACTCCTCCATTGTCTCCCAAGACAGACAGATGCCAACAGTCAGGGGTAGCCAACATGCGAACCCTGGCGCTCCACCCCTGAGCTACGATTTCCCCTCTTCCTTAGCTGATGCCACTGCATAGCAGGGGATTGGACTAGATGATCTGTGGTGTCCAACTCTATGATTCCATTCTAACTTTCTCACCTGAATGCCCCTGTTAATGTGGTACATGATCTGTATCGAGCCACAGTCCTCATTCCCCGGGAGAGACTCGGAGAGTATGGCGACATCCATCTTCCCGTTGGGCTGGGTGCCTGTCTTCTCCCCGTAGATGGTCTTACAAGACGGGCACTGGAGACTGCCGTCCTGGAAGGTAAAAAAACAGGTCAAAGAAAGGTTTAGAACCCTGAGAACCAGGGGACGTGTCAGGGTGGGGAGCCTGAGACCCAGGATCTTTTGAGGCAGGCTCCAGATCGCCTGCATCTCCCCATTCCTTTTAAAGAAGTTTTGCTTATACTTACAGAGAACAACTCTGAAGCACAAAGGGCGGAGGAGATTGCAATCACTCACCTCCTTAAGTTCCCAGAAGCACCTATTCAACCCCACTCCGGCTGGAACAGTTTTTACATAGATTGGCATGCCTACTCTTCTTGAGCCCAACAAATACGGTCACCAGTGGCAGCCAGAAATTTAATTCTGATGGCCGGAAGGAAAGAGTTCTTTCTGCCATCGTTACAGCTGGCAACAGGAAGCAGAGAGCACCTCTTTCAAACTGGCACCAGGCACTTAGTAATATAGAAATATGCCTCATGCTGAGTGAGACCAACAGCCCATCTAGCTCAGCATCGTCTGACTGGCAGCAATGGCTCTCCAGGGTTTCAAGCCGGGAATTCTCCCAGCCCTACCATGGGAGATGGAACCTGGGACCTTTTGCATGCAAAGCAGATGTCCTGCTCCTAAGCCACAGCCCTTTCCTTTCACCCATTATCTTCTGGGAGGAGAATGTATTTGCTTTTTCTCTGCAATACAGGAAGGGAGGGGAGCCAAGTTTTGATGGCTACCAAGGCCAGGCAAAAATTTTTGACTCCTGGGTGTGTGTAGTGGGAGGGAGAGGGGACTGCTCAGCAAGAAGATAGGTCACAGCAAAAAAGAAAAGAAAGCTGTGTGCAACCATAGGAGTTTGGGGGTGCAAGTCCTTGTACAAAGTCAGAGCTGCTTGACCATCTAGGTCACATTCACCCCATGCATTTACAGCTCTGTGACAGCACTTTAAAGAGTCATGGCTTTCCCCAAAAATCCTAGGATCTGTAGTTTGTTCAAGGTGC
This sequence comes from Podarcis siculus, assembly GCA_034642415.1. Classification (NCBI taxonomy): domain Eukaryota; kingdom Metazoa; phylum Chordata; class Lepidosauria; order Squamata; family Lacertidae; genus Podarcis; species Podarcis siculus. Next base: position 12,681,029 of record JAXCMG010000018.1, read on the forward strand.
TGAGAGTTGTTAGGAGGATGTCTTTCCAAGAGCTACAAGCCCCTTTTTCCCAGGGGGCTATAGGAGATTGGTACATGCATATTTTGGATATTCTCTCTCTCTGTGTGAGAACCATTTGTTCCAGAAACAGAGAAGAATAGAGAAGTAGTTTCAAGAACAGCAGAAGGCTGAGATTGTTCTGTCTATGCAAGGACATTTTTTGTGGGAACTGTTCTTTGGACATGCACATTATGACAGGAAGCACTGATAACAAAGGTTCTGCGTAACTTGATGTGAGTTTCTTGCTTGCGCCTTTTGGCGAGAGAAGCAGAGAGAGTGTCTTGGACTCTTGTTGGACTCAGAGCATGCCTTGACCACGGCAGTGGTGAATGTCTGTATATATTTGCTACCAATATGCTTTCATGCCTGTCAAGTAAACCTCTACACTCAACTGAATCTTTATGGCATCCATGATTGTTTATTGCCTACTGGGTGAGCCTTCAACCCCAAAGACGCTTCCAAGGAAGGAGCTACTTTGAGATGTAACTCTGCTGAGTATGGATACTGGCACACAAGGGCAGCAAAAGTGATGCCAGACCCATCCTTCTAAATCATCCATCAGTTTGATGGATGATCCAACAGCAAATGCATCAGCTATATGCTTGTAGGCATAAGGAGTCCATATGATACTTTGTAGGGGCAGATTGGAGCAGGAAATTAGCAGGACCACAATAATAATACTTCATTTTAGTAGTCGGTTTCTTGCTAAAAGTGCTTCCTGTAGCCAAACAACCATTGCAGGAGGGCATCTGATATGGGCGCAAGCAAGCGAGTTAGAACATTTCGCAGTTTTCTAAAATGAAAAGAGGGTGTTTCTAAAGTGTTAGGCCTCTTTTCCTCACAAGGACCAACAATGCAGTCAATCAACCATTTGCAAGATTTTTGCGCAGACATTCATAATTGTGGGTGAAGATATTGATATATTAATGAGTTGTTCTGGGCTTCATAAATTAATGTAAGAACCTTGAACCTGCGCTTGGTTATTTTCTGAGCTAAAATCCTTATGGAATATGTATGTTAATGGAAATCTAGATGGAGCATTCGCTGAAGCTAATGTACCGGAGGAGCTGGCTGGAGAACTGAGACTTCTGCCCTTATCCCTGGTCTTAAGTTTCCAGCAACCTTAAAGGTTACGCCTCGCTGGAGCACCAGCATCATCCCTGCTATAATGATCACCCTCAGCAGCAACTGTACACCGTGCTGATTAGGGAAAGGGTAGCTGCTTCTGCACATGAACACAGGCACCTGCCCCACCCACCAAGTACCTTATTGCCGCTCGTGTACATGGCCAGCACACAGAGGAGGTGGAAGGTGTGGGTGCACTTGGCCAGCCTCCCCACGCTCTCCGGTCTGATCGTCTTGCTCTCGCAGGCATCGCTGTAGCCCGAAGGGGCGCCTAGTTTTTCCATGCAGATGATGCAATCCTAGACACAGAGAATCAGTATTTCAACTCATGCAGAAGAGGAGGCTGGAGAGGAGCAGGGTCAAGAGGCGGAGTGGAGGCAGGCTGCTGAAGAGGCCAGGAAGTCTCCCCCTCCTGCCGCAACTAGCTACCCTCCCCCTGGTCTCCCAGGACACGCAGAGAAATGAAGAGCAGAGGAGAGATTGGCTGTGTGCGCAATCTGCGACTGCTGGGGAAAGACCATGGAGAGGAGGAGGAGCCGTAGAGAGCAGTGGGAAAGACCTTCAGTCCTCGCAACTGCTTTATCGGGGCAAGACCAACAGGGACAAGTTGCTGTGCTCACTGGGCCTGCGCTGCTTTGCTTTCTTTGAATAGCTTCATGGACGCCGTGTTTGCTATCGCCGACCTAACGCCTGACTCCGGCTCATGACAACTAACTTATATTGTGATGTCTCTGTAACTGATTTAGCAAAAATGAACAAATAAAGAAAACTGCATTTCCCCTTCCATTCTCCCTCAACTTTAAGCAGGGGTGAGGAACCTCAGGCCTAGAGGCCAAATGCGGCCCTCCGAGCCTCTTCACCTGGCCCTCAGAACTCTCTCCAGGCCACAGCCCTCCCCAGCCCTGCTCTGCACCCGCCGTCAGTGGAACATTTGCTTGAACTCATGCCACTGGCTTGCCTGGATGGAGGAGAGAGAGAAGGGAGGGTGGGGGGGTGCAGAAACAAGCCTACTGTAGAAATTTGCATTCACTGCCCTGCCCACTTTTGGCTCCGGCCCCACCCACCACCTGGAGGTTTGCCTCAGGCTGAAAGAGGTTCTCCACCCCTGGTTTCTAAGGAGGGCTCCGTTCCTAGCTTGGAGGGGCTCCTGGGGCCGTTCTTCAGCTCACCTCGTCAGCAGGGGGTGCATTCAGCTCTTCCAAATACTTCTTAACCACCTCTTCAGGATTGCTGGAGCCACCTAGAGAGAGAAAGAGAAGAGAGAAAGCACAGAGGGAGACATCAACCTAAGCTAAGGCACAAACCTGCTTGGGAGACAGCAGATGCAATAGGAGCAAGCGGCCCACAGGCAAGTCAAGGCGACAGGCCAAGGAGGAAGGGTTAGAGAAGGTGCAAGAAGGTTAAATTCAGCAAAAGTAATTTCTGAGCAGTCGCAGCCAGCACTTCAATGCTACGTGCATAAGATCACAGAGCAGGGCGGAGTCGTTTCCACTGATGGGCACAAGAGATGGGTAGAGGCCATTCACACCATATGTCTGAAGTGTGATAAAATCACTTTAAACAATCATGGGAGCTGCGGTTTATTAAGGGTGCTGTTAGGAGGCCCCTGTTCCCCTCCCAGAGCTATGATTTCCACAGTTAGGTTAACAGTCAATCCCTCTTCCCAGGGAACTCTATGAATTGTAGCTCTAGGTGCTTTCAGTGAACGTGCCCTTGGTCTCTCAACTTGCAATGATGATGGAAGCTTTGCTCTGCTCCTGCAGTGGGTCTGTAAGGAAGGGTCCAATACTTGGGCAGAGGACCGCCTGCCTAGAGAGGCTTCTTAATACCATTCTACCATTGTTCCCCTTGAAAGAAAAGGTATTCTCAAAATGCATTGAGATCCAGTAATTGGAAAAAAATGTCTGTGCACCTACGGGAAGCCACAGTTGTCTACTGGGGAGAAGAGAACCTCTGAACATATGCAAAGTCCTCTCCCCTCACCCCAGAGAGCAGATGCAGCTGGCCAGTGACATGCAACACTACCCTTAAACCAGGGGTGGCTCCCCAGATTTTGCTGGACTACAACACCCCATTGACACTTGGGTCAGACTAGAGAGGTGATGAGAATGAAGTCCCATAACAGCCAGGGGGCCACAGGTTCCCCACCTGTGCCTTAAGCTACTGGTGGGAGAGGTAAGCAAACTGCCCACAGCTAAGGATCCAGAATACCACCACCAAGAATGCAAAAATGTGGGCTTGCAGAGCAATGCAGAGAGAAAACATTATGACAGTGGTTCTTTACAGTGGGTTCTGACCAGTCTAGAGTCTAAAGCAAAGCCCCTTCCTCTCTTTGTACTTAAACGTTTTACTGCTCTTACCACTTTCAAAGCTATTTCCTTTGGTCACATTTATTTGTATTTATGATTCTGACTTTACAAAACACGAGAAAGCCAATTATTATAAACAGCTATTGATTTTCTTATAAATTAGTTACTGTACATCTACAGTAGGCAAAGACTTGTGTATGTTTGGTATGTACCCATATATAAATATATACTGCTCTAAATTTCCTTCACCTGTATGCTGTCGTTGGCAAGACTGAGTAAAAATATTTTTCATGCACAATTCTTTGTTTCTTTTTTTTTTTAGCTACAATGTTAGATCAGAACACACATCTATTTCTGCATATATTTATTTTTTAACTAAATGTGCAAATAATTGCAACTGGCTTGAATGTTACTGTATTATTATCGTCCTTAGTGGGTTGTGCAAACTGCCCTACTGTATAATACTTTTTATAGCAGGCATAGGCAAACTCGGCCCTCCAGATGTTTTAGGACTACAACTCCCATCATCCCTGACCACTGGTCCTGTTAGCTAGGGATGATAGGAGTTGTAGTCCAACAGCAGCTGGAGAGCTGAGTTTGTCTATGCCGGTTTTATAGGGTAGGGTAAAAGGCACTGGGGATGAGTTTATGGAACCAAGAGGGCAGTGGCCCAAAAATGTCTGGAAACCTATCAGAAAGCAGTGGATGGGATTCAGCTAAGGAGTCACACCAGCGGAAGTGCTGCCCAATAGCTTTCCTTTCTGCAACGACACCCTTTGCTATCCCCACCCCTCCGCACCCAAAATTGCCTCTTGTGGGGTTGAGAAAAGCCCCAGAGTAGCAACAGGGGTGAGGATAATTCCTTCCGGCATGTTGAAATCATTGCCCTGTTGGAACGATCCCCCTAGTATATCTGTTTTGAAATGTGATGCTGTTCTAGGCTGCAACAGAATTACAGTGTCCTAATCAAGGGAAGAAATTGTACCACTCTATTCCAAATTGGTAGGCCCACACCTAGAGTACTGTGTCCCATTCTGGGCACCACAATTTAAGAAATATATTGACAAGCTGGAACGTGTGCAGAGGAGGGCTTGGAAACCATGTCTTATGAGGAACGGTTGAGGGAGTTGGGTATGTTTAGCCTGGAAAAGATGAGACCCAAACCAATGGATTCAAGTTACAAGAAAGGAAATTCAGGCTAAACATCAGAAAGAACTTTCTGACAGTAAGAGCTGTTCAACAGCAGAACAGACTCCCTTGGAAGGTGGTGGACTCTCCCTCATGGGAGGTTTTTAAGCAGAGGTTGGATGGCCATCTGTCATGGATGCTTTAGCTGAGATTCCTGCATTGCAGGGGGTTGGACTAGATGACCTTGGGAACCGCCCCAACTCTAAGATTTTATGCTTCTTCAGTTGTTTTGCATTACAATACCCATCGACCGTCTGGCAGCCCAAAATATCTGGAAGGCATCAGCTACTGGAGAAGGCTGAAAGCAAAGGGGCTGGCCAAAACAGGGATTTTGGAATTTCTTTTTAGGATGAGCCAGATGGAGGCAATAATGGTTCCAAATACCAGTTGCTGGAAACCACAGGTGGGGAGAGGGCTCTTGTGCTTGGATCCTGCTTGAGGGTTTCCCGTAATGGGCATCTGGGTGGCCACTGTGAGAACAGGAGGCTGGACTAGATGGGTTATTGGCCTGACCCAGCAGGCTCTTCTTACGTCCCTAAAGGGAAATGTGTCTCAGCATAACAAACACAATGGCAACAAACAGGAACTTGATTTATCATTAAGTGATCTGGGAATCTTTCTAAATGAGCGAATTAAGAGGAGCCGTGATGGATGAGCCCTAAGACTAAAGGACACAAACATTTATAAGGGGGTCAGTATTATGCACATTAACAAACCTGGGAAACCCAGCTGCAACTAAGGTATCACTGAGCCGCTGTTCAGCCCAAAACATTTTACTAATACCAGTTTAACCATAAGAGACTGTTTTTGTGTCAGCCACCAGAAGGTGAACCTCGGCTAATCTGATAAGCTGCAACAGGAGCCTCTGCTGTAAATATAGCCTCCTCCTCCTCCACCCTTCCCTTCGTTCTTGTGTGTACCTTGGTTTCTAAGCATAGAAAGCCTGGAGACCACCCAACATCTCTGTTTGGGAGCACAGAAAAGAAAAGGTCATGCAGATTCTGGAGAGACTACAAAGCAGCAGCGTGTAGGCAAAGATCGCGTCAAGACCCTCTGCGGCAGAAAAGGGCCAGGCCATCCAAAGAGCGTCCAAAGCTATCCAGTTTGCCAGAGAAGCCAGAAAGGAGGAAGGAAAGGAGAGCAGAATGCCGCAAGGAGGAGGTGGTGGCGGCAGCCGGGAGGAGATCTCCCCCACAACCCGCCCCCCCTGAGGAATCCAAGCAAGTGGGCTACCTTTGGCGAGCTCTCTCCTCCTCCCCTCCTTAACTGAGCTGTGTTTTTTAGAGGCTCTAGGGGCTCTGGCAGGCTGAGGTGCCAGGCTGAGGTGCACAGGGAATCCAGGGACTGACATCAGAAAGGCCATCATGCCTACAGGGGGGCACGAGATCAGCATGCAAGGTGGGGAAGGGAGGGAAGGAGGAGCGAAAAGAAAATTTGCATCACACAATTTGCCAGGAAATAACACAAGGAAACCTTGATTTGAGAAACTGATTCGACCAATGTAAAAATAAATCATAAAACAAGCACAAAGGAAAAGGAGGTGATTCAGTATTGCAAGGGGGTGGGGATATAGATGGGTAAGAGAGAGACACCTAAAAACTCACTTTCTCTCAAAAGGGTGGAATTTGGGGGTGGGGTGCAAGGAAGCGAGTCAAGCAGCAGACATGTTCACAGCTGCCAACTTCAAACGACGACATAAATCAGGGATGGGGCATTTGTAGCCCACAACATCAGGAGGGCCATAGCAGATCTGAGCAGTGGCCATGCTGGCTAGGGCAGATGGGAACTGGAAGTCCAAAATAAATGGAAGGCACAAGCTTGAGGAAGGTTAATTGGCATAGGAGAATTTTCCCAACTAACTTTTTCCCAGAAAAAGCACATTACTGGTGATGGGGAATGCAGGCTCCCAGCCTTCAGTTCAGCAAAGAGCAAAAGCTTCCATTTTTACTTTAGAATGAACAATAGTTCCATGTGACATACAAGCTTGGGGGAACTGTGGCTTGATCTAACCAACATTCACAAAAAAACAAGAACAACAAAGCACGATCAAGCTGGAGATTTAGAGGGTGGGGCATGCAAGGCTCGCTACAGTCCATTCTCAATCTAGTGATGGAGACAAGTCATCTGAACCAGACTAATACATAATACGACAAGAAGTCACAAACACACCACTGTTTTTCAAGGGATCCCTCCTAGGTTCAGCTGGTTGCTGAAAAGCCCTGAGCCGATGACACAGAACAGAATTTGTGTGTGGCAGAGGATTCTGGGGTGCTCCAAGTTCATGCGAGTCCTGAGGCCTACACTCACCATGGCAACCATATTGAGGGCTGCTGCAGTGCCTACTCAAGTCCCAAAGCAAGAAATGGGCAAGATATCATCCCAGCAGCTGCAAAGTGTTTCTGAGGCATGTAGAAGCAGCAAGACTCATTGCTATTCCTAAGCACCCATGTTGGAGACCAGCCACCTGTTTTCCAGAATCAGGGAAGGATAGGTGGTGAACAGATTTTGGAGAAAAAGAAGACCACACCCTGCTTTTTTTTTTAAGGGCGGGGGGATGCCAGGAGTGCATCCTCCATCTCCCATTTTTTGACTTCCCTGGGTGTCCCCACACCCTCCTGGGCTTTTCTTCCTTGCACCTCATTGCAGTGAGACTGTCCCAATTAAGGCAGACTCTCACAATGCACAGAGCCAGCCACAGGGGAAAGTAGTATGCATTCAAAACATATAGCACCTGGAAGAGAATTTGTGGACTGTAGCCTCCCATTAGATCGTCCAAGCATCTTATGGAATATATGGGGCAGGGGGTACATCTTGGCTGCGAGTCCTGCAACCCCTGCTCCCTGGCTTGCTAACTAGCTGGGGAGGGTGAAGTCCTGACTGATTGACTGCAGCTACAAAAGCCGAGACTGCCTAAGAGGCCAGGGACTATCTTGGCTGCGAGTCCTTCAAGCCCTGCTTCTCAGGATGCCTGCAGACTCTTGGCGCGGGTTATTGTTTAGGGTTTTTTGTTGTGGTTATGACTTAATTTTGGAAAGGCTTAACCTTGCTGTTATTAATAACAGATTCTTGTATCTTTAATTTTAGATTTTATTATGACTTAGGTGCAGATTGTTTATACTTTCTCTGCTTATGTCTACTTTTGTTGTACTTTTGCAATTGTATACATCTTTTCATGTTGTGAGCCACCTTAGGCATGGTTTTAACTATGGGAAGGCAGTCTTCCCAATACCTCTGTCAGGGAAAGGGGACCAATGGTCTGAACTCCAGTAGCAGTAGCAGCCTCTGAGAAGCAGAAGGGGTGAGGGAAATCTGTATCAAGTGTGGAAAGGCAATCTATTGAGAATTCAGAAATCCTCATCTTAAGGTGAAGTGGACTTAGGGACATTCAGGAAGAGCAGGCAGTATGTTTACCCCAACAGGACACAGGTAACTGCTAAAAATAGGGAACCTGTGGCCCTCCAGAAGGTTGCTGGACTACAACACCCATCATTCCTGACTATTTGTCATACTGGCTGAGGCTGATGGGAGTTGAAGTCCCACACCATCAGTGAGGGCACCATTTTGTCTCTTTGCTATGCCACTGAACACCTCTAAGAGATATTGCAACAATTTTTTAATTTTTTTTGCATAATGGTTTCTGGGATCAATGAGCAGGGGTTGTATCCAACTAACTTTTACTCAAGAGTTGGAGTTAATGACCGTGACTGACTTAGGTTGGTTAATTTCAATGGGTCCACTCTGAGTAAAATTTCAATGGATCCACTCTGAGTGAAAGTTAGCTGACTACAATCCCAGGTTTTTGTCTACGTTTGGATGAAACTGGACGCCATTTTGAATCAAGATGGCAGACTGAATCGCTCAAACCTGCATGGATTTTAATCACACTTTGCATGATGGGTCCTGAGACCAAGGAGCAGATTTTCGTCTGTGCCAAGCGGATGCCATTTTGAATCAAAATGGTGGACTGAACCTTTCATAACAGCACCTTTTTTGTTTCTTAGAATTCCCAAGCAGCACCGGGCATGAGGATGCCAGTTCCTTGTAAGCCCAGTTGCCAATGTAAGCCATGGGCGGGGGGACAACAAAAAGAATTAACAGGAGCCATTTACCTGCCAGAGCTTGGCTCATTTTGCTGTGTCTGGACATGTTCACTGGTAGCTTTGGGACACTGGAGAGAGAAGAGGACAATGTTATTGAATGTGTGTTAAAGTGGATAATTATAGCAACCACAAGGAATGAGTAAGAGAATCAGACATACCTTGGGCTGTACATGCTCTAGGCTAAAAATTACATCTCTCTGCCTAGGCAATCCAGGTTTGGCCCCCTGAACAGCTGACTTCTACAACCATGGATAAATCAAGCAAACTGTACACATGGGCACAGAGTATAGTGATTTTATCAGATGGGGGAAATGTGCATACACAACCCCATCACAACCACTGCAAAACCTATTCAGCAGGATATATTATCGGCTTCCTGAAATTTCAACAAGTACTGCCCAGTTTAAAACACTCACACACAGCAACTTGCTTTTTTAGAAAAAGAAAACAGCCGATTCTCAGGAAGTTAAATTCCAAGCCTAGTACCAGTTTCTTATACTCCAGCTCAAGGTATACCAAGTTTTCTTACAACACCACCACCAAGTGCTGGGACAGCTCAGTTGGTAAAACATGAGACTTAATCTCAGGGTCATGGGTTCGAGCCCCATGTTGGGCAAAAATTACTATACTGCAGGAGGTTGGACTAGATGATCCTTACAACTCTACAGTTCTGATCTGATCCAGTACTTCCTGGCTTTGTATCTAGGCTGATTCAAAAAACAAAACCTTCACAGTCAGATTAAAGACACTGTCTACAGCTCTAGGGGGGCTTTTTGCTATGCGCACAAAAATGAAGAGTTTCCAAATCTAACAAAAATAAGAAATCTTTTAATCTGCGGTGCTGACCAACAAACAACACAGCCCAAGAGCTGGATAGCAATGGCTGGCTGCTCAGATTTCCTTTAATCACATACATGGGAATATTCTGTTTGAAGGTGGGTTTTTGCGAGCTTCAAGTATGTGAGCCCGGACAGAAGTAATTACACACTTCCGACAGGAGGCTATTATGTGGAGGAAAGCTGGCCAGGGCTGTCTGCTGGTGCTGAAACAGGACCTTTCCACAGCTTAAGCTTCTACCTAATCCCCCAAACACCAGCATCACCTTCAAGGCCTGATCCCCACTTAGCACAGGCAAGTGAAAGAGGAAGTCTAAACACCTCATAAAGAGCAGCAGCAGCAATACAGTGACCCTAACCTGAAGGCCAGTTCACACACGCAGGGTGAATCACTTGGATACTAAATACTTGCATCAGAATGTGTGAACCCATGCCACTAAGAGAGCATAAGAGCATGTTGCAGTCAACATGGCTTACCCAAATGCCCGACAGCCGGTAAGATTGTGTCCTGAAGGAAAGAGTCACTGGAACATCGGAAGCTGCCTGATATCAGCTCAGACGATTTAACCCTGCATTTTCTACAAGAGGGGTGAGGAGCCTTTTTTTAAATTCAATGGCTGCATACCCTTCTGAGCAAGCTTCTGAGGGCCACATACCAGTGCTGGATGAGGCCAGAGGCAAAAGTGTGTGGAACAATGAATGTGATTTTTATATTTGTACAGGAAGCTGGTTTCTTCACACTCAGGTATCCCACACTATCTTCCATCCAGGCAAGAAAGAGACACAATCAGAGTTTAAAGCCACATTTCAATCAGGCAGAAACCCTCAAGGAGGATGTGAAGCTGGGCCGGTGAGAGTTGTGGCTTTAGAGGGGACTGGGCATGGGGTACATTTGGCCCCTGGGAGGGAGGTTCCCCACCCCTGGGCTGAAAGAGAGTCCACTAACTATCAACAATTCTATTTTATTTTTTCACTGTGCTGAAGTTGCATCTCTTTTCCAACAAGTATTAGATTGGGAGATTGACATTATTTCAGTTGCAGGCTTCAGAGGCTCTTGTACAGCAGATAAACATCACCATACAAGAGAGAGGGGAGGGGGAACCATCAGCAGTGGGTTCACAGTGATTGGAAGTGGCACTCCAGAGTCTCAGGCAGAGGGAATATTTTCCATCTCCTGCTACTGAATCCAGTGTGCAGAAGCAGAGACAAAGGAAAACCCCACGTTGGGAATCATTAGAAAAGGGCCTGACACCTTCCACACCCTGCCGATATCATAACGCCTGTGGCACGACCACACATGGAATACCGGTTGACGCTTCTCAGAAAGTTTATTGCAGAGCTGGAAAAGGTGCAGAATAAGGGCAGTCAAAACCATCAGGCGGGTGGAACAACTCCCCCACCAGGAAAGGCTATAACATTTTGGGTCTTTTTCGTTCAGGAAAAAAAAGGTGAGTTGGGGTGGAGGGGAGACTGTGATATACAGAAATTGTGCATGGCTTGTGATAAATTTGCTATCTCTATAAAAACTGCATGTAAGCAGAAAACCCTATTGATCAGCTCAGAAGAGTCTGGCTGATGGGGTCTTCTCCAACGCAACTGCCTCATCCTAATAAACCGAACCTTATACTTTTATCCTAATCATAGAGTGACAACTTGCTTCCCCCCTCTCCCCCAGGATCAATGCTTTTCTCGCCCTCTCTCATAATATGAGAACCTAGGGACATCCAATGAAGGTTGGAAGATTCAGGACAAAAGGAAGTCCTAATTCAGGCAACACATAGCTGAAGTATGGAATTTAATACCAAAAAACATAGCGACTGTCTAACCTGGTTGGATTTAAAAGGAGAACACACAATTTTGCATAGGACAAAGCTATTGGTGGGTTGTGAAGCAGAGTGATTTTATCAGATGGGGTGAAGCAGAGTGGGAGAGGAGGGTGGCCTGGGGGAGAGTCCCAAGGCTGAGATACAGAGTTTTGGAGGGCCAGATTTGGCCCGCAGGCCTGATGCTCCCCACCCTTGGCTTAGAAAGGATGTTAGCAACTCAAGAGTAGATCAACAAACATAACTCACCTGACTCCTTTTGATGTGGTGTTTGCTGGGCTTGGCCCAGCGACGGCTCCGGACTGCGGTGCTGCCCCGGCACTGTGTACATTCAGCCTTGGCATCGACCGTGCTCCGGACAGGGCTGGCTTGTTATAAGGCACAAAGCCCACCAGAGAGGAACTGAGCCCCGCTGTCCTGCCAGCCCCCAGATTCCCAGCAGAGGGTCTGGGGGCGGTTCCGGCAGAGGGTCCAGGGAGGTTCACCATGGAGTGCCGGAACCGTGATGTAATGGGGCCAGTCCCACTGTTCAACAAACACTGCTGGCATGTGCATGAGGATCCTGCATGAGGAGGCCCCGTCACTGTGGTGACTGGGTAGGGAGAATCCACCCGCCTCCGGATCCTCCGCTGGTAGCCCGTGGCCTTGTTGGTCTGGGTCTGCGAGATGAAATCGATGTTGTACTTGTAGCCAAAGAGCCCAAGATCTGCCTGGGGGGTGCTGACTGTGAAGGCTTGCTCCAGGTAGATGCAGACGGTCATCTCATAGGGGAACCAGCCGCCATCATCGTTCTGCCACTCCCAGACGACTCCCTGCCCAGGGGCTGAATCCAACTGGAAAACATGTCTGCGCACACAGCGCATGGTCCCTGCAAGGAGAGAAAAGGGGTACCAGCAATTTTTAAGTGAGGAACAATGGTAAGGAACAAGCCTTGCATCTTTCAACAGAGGCCCAGGCCCCAATTGCTAAGGAAAACACTTGATCTTAATGATCTGGAGTATTTTGGTATCCCAAGGCTTGGCAAATCGCCCAGTCCTCAGGGCTACACCCTTCAATGACTATGCTTTGCTCCAACCTTGAGTGCTCTTGTCAGGCTGGAATGGGTTCTTGGGCTCTGATGCATTGTCCTGTGTATTTGGACACGGGACTAACAGTCCCGTTGTTTCTGTGCCTTAAGGCTCTTCTCCTTCAGTTGACTGACTGAGACATAACCAGCTAAATTCTTCAGCACATAGCAGAAGTCTCCCTGAACACGCTGTTCCTGCAAGACAGGAACAGAGAATGTGGTGGACTCTAAGTGTCGTAGGGCTACAGCTCCCATCATCCTTCTTTGCTGGCCATGCAGGCTGGTGCTGATAGGAGTTGGAGTCCAACATTGCCACTTTGGCTAACCCTACTATGAAGAGGAAAGAGATCCTGGGGCCAAAGGAACTTGGCTGGGAGAAGACATTCTTCCTCCTCCTCCAGGTTGGAGACACCTGTAACTCTTAATCTAAATAACAGAGAACAGAAGACCCAACACTGACCCGCATTCTTGTTCAGCTCCTCTATTATTTAATGTACCGTATTTCTATCCTGCCTTTCTCCCAAGTAGGGATTCAAGGCAGCTTGCAACATTTAAAAACATCATTATTAAACACAGAATAATAAAACCAACCTAGTTGAAAACAATAGTCAAAATATATCACAGCACATTTAGAGCCAGCAGTTAACACTGGGTTTGCCCTGACAGCAGCCCAGTGGTAAGCATGCTCTGCACCTCAGTTTCCAAAGGCCCATCTGAACAGGAAGGTCTTGGCCTACTGGTGGTAGGGTAACAAAGAGGAACCCAGTCTGACCTCTCTTGGGAGGGTATTTCACAACCTGGGAGCAGCCACAAAAAAAGGCTTTCTCCTGTGGACCTGCTGTACCTCTGATGTTGATGGGACACAGTGAAGGTGCTTACCTGAGGATCTTAGCACCCAAGCAGGTTCACATATGGAGATGGGACCTTTCAGGCAGCCTGGGCCCAAGCCACAATGTCCTCTAAATGCTCCTGGACTCCAACTCCCACCAGCCTCAGCCAACATGGCCAGGGATAATGGGAGCTGTAGTCCAGCAGCAACCAGAGAGTGTCTGCTATCCCTACATCTGCTAATCTGTCCACTGCCGACAGCTGAAGCGCCACACTCCTGCGGCCTGACTTTGCATCTGTTGCTCCCTTCTACAAAGATGTTCAGAAACTCAGGAAGGAAGATTTCCTGCCATTCTCTCTGGCTTCTGATGAACAGCCCAGATTGCCTGGGTTTTTTTACATTGCAATTACAAAGTTTTGTGGATAGGCATTTCCTGCTAGGTTTCCTGCAGACCCCCCAATTTTGTGTGTGTGTGTGTACATATATATATATATATATATATACATACACACACACACACACACACACACACACACACACACACACTGTTTGTCCTACTCTAAGTAGGCAATTGGTGCATCTTGGTAACTTTAAGCCATCCATTTTAATGGGTTTACTTCGAGTATGACTTTGTTGGATATTACCCACTAGGGCTGGGCGATATATTGATACATCATCCAAAACCATTTTGAAGTCTGTATTGTGATAACGGTTTCATAATTTTAGACCTGGCCAATATATTGCAAATCATGCCGTGTATCTGTGTGTGTGTGTGTGATGCAAAAATCACAATGAGGGAAAAACCGTGAAGCCAGCCAATGCCTCTACACAGCTCAATCCTTATTTCAGCCATCATGATAGATCAATATATTGTGATGTTTATCTGGTGATATATCACAATGTTGCAAACCAGATATTGCCCAGCCCTACAGTATTCGCCTCTACATAATCTCGTCCAGCCCTAGTCTAATCCTCTTTTAAAGCAATCTAGATTGGTGACCATCACTGCCTCCAGTGGGAGCAAGTTCCACAGCTTAACTCAGCGCTGTGTGAATAAGTCCTTCCTTCTTTCTGTCCTGAATCTTCCAATATCCACCTTCATTGGATGTCCATGAGTTCTAGTGTTATGAGAAGGGCCACTGCTAAGTCACACCCAGGCCAGCTGGCACAGCTGCTTTCCTACCTGTATCTTGCCGGAACTGCGTGAGATTCGGTATGTCGATGATGTAAGGTGCTAGCGTGGAATCCGCTTGCCCCAAAGGAATGCTGCCATTGGCAGGCCAGGAGGGCAGCGACTGTCTCCCTTTTGCCATGAGAGCCTGGAAGGACTGCTCGATGTAGCTGCACACGCCGCTTGGGTACGGCCTCCACCTGCCGAACTCATCTTGCCACTCCCATACGGCCACTCCTGGATCTGGCAGGGACGGGGGAGGCCCGCCGGAGGTACCTGGCAAAGTTGCCATCTTCAGTGGGCTTTTTGCCCTTCCTCCAAAAAAAAAGTGGGGGGAATATGAAAGGTTCGGGATGGTGTCAAGTCAGAATTCAATTTTTCATCTTTGGCAACAGCAGCTTGTCACATCTGCAAGTTAAAAGGGGGGAAATGTTAGCCTTGAGTCTCTGTGTTGTTACTCAAGGTTCAAACAAGTGGGTGCCAAACAAATACAGTATACATGGTAATATCACCCTCCACCAATACAATGGTATGAGCAAGAACAGAAGGACTTCAGCTAAGTGTTAGAGCATCTGCTTTGCATGCAGAAGGTCTCAGGGCTCAATCTCAGGTAGGGCTGGGAACATCAACTGCTTGAAACCCTGGAAAGTCAATGTCAGTCAGTGTAGACAATTCTGAGCTAGATGGACCCAATGATCTGACTTCCTATGTTCCTAAAAAGAATGATGATTGAGGGGCAAGTTTTCTTTTTCTTCTTTATTTCATATTTCCTACTGCATTCTTATTTTAACTTCATAATAGACTCTTGAATTAAAATAAAAACGAGTGGAAGGTTAGAGATGAGCTGAATCAGCATAACTCTGCCCATTTTCAGATTCATTGGCACTCAATTTGTCCCATCTTGTGTGGTGTTTATGAAATGTGTAATGCACATTTTGTGTAATGCACAAAACATCTGAATTTAAATTATAAATTCCTTTTTATGCACACTCTGCATGCAATGTACACATTTTTGGAATCTCCCCCACCCCCGTAAATACTTTAAAAAATACATTACACACACACAGTGGTACCTCATGTTGCATAACCTCCAGGTCACGGAAACTTCGGGTTACGGCCTCGGCAAACCCGGAAGTGTATACTTTCAGGTTTCACCGCCTGTGCATGTGTAGAAGAGCTCTGCGTGCGTGAGCAGAAGCACTCTACCGGGGCACGAGCGTGTGCAGAAGCGGCATCTCTAGTTACGGATTTTTCGGGGTGCACACAGCACCCAAAAATGAATTAAATCCGTAACTAGAGGTACCACTGTATTGTGCATATGTTGCATGGACCAAAATTGCACTGCAAAGATCCATACAAATCAACACTATGTTCCAATCCACCACTGCACCACTGTGGAAAGCGGACAGAATGAATTCATCCTCTGTCCCTATGGGAAGATCAAGTAACAGCACAAAAGCAGGTAATTAAAAAACAAACAAACCCCAAACAACTAGGATTGTTCTGGTCTGCTTGGTTCATGCAGGAGCCTGGGAACATGGCTTCATGTGGGTGAAGCCTCTGGCTGCTGGTGGCAACAAGTAGTTTTGACAGCTGCTACAAGCACACAGGCAAAGCCTCCTTCTGCCCTTTCCAATTGCTGCCCAAGAACCCTGTCTCTGACAGCATCAGCCCTGCATGGCACTCGGAAAGGAGGTAGGAACAAGGAAGAAGCAGGTCAAATAACCAGGTTTTTTTTCCACCCAGGAAAGAATCTAGGACAAGCTCAGAAAGAAAGCTTTCCCTTTCAAAGCAGAGAGGCTCCACAAAAGAACTGCTTCCTTCTCCTGGGGCTGTTGGGAGGGCAAAGAGTAAAGATCAGTTGTACTGGGCCCAGCATGTGTGGACAAAGAGGGGGTGGTGGTGGTATCTTTCTAACCAATGGCACAAAGGCTTTCATGCGGGCTGATTTTATAAGATCAGAAGGTTTCGGTTTTATTCTTGTATCCGTTTGCTTTCACTGTTCCTCAAGGAAACAGGAGAGCTGTGGAGCCTGTTCCAAAAGCTTTGCAGGAAAAAAGCTATGAGCCAGAAAACAGCCCACAAGGTCATAGCTGATGAAATACATGAGACCATGAACTCTGGTCCCCAGTCCAAAGCTGACAGCACATGCACCCCCTTTCAAGCTGGATGCATTGAACTCAAATGTGAACAAATGACACCAGGGAGGGAAGAAAGAGGTCACCAAAGCTTTTGCTGTGTGCTGTTAAAAGTGGAAGAAGCTGTTTTCAAGTCAAAACATAAGAGTTTTCTCCCCTCAGAAAATACTTTGCTTCAAAACTCAGCATACAAGCAAAGTATAACCAGCTTACATAGAATGCTACTGCTGAGTAACCCAGGTTTGTAGGTCAATTGAGAGTCAACCTGGAGGGCTAAAAAAATAAATAAATGGCACCCTGATGCCCCTTATTGGTGGCACTTTTACAAAGCAATAAAAGGAAAGACCCCTGCCTCAAAGAGGCTGCAGTTTAAAGTACAGTGGTACCTCAGGTTACATACACTTCAGGTTACATACGCTTCAGGTTACAGACTCCGCTAACCCAGAAATAGTACCTCGGGTTAAGAACTTTGCTTCAGGATGAGAACAGAAATCGCATGGCAGCAGCGCGGCAGGCCCCATTAGCTAAAGTGGTGCTTCAGGTTAAGAACAGTTTCAGGTTAAAAACGGACCTCTGGAACGAATTAAGTACGGGCATTTTGCTTTTGCTTCATCATTTGCTGCTACAACTACACAGTGCACTCCTGCCTCAAGAGAAGGGATGGTGTCCCAAACTGCAAGCACAAAGTGGGGCTTGTGGGAGTAGTCTGGTGCAGAGATACCAAAGGAGGATCTTAAAAACACTAAAGCGGCCAGTTCCAGTGCTTTATTAAAGAAAGATAACTCCCCTCTCTGGGCCCAGGGCCAGGATCTCAGGGCCCACAGAAAAGAATAGCACCAAAACAAGCCAACTAGCAAATATCCAAGCAAGTGAACATACATATGTGAGCGCATTCTTGCAAGAACTACCAATTAGTTTCAAAGTTATTTTGACTATCAAGATGGCCTTGAGGGCCTTCCGAGAACAGTCTCACCTTCGGTTCAACACAGATGGGGAACTCGTGGCCTTCCAGACATTGCAGTACAACCCCCATCACCTCTGATTGTTGGTCACGCTAGCTGGGACTGATGGAAACTGGAGGTCAACAACATCCAAAGGGCCACAGATTAGCCCACCCCAGCTATGGAGGGTTTAAAAGTGACCAGCACTAGTTTGCTGCTGAACACTTTCAAGCACTCGAGAGCCTTGGCCATTTCACATTTCTGATGCATGCTTCCACTTACTGGTATTTACATATGATTTTGCCTAAGGGCTCAAAAGAACACTCTTTCAGTATTTTTTTTTTAATTAGGCTGGTTGTCTGTTTTGGAAAGGGTTGAACTCTCCCTTAATAGGGCTGCCCTTGGAAGGAAACTTCAGCTGGTCTAAAATGCTGCAGCCAGATTACTGGTTGGGATTGCATTTAGATCTCATATAACCCTTGTTCTAAAACAGCTGCAATGGCTACCAGTGCATTTCCAGGCCCAATTCAAGGTGCTCACAGTAGTGTTTAAATCCCTAAATGACTTAGGCCCCAAATAACTGAAAGACTACCGCATTCCCTGCAGACCCTCTCAGTTGCTAAGATGGGCAGGAGCCCCTTAGTAGTTCTGCAGAAGCTTAGAGTGGGGGTGGCAGATGGGAAAATAGCCTTCTCTGTGGCAGCGCCTAAACTGTGTGACTCCTTCTCCACAGAGGTGCACCTGGCACTTTCATTCAGCAGTTTCTGGGAAATGTTGAAGATGCACCTCATTAACCCTGGTTTAAGACACCTGAGATATGTGTTTTCAGGACCCACCTGTGTAAGTCGCTTTAAATTGTTTTTAATACTGTGCTGTGTTCGGATGTTGTAACCCACTCTGAGAAACTTAGAGTACTGTGATTATTTTGTTGCTCTTCATAGCAACCCTGGCAAGAGAACGAAGAGGGTCCACACATTCACAGACAAATTGCAGAAGCCACTTCCAGCAACACTGTGGAGATGTGGAAGAAAATGAAGTCCGGAAACATGCAAATACTCCACTAAGGCCTGTGGTGTTGGGGTGGGTATTAAACGTAGGGGAAGCAGTTCCACATGCCTTTCTGGCAACATGGAATAATTACCCAATGTAAGTAAATGGAACCGAGAATGACACACAAGAGGTGCTGAGAAACAGCTGGATGACAACTATCCCCTCTGCTCTCACGTATACACATAAAGTTATTACTCATCCTTCCCCAATTAGATTAGCTGACATATGAATGATAAAGGAAGGGAGAGGAATTTCCCACCATTAAATTTCCAGCATGGGGAATAGCTGTCTAGGACCATAAAGTTAGGTACTAAGTCAGCCAAACAGCAAGCCACCCCAGAGGCAGGCCTTTTTACTCGAAGGGTGATAGATTCTTGCAGCTCAGACCCCTCAAGTGAAAAGCGGCTAGACCTCAGATGCCTGGTGACCTCTGTCAAGAAAAGGCAACCCTGCTAAGACAGTAAGAAACACACCGCTGGATCGGACCAAAAACCTACCTAGCCCAGCATCCTGATTCCAACCAACTGCCAATGGAATGCCTCCTGGAAGCTTGGCGAAGTTGAGAAACCTTCCCCAGCAGAAGGGACTTAGGGGTATACTTTTCTTATATATACACACACAAACATATATACCCACACCCTTAGGGGAGGGACTTACTTCCCAATGCACAATTTTGACAACAGCTCTGATCACTCGGCAGCCCCCCTTTCTTGGGAGGGGAAACCACAACACCCCAAAATACCCATCCCACACCCACACAGCTTTCCTGTAGAAGAAAAGTTGCACTATAGTATTCGTGCCTTAGCACAAGCACACAAAACCTCCCCCAAGAGAAGCCTGAATCCTTAAAGGAACGCTACCTTGCCCAGGGAACCATTAAAGCACCCCTAAAACAAGTCCACCATTTTCTAGACAGGTGACTATAGCAATGTGTGGTATATTAAAGGCAGTCAATGTGCTGTCGGACTCCAATCTCCATTGGCCCTGGACAGCATGGTCAACAGTAACAGATGATTGGAGCTGGATGTCTAACATCTAGAGGCCACCACTTGGTTACCCCCCTCCTCCCCATAGAGTTCTGGCCTATGACCAGGCAGTCCTGGGTTCAAATTCTTAAGTCAGCCTTGAAGCCCACTGGGTATCGCTGGGTCACACATCATCATTATTACAATTATACCCCACCTTGCCTGCAAGGAGCTCAAGGTGGTCCACATGGTTTCCCATCCCACTTTACTGTAATCGTCACAGCAGTGCTATTTTTCTAGAAAAAGAGGTGCCGGAAATGAACGCCTCCCTTGTTCTCTTATAACGGCAATGACGTCCACCTGAGAGGTGCCAGAACTGAGTTCCTGTGAGTTCCAGCTGGGGGGGAAGAATAGCCCTGTTAGGTAGGTTAGGCTAAGAGGCAGCAAATGGCCCTTACGGTCACCCAGTGAGTTTCATCGCTAAATGGAGATTTGAAACCAGGTCCTAGTCCATGGGTAGGCAAACTAAGGCCTGGGGGCTGGATCTGGCCCAATCGCCTTCTAAATCCGTCCTGTGGACGGTCCGGGAATCGGCGTGTTTTTACATGCATCTCTGGGTTATTTGTGGGGCATAGGCATTCGTTCATTTCCCCGCCCCCCAAAATATAGTCCAGCCCCCCACAAGGTCTGAAGGACAGTGGACCGGCCCCCTGCTGAAAAAGTTTGCTGACCCTTGACAGACACTGTAACCACATAGGGCTGATCTCCCTTGCACAGTGGTTCCGTGGGGCAAGGGGACAGAAGAAGTGAAACTTCCTCTGCTTACCTTATGTTCCTCCTTCAAGTAAGGGCAGGGTTTATTAAAAATACAATATACAATAAATGAATAAACCACAACCTACAGGTTTTGAGAGTCGTCCTTGGGCTAGAAGGAGTGGCGAGAGAAAATTAAGAGGTCTTCACTTAGCGAAAGAAAGAAAGAAATCACAGTGGGTGGGTGGGTGGCCTTGGGCAAGTACTTGGCTGCTTAGTACTCTCCGTCTCTGAAGTCTTAACTTACCTCACCGGGCGGCGGGGGGGGGGGGGCTGCGAGGGTAAAATGGACAGGAGAGGAAAGAGAAAACAAGAGACCACAAACACCAACGGCCCCACCCCGAGTTTCTGGGAGGAAATGAAAGATGTCACGTTATTAAAGGGCCGCTCCCAATTTTCTCAGAAACTCCACTTACCAAAAAAAAAATCAACATTTATTTTTAATTTTTTTAAAAAAACCTGAAAAGCACTGCCGGAGACTGAAAGGCACGAGGGGTCGTGGACCCCCTAAAATGCCCCCCTCAGCCCTTCAACCCACTTCCCTCAGACCCGCAACACTTCGAACCCCCCCCCCCAAACAACTCCCCAAGCCCCCCAGACCTCTCTCAGCCCCCAAAACTCTTCAACCCCCCCAAAAAACCCGCCCCACCTCCCGCCGTGTGAGTGGGACTGAGCCGCCTCGCCCTCCCAGCCCCTCACCGGAGGCCGCTGCCAGGAAGCTCCTCGTTGCCGCTGCTCCTGCCGCCGCTGCTATTCCGGCCGTTGCTTCCTCTCGGCCACCTCCGCCTCAGCCAGAGTGAGTAAGCACGCATGCGCCGCCGCTGTCGTCATCGGCCCCGCCTCCTCGCTGCCGAGCAGCATCATGGGAGTCGTAGTCTTTCCTCCCCTCCCCGTTGAAACGACTCTTCTTTTTCCTGCACAAGCATTCCATTCCATTCCGCGCCCCGTCCCCGAACCACGCATGCGTGCCGCGGTGCGTCCTGGGAAGGGTAGTCTCGGGAAGTGGGAAGGGCTGCAGCCCCTCCGCCTCTTCCCACGTGGTGGCGGTGATTCCTTTGGAAGGGACCTTTGCAAGAGTGCATGGGGTGGTTGCAATCATAATAATAACAACCTGGATTAGGGATATTGTCATATTATTAGTTGTGGTCTGGATTAAGGTAAAGGTAACCATTAGGTCCAGTCGTGGCCGACTCTGGGGTTTCGGCGTTCATCTCGCTTTACTGGCCAAGGAAGCCGGCGTACAGCTTCCAGGTCATGTGGCCAGCATGACTAAGCCGCTTCTGGCGAACCAGAGCAGTGCATGGAAACGCCGTTTACCTTCCCGCCGGAGTGGTACCTATTTATCTACTTGCACTTTGACATGCTTTCGAGCTGCTAGGTTGGCAGGAGCAGGAACCGAGCAACAGGAGCTCACCCCATCACAGGGATTTGAACCACCAACCTTCTGATCGGCAAGCCCTAGGCTCTGTGGTTTAACCCAGAGCGCCACCCGCGTCCTGTGGTCTGGATTAGATGCGATTAAAAACAGCTACTGCTCTCTATCAGGCTAGCTCGAGGCTGAGTTTTTCCTGCACAAACATGCTTGACACATTCTTAATACAGTACAGTTTGAGTAATCAGGTTCTCCTAACAATATCTTTAATGCAGTCTGGGTAAGGGGAATCAGCAGGTTCTCCGTGTGTGTGTGTGTGTGTGTGTGTGTGTAGAAACTAGCCTAGGATACACAAGTAAAATTTGCACTCATTGCTGAACCCACTTTTGCTTCTGGCTCTTCCCACCAGTGGAAAGTAGCCCTTGGAAGCAGGGGTGCCAACTTGAACAAAAATGGGGGGGGGAGGTAAGCCCTGCCCCACATAATCAATCACTAGTTGGGGTGCAACACACACCGTCTGAATGACAATGCGCCTCATCTTGGGGGAGGGGTGCGGAGCAGCTCCCTCAAATATTTTATTGGGGGGTGGGTGAAAGCTCCTACGCTCTCAAGGCTGCCCAGAAGGGCATGTATCCCTCAGGCTGAAAAGGATTTCTCTGAGATGCAAGGCTTTAAAAACAAAACGAAAATGAATAGCAGATAAGCAGCAGCTGCTGTGCAGTTATTTGGTATCCTTTGTTGGGTCAAGGTCATACAGATAGAAGGGGCTTATTAAGGCACAACTGAAAGCTCATTTGCGCTTGGGAAATACGATTCAAGGCATCTTTCAGGATCTCTCAGGCTGATAACTGTGAGAAGGATGTGATATGAATTCCTGGGGTGACAGAGTCATACTCTGACCATCCGGAACGGCCCAGGAGTCTTAAGAGCAATTATTTCCAGTCTGTTTGTTATTTTAGCAAGGGGAACCTTGCCAAGTTAGCAGCCACCATGGAGCACTTAATTGCTTGGCTGGTATCAAAGAGGTGGCCTAGGAAGGACTAGGCTCTGATGGAGCAAGGTTGATAGTGGATCAAAAGGCTATTAACAGCTGGTGAGCAATGCCAGCCCAGAGAAATGGGGCAGAGGGAAATCACCAACAGCATTAACTCAGTGGTTGAGAACCCAGGGGGCAGTGCAAGGCCCCTGAGTTCAGTTCTCAGCATCTCCAGATAAGCCTGGGACAGACTCCTGTTAGAAACCTTGGTGAAGGTTGCCAGCTTTTCCCTGCAAATGTCTCCGGATAAACCCATTTCTATAGGCAGTTTTGACTAATCCAAATATTTGCCCAATGTAATGCATCTTTTAAATGCTATGTTCAGTAGTATATGCATTGCTTGGCTGCAGAACTGTGTTGCAAAATTTGGAGAAAAGTAAACTTCCAAGGATACCTGTGTTTCAGTTCATGTATGGGTTCAAGAATTGCAGGTTAAGAAGGTTCACATTAAAATGCAATCAAAATAAAATCCCCTCCCATCCCGAAACCACACCTTCCAATGGATGCTGGCTTCTACCTGCATTTGATGACTCAAACCCTTCAAGTGATCAGAGTCTCTGCCTATCTCTTGCAAATCACCCAGAGATCTACTAGTATGTCCTGATGTACATCCTGGGTCCCCTCACCCCTGTCATTGCAGTCAATCTAGTCTAACCCCCTGTTGGATCCAGAAGATCCAGAGCTACAGTCAAGTTTGAAGCGAGGCAAAGCCCATCCAGCACCACTCTTAAGTCATCACTTCCATTGTCAAACACCTCTTAGCTTCAAGAGGTTTATCCTAACATTCAACCAAAATTCCCCTTCCTGTAATGTAAGCCCCTTAGATACACATCTAGTATACTGTGTTTTAGAGCCATGTTTGTGTGATTTGAATTGTGATTTCTCTCTCTCACACAACATACTGCTTTGGACCATCTTCCTGGGCCAAGACATTGTAATAAACAAAAATCTGCGCTTATTCCCTTATGAGGGACACAGGAGCCCTTATAGAGTCCTTTGTAGGTTCTTCATCGGTAGGAGAAAATAACAGAGGCCAACCAGAGAATATTGAGAAGCAAAGCAGCTAGTAAGCGTGATCTTTATTGAACTGTTGCAACAGGGTGCTCCCCTCACCCGCAGGAGGACGGAGGAGGACTCAGAACAAAGATGTGCCTGCCCTTATATAGACATTTTGAATTCCCTGCCCTGGAGCTCAAGACCACCACTCCATACATCATACATACATCACAGAAGGGGTGTAACCGAAGACGACCACCCCCAAACATCATACCTACATCACAGAAAAGGTGGTCTACAACAGAAAATCGAATGTTGTTGTTTTTCCTGTCTGCCAGGTTATCTGATAATGCCTTATCTGATTGCCTTTCCTGGTAGTCTGCCCATTCCTTTGAGATGGTGATTACCCACTTCCTGAGACAATGGGAAGGCTCCCCCACACCCTCCCTCCTTGCAGAGAAAACATTTGGTCAGTTTGGGAGTCAAAATGGTTTCAGGGCGGTCCTCCTGTGCTGCTCCAGACATGTGGTCCACACATCTATGTATGCGCTTGGTTGGTACATTTATGAACATTTACCATATATATATACATACATACACACACACACACACACACATATATATATGGCCTTAATTTTTTTATTTCAGCATTAACCATTATACTTCTGCGCTGCACTGGACCATGGAATCCTAGGGCTTTGCTCTCTGACTCCCCACAGGCAGAACCACCGCCCAACAAAATCTGAGGAGCGTTATACTGTAAGCGCTGACCGCATCTGAGACTTCAAGGCCTTTTGCAGGGCTCAAGGCTGCCTGATGAAAATGTCAGAATTCGGATGTTGTTTCAGCAATAGTCAAGCCTTAGAGTGAGCCTTATAGACCAGCGGCAGTTCTGTCTCGTTTGTAAGTTCCTCCTTTACTGAAAGCTGCTCCTCCATCAGAAGTGGGTCTCTTGCAGGAACTGCTTGGCATACCCAAAGCCCCTTTTCAACAGGGTGCCCTTGGGCTGCTCTCCCTCGCCCCCTTCCCTGGCTTGGCAAGACAGGCTGCTGCTGTTGCTGCTCAGGCCCATCATGAAGCAGATTAACACAGGTGAACAAAGGCAATCTTGTTCTGGCCTGAACCAGCCTATGTGCTATGCTGTTGGGGGTGGGAGCAGCCCTTTCTTAGGACAAACATCACCTTGCGGGTCCTGCCACCTTACTCGCGTTTTCTCTAAACTAAAAAGCTCCAAGCCCTGCAATGTGATAGGACCAGAAAGACGGGTCTGGAATAATGTATTCAATGCCTCTAGGTCTGAGGTTCCTCAGCCCTGACAGGGAGCTAGAATATTGGTTCTTTTTATTTATTTTTTAAGGCTCTGAAATGTAATATTATTCAGAATTCCAACAATACTATCAGATCCTGCATTATGGAGTTTAATCAGTCAATGGTTCAAAAGTGGAAAACTTACTGAAATTAAAAAATTAAGGTCTTATATATATAATAAATGTTCATAAATGTACCAACCAAGCACGTACATAGATATGTGGACGACATGTCTGGAGCAGCACAGGAAGACCATCCTGAAACCATTTTGACTCCCAAACTGACCAAATGTTTTCTCTGCAAGGATGGAGGGGGGTGAGGGAACCTTCCCATTGTGTCAGGAATTGGGAAATCACCATCTCAAAGGAATGAGCAGACTACCAGGAAAGGCAATCAGATAGGCATTATCAGATAACCTGGCAGACAGGAAAAGCAACAACATTCGAATTTCTGTTGTAGACCACCTTTTCTGTGATGTAAGTATGATGTTTGGGGGTGGTGGTCTTGGGTTACACCCCTTCCGTGATGTATGTATGATGTATGGAGGGGTGGTCTTGGACTCCAGGGTGGGCAATTTAAAATGTCTATACAGTATAAGGGCAGGCACACCTTTGTTCTGGGTCCTCCTCCATCCTCCTGCGTGTGAGGGGAGCACCCTTACTAGCTGCTTTGCTTCTCAATATTCTCTGGTTGGCCTCTGTTATTTTCTCCTACCGATGGAGAACCTACAAAGGACTCTATAAGGGCTCTTGTGTCCCTCATAAGGGAATAAGGGCAAGTTTTGCTTATTACAGATGGCAACCACGAAGGGACCTTTGGTTGCCCGGATTCTGGGGGCGAGGAAGGACTGGTGATCTAGCGCGCACCAGGCCATTTGCCAGGAGGAGCCACCTGTCCTCCAGCGATGCCCTGACCATTTCCAAATCTAGCAGTCTGCCCCATCCACGTGCTCCCCACCCCGCTCCACACACACTACAAGGAAGGCAAAAGCATACAGTGCCAAAAAACATCCCTGAGAACCCCCCTCCCCCAACACCTGGCTGTTTGTCTGCTAATATGTTGGAAGGAACCACGCACTGTGCAAAGGCCCTCAGCCAATATCCTTGCAGCCAAATGATCATTACTGTACCGACTTCCTCCCAATTTAGACCTGGTGCTCCCCCCCCTTCTTAAAAGGGGAATAAAATGCCCTTGCCAAAAAAAAAAAAAAGGACAAAAAAAAAGGAAAGTTTCCTCTTGTGAGAGTGGCTAAACTAGCTTCCACTTTCCATCAGCAGCCTGTGGCCAGCGCCTCTTGAGTGAAAGTATCTCTTCTGCCCTTTCGGGAAATTTGATCCATTCTGCAGGAAACCATGTACCTTTAAAGGAGTCCGGATTGGGGTTTCCACCCCCTGCTCTACCTCCCTGCCGATGAAGATGATTTCAAATCTAAGCCAAGATGCACTACTGTAAAGGGTCCTTTTGCCATACAATCGAATCTCAAGGCTCGCCCTGTTCCATCTACTGCAAAATCCAGCAAGGTTACAGCAATGACAGTCTGGAACCGCTGAACTGACGGATGAGGGATTTTCTGTCTCCGTGCTTCTTTGTAATTTGCAAGAAAAGGAAAAAGAAAAGGAAAAAAAGGGGGTGCCTTTGCTTGGCATGCAAAGAAAGATTCTTTTCTTGTTTTAAAAAGTCGCTTTCCCCACGCACAAACATCTTCGCCGCCCAGCCACTTCATCGCCAAAGACTAAAATTGGGAATGTGACCCCGGCGTCCGTTACAAAGTGCAAAACAGAATAGCAAGCAGGTATGTGAACTTTACAACGCTTTTTCTCCAACTTTGGGAAGATGGCGAGGGGATTCAGCACCCTTGGGTGCTCTGGAAGCAGAAGAGGGGTGAATGATGATGATGATGATGATGATGCTTCAGTAGCTAAGAAATTTAGGAGCAAAACCCAGAATTCACATGCAATGTTTTAAACCAGTGGTTCCCAAAGTGGGCAACAGCGCCCCCTGTGTGTGAGGGGGGTAGGATTACCTTGGGGGGCACTAAGAGGCAAGGTGGTCTCTGGAGGCAGAAATTGTCAGGAGCTCATCCTACACTCGAGTAGGACCCTGGCAGAGACACATGCCTGACTGGCATGTTCTCTCCCTCCTGGTTGATCGTTCGGGAGCTTCAAAAGCGTTTTTCAGACTTTGAAAAACTGGTGTTGCTGGATCAAGTCCATCAGATTTGTTGAATTGATTAAACTAACTTGTTTCAATTGGATTCTGAATAAATATGCAATTAATTGCTCTCATTTATTATTTTATTGTGTTATGATCTTCCTTAGTGGGTTGTGCAAACCCCTGTGCTGAACAATGCTTTTTATAGGGTAGGGGGCACTGGGGATCAATTTATGGAACCAAGGGGGCAGAAGTCCCCCCCCCCCAAATTTATTTATTTTTTAGAGCCACTGGTTTAAACACTAATGGTTGCTTTTTAGCTTCTTGCACTGTGAAAAACAAACATCGCGAACAAATGAGCGAGTATTTTGAAGTCTGTCAATACAGCTTCCCGAGAGAATGGCATTCCTCATGAAATGACTTGCGACAGAGACGTGCTTTATTAGGTATGTCTTAAAGGAATGTACCGTGATGTTGAGGTTTATCCACTTCCTTAGGCCATCAGAATAGGCCAGTTCTCATTTTTATAATTGGTGCTTGGATATGGATACCCTAAGTAGAAAGTCTGGCAGGTGTTCCTTCAGAATACTTGGAGGCTGTTGACCAGGTTGAGTTTCAGGTATGTTAAAGGGGTGTGTGCTGGGTTTGATGCATGTACTTCACGGATGAGGAACCTGTGGCCCTCCAGATGTTGCTCGACTCCAACTCGCATCCTCCCTGACCATAGGCCATGCTGGCTGGAGCTGATGGGAGTTGGAGTCTAGCAACATCTGGAGGAGAGCCCTAGGTTCTGTACCCTTGAAGAACACCCTCCAACACTCCACAACCTATGAATGTGTTTTGCACTCGCCTAAACCAATAGCATGTGTGATTTTTCTTTCAGTTCCACACTAGAAGTGCCCTTATAGTTCAGACCATTCTAGAGCACCATTTATCACCATTTATGTTCCCGCTTGGACTACTGCAATGCGCTCTATGTGGGGCTACCTTTGAAGGTGACTCGGAAACTGCAATTAATCCAGAATGCAGCAACTAGACTGGTGACTGGGAGCGGCCGCCGGGACCACATAACACTGGTCCTGTGAGATCTGCATTGGCTCCTAGTACATTTCCGAGCACAATTCAAAGTGTTGCTGCTGACCTTTCAAGACCTAAATGGCCTCAGTCCAGTATACCTGAAGGAGCGTCTCCACCCCCATCGTTCAGCCTGGACACTGAGATCCAGCACTGAGGGCCTTCAGGCGGTTCCCTCATTGCGAGAAGTGAGGTTACAGGGAACCAGACAGAGGGCCTTCTTGGTAGTGGCGCCCGCCCTGTGGAACGTCCTCCCTTCAGATGTGAAGGAAATAAGCAGCTATCTTATCTTTAAAAGACATCTGAAGGCAGCCTGTTTAGGGAAGTTTTTAATATTTAATGCTGTATTGTTTTTAACACTTGTTTGGGAGCTGACCAGAGTGGGCGGGGTATAAATAATAAATTATTATTATATTACAGTATTATTATTATCAGTTGAATCCCCCCCAATCAAATCAATTTTAAAAAAGAGAGAAAGAAAAACCCCTTCTGTTCACTTGGAGGCACGGGTAGTGTGCAAATCTGCGTGCTCCAAATTGTTAAGATTGCAGGGTGGGGTGGGGGATGGGGCAGAGGACTTCCTGAGCTAAGCTACACACCTTCTTGCAGCCAGGACAGGTACATGCTCTTGGCTGCAGACCACCTCGTCTGCCATCATCCAGCTCTTCTTAGAAGAAGGGGAGGTAGGCAGGGGCCTCTCAGAGAAACAAAAGGCGACATTATTCCCCCAGGAGCCTCGCGCTCTGATGGATGAATAGAGTATTCAAAGACATAAATCTTATGGACTAGATTGTTTTTCATCCTCAGATATAACTATGCCAGTTGTCTGCTGGAAGGCGGAGCCCCTGCTGCGACGAGAGCGGGGGAACGGCAGTGCACCTTGATGCTTGCACCTTCTCCAGAACATTTGGGCTGGGTTCTGGGGGGCTGTGAGGAGGAGGAGAGCCATGCTACCTGAAAATGATTCACAGATGGTATTCAACTCTGAGTAGGCTTGCTAAGATGTACAGTGGTACCTCGGGTTACAGACACTTCAGGTTACAGATGCTTCAGGTTACAGACTCCCCTAACCTAGAAATAGTACCTCGGGTTAAGAACTTTACCTCAGGATGGGAGCAGAAATCGTGCGGCAGCAGCGGGAGGCCCCATTAGCTAAAGTGGTACCTCAGGTTAAGAACAGTTTCATGTTAAGAACGGTCCTCTGGAACGAATTAAGTACTTAACCCGAGGTACCACTGTATAAGACTAAATCAGATAAGTGCTGGAGATGCAAAGAAGGGGAAGGAAACATTCTTTCATGTGCCGTGGACTAGTAAAAGGGTAAAAGAGTATTGGGAAATGGTCCATAATGAATTGGAAAAAATGTTTAAAAGTACTTTCCCCTCCCAAACCCAGAGTCCTTTCTGTTGGGGATCATTCAGACTGAAATTCCCAGGTGTCAGAAAAAGTTATTTATGTATGCTACTACTGCGGCCTGTGTTTTGTAAGCGCCAAAGTGGAAAACGGGCGAGGTCCCAACCGAAGAAGAATGGCAACTTAAGTTGACAGAATATGCACTACTTGCAGACTTAACATATAGAATAAGAGAACAAGAAGAACATTCGTTTAGAGATTGAATGTTGATTGAATATATGGGAAATAATTGTGTACAGCCGAAAACCCTGGCAGCGTTAATGAACCAAAATGAACCGTGGAAAGACAAGAAGGGAAGTCATTGATATCTTAAGGATGTAAAATGAGTATATTAAATTGTAAAACAGAAAATTTAATAAAAATTATACATAGGTTGTTTTTCATCCTCAGATATAACTATGCCAGTTGTCTGCCGGCAGGCGGAGCCCTGGCTGCAATGAGAGCGGGGGAACGGCAGTGCGCCTTAATGCTGGCCCCGTCTCCGGAACAGTCACATTTGGGCTGGGTTCCGGGGGGTTGTAAGGAGAAGAAGAGCCATGCTGAACCGGGCTAATCTAGTACAGCATCCTGCTTCCCATAGGGGAGAATGCTCTTGTGCTCAGGTCCTGTGGGTGCCCTTGGCCTGATCCAGGGGGATCTTATGTTCTTATAGTAGTGGCCAGCCAGTTGCTTCCAGGAATCCTACAAGGAAGACATGAGAGCAGGTGTAAGTTCCCCTGCACTTACTCCAGAACCAGTGTGGTGTAGAGGTTAAGAGCAGTAGACTTGTAATCTGGTGAACTGGGTTCGCTTCTCCGCCCCTCCACATGCAGCTGCTGGGTGACCTTGGGCTAGTCACACTTCTCTGAAGTCTCTCAGCCTCACTCACCTCACAGAGTGTTTGTTGTGGGGGAGGAAGGGAAAGGAGAAAGTTAGCCGCTTTGAGACTCCTTCGGGTAGAGATAAAGCAGGATATCAAATCCAAACTCCTCCTCCTCCTCCTCCATAGCAAACCTAAGGAAAGCCTGCTGGATCAGTCCAATGGCCCGTCTCCTCCAACATCCTCTTCTCACGGAGGTGACTCAGATGCCTGTGGGAAGCCTGCAAGCAGGATCTGGTCACAAGAACCCTCTCTTGTGACCAGCCCTTCTCGTGGCTTCCAGCAACTGGTATTCAGAAGCATCTCTGCATCTGGCTGTGGAGGCGGAACTTAGTCATCACAACTAGTTGCTGTTGATAGCCTTCTCCTCCACCATGAATTGCCCAATGCTCTTTGAAAGCCATCCAAGTTGGTGGCCATCCTTGCCTCCTGTGGGGGAGAGTTCCACAGTTCAACTAGGTGGAGCATGAAGAAGTTGTTTCTTTTGTCCGTCCTGTGAAGGAACGACTTTCGGGTGTGGAGTACACTTCCACCCGCAGACAAGCCACAGGTGTCTGAACATCATGTCCTCTATCTAAGCTTTGCTCTCTTAGTAGTCTGCTGTGCCTTGTCTGTGACCTTTGTCTCTTTGTTCAGGGGGAAAGTGACGCGGTGGAAACAGGTGCCAAATTAACTTTGTACCACCCCACGATCTCATGATTGGAAGATGTGTAAAGGGCACAGTCCAAAATGTATCCGACTAGTTTTGCATATTGTGCTAATAAAAAAAGCCTCGGCAGAGCTAGCTGGCAGCTTGCTTATGCACAGCTCACCTGATGATCAACACCTGTCTCGTGTCCTTCACTTCAGTCCTGAATCTTCCAACATTCAGCTTCATGGGATGCCAATGAGTTCCAGTGTTATGAGAGAGGGAGAATTAGTTTCCGCCATCCACTCTCTCTATGCCACACATAATTTTATACACTTCTACTATGTCATCTCTTATTTTATTATTATTATTATTACTAATATTAATATTATTAATCCCACCTTTCCTCCAGGGAGCTCAAGGTGGCCTACATACTTTCTCCTCTTACCCATTTCCCCACAACAACCCTGTGAGGTAGGTTAGGCTGAGAGGCAGTGAGCCTAGCGAGCCTCCCAGCTGAGGGAGGATTTGAACCCTAGTCTCTCCCAGGTCCTAGCCCAGGACTCCAACCACTACACCACACTGGCTCGCACCACCTTTTTCTCCTAAGCTAAAAAGTCCCAAATGTAACTGGTGACGGTGACACGACTCAGCAAAGCTGAGTGATGCTCATCCTGTGTCTTCCCTTTACTTACCAGGTGCGGCTCTGTAGTTATTTCTTGGGGAGTCTGTCGGTGGAAGGTCCTCTGTGTCACCCTGGGAGAAGCAGAAATGAAAGTTGGTCCCTCTCCAGGACACAGGAAGAGAGATCAGAAGCCTGGGCTCTGGGTGCCACCTGCCTTGCTGGTCTGGTCAGCACTGGGTTCCTTCCTCTTCCTTTTCCCTACAGGTAAGCTGCTCATGTGGCGGAGAAGTTGTGGACAGGTGTGCAGAGGCCCAGGTAATGGCTCCTGTCAGTCCTCTCTGTTGTTTTCCCCTTGATGGCTTTTGTTGGCAACTGGGATTATGAGTGTGCTGGGTAACCCATGAAACACGGTCCAGGTCTGGTCCAGAATCCAAAGGTTCCACTAGGAGTCAGTCCAACAGGGCCAAGGCAGGACATGAGGCAGGAAACCAGGCAAGGACAGGGGCAGGATCTGGCATACAGCAAAGTTGCTCCCGCAACCTTGGGTGGGGTCCGACAGCCTTTTATCTTTGTCGGGGTAATGGCCGGTCCTGATCCCCCAGAGACTCACCTCCCTGTTTCGCCTGAAGGCGAGCACTCCTCCTGTGAGTACTCAGGTCTCTCCTTCTCTCAGACCTTAGTCTCTGCAGCTCGGGAGACGTCGTGGGTTACTGGACCCAGGGGCCTCCCCTGACCCAACCGGTAGTGGAGCAGCTGTAAGTGATGGCCCAGCTGGAGGCAACGAGGTAATCCCCGCATCTGGAGCCAGGGCAGGCTCAGGCCCCTGACTCGGCCCAGCTGGTGTTTGTTGCAGGGGAACCTGTGCAGACTGGGACTCTTCAGGACCAGGCCCCAGACTTGGTTCAGATGATGCCTGAGGCAAAGGATCCGGTGCAGACTAGGACTCCTCTGGTGCTGATTCCAAGCCTGAGTCCCAGGCCATCACAATGAGCAGCTAGCAGCTTCATACTCAAGGTTGCTTGCGAATTCTAAGAAACAAAAAACAAAAATCAGTGGAGTTTTGAAGAGTTCAGTTTGCCATCTTGATTCAAAATGGTGTTCACTTGTATCCAAACATAGGTTCCTTGATCTCAGGAAGCACCCTGCAAAAGTTATGGTATTTTAAGAGGTGTCCTACTGCACGGAGAACAAACACCTTTCCAAAATATTGTTCAGGTTGCGGGGTGGGGGGGGAACGGGACGGACCAATTCCCTTAAATTCCTGGGTGCCAGATCCTCCCCATAATTCCTGGATTTAGTAAGGGTCAAAATTAATCATGAGAGCCAGCTTGGTGTAGTGGTTAAGAGCGGTGGACTCGTAATCTGGTGAACCGGGTTTGATTCCCCGCTCCTCCACATGCAGCTGCTGGGTGATGTTGGGCCAGTCACACTTCTCTGAAGTCTCTCAGCCCCACTCACCTCACAGAGTGTTTGTTGTGGGGGAGGAAGGGAAAGGAGATTGTTAGCCGCTTTGAGACTCCTTAGGGTAGTGATAAAGCAGGATATCAAATCCAAACTCAATCAAGGCTTGATTCAGCTTTTCCAAGCACTGAAACATAACTAGATTTAGTTATGCTAAGGAGCCAAGCCAGCTCTGCAGGGGACAAAAGCCAAGGATGGGCCATCAAGGAAACTATCAGAGGGCAAGACTGGCAGGCAAGGGGGGCCCCTTCTTCGCTGGGTGCTAGTGGGCAGAGGCAAAGGCCAGGTTTAGGGTTTCAACCTTCAATAAGGTAGGCTGGGAGGAGGTCCTTAGCAGTGAGAAGGAGAGGGAGGGGCAGACCTCTATGTGAGCTGGGCATGACAGGCTGGAACTAAGAGACACAGAGGGTGCCTTTTTGCTGTCTGTTGAATCCAGTGCTGCCCTTAAGACCCAAATTGGATGGGAATGCTCTGCAATCCCTCTATCTGGATTGAGGTGGCATATAGGTGTAAATAGAACCATATAACATAAGGACACTGCCATCTCTGCTGTGCCCAATTTCTGAAGGAAACACAAACCCTGGGTAAGTGCCTGGATCCCATGAAATCTCATACTGCTCAGAGATAAGGATAGCATGTGGCAATATGTAACAGGGAAACAAACGGATAAGGATGATATTTGCAAATCTTTTTAAAAGATGCCTTAAATCTATAGGGCCCAAAGGCTGAGATTACACTACCTGCTGCCCAAACAACTCAACATGCAAGGGGAATTGTTGGTGTGTGTGTGTGTCGCAGGACACACCTAGGATGGGGATGGGGAATTTAGAAGTTGTGGGTATGGTTTGTTTTTGAAATCCCCAAATGCTTTTTCCACCTTTCGATTTGAGCAAAGGTTAGTTACGCTGCATGTTAATAGGAGAGGATCAGGTATTTAATCTGCGTTGAGTGACCTTAAACATAATCCTCAGCACATAAAACCAGTTCTGTCCCAGAGAACCCATCAGCCACATCACTGCTTCTGTTTAATTGTGGAGCTCAAAAGCTGTGTTTTTTTGGTACCACAGTATTGCTATACGCTGGCTGTGCAAGCCCTGAGCCCTTTCAGCTCAGACTAAAACTGCACTCCTGTACGCTGGGGATGGCCGATGGTGAGGGACGATGGGAGCTGGAGTCCAATCACATCTGGAGGGTTACAGGGTCCCCATCCATGAATAGGCATTTAGAACTGATCTGTGTGGTTGGAGCATCTGCTTTGCATGCAGAAGGTCCCAGGTTCAATCCCTGATGGCATCGCCAGGTGTGTCTGGGAAAGAACCCTGTCTGAAAATCTAGAAGGATGCTGCCAGTTGGTGCAAACAGTACTGATGCAGATGGACCAAGGATCTGACCTCAGTATAAGTTAGTTTCCTGTGGTTCTGGGTTCCTAATGGGACTTGCTCCCAGGTACAACTGCTCAGAATTGCATCATTAAGTGTGTATCCGGGGTGGCATTCAATCTGCCTTAACTTTCATTTTCTCCATTTCAGCCAGTGGCTCTGAGGTTGCACAGGTGCCCGTTCCAGGTGAGCTCTTGTTGCGAAAGAGAAACCAGCACTTGAAGCTGCGTCTTATAGATCACTGCAGAGATCTGGGAAAGGGTTCCTAAATGATGCCTACATTGTTGCTGAATCCTTGCCCATTTTAGCTTCCTCCTGCAAACTCCTCCCGTTGAGCCTATTGGACAGTGTCCATGATGTAATGGGCAGGCCTGTTCCCGGCCAGTGGTGGCTGGTGCCCATTTGTAGGGTGGAAGGCAGGGAGCCCAACAGTAGGTGGCGCCAGAGGCAAATGATTGAGTCAGAGACAATTCATTCCAATTTTGTCCCCATCCTCCGCCCTGGTCAGGGCTGGAGTCAGGTGCAGATCAGCACGAAGGTAATAAGTCACTGATGCCAGCGAAGTTAACTCTTCATTCAAGTAAACCAAAATACAGCTCAGGCCTAGAAGTCTCAGCAACACTTCCTTGTTGGTCTTGCCCTGATGTCACAGTTGTGAGGACTGAAGGTCCCTGCCTTCTCACCCCTCACTAAGGCTCCTCCTCTCCAGGGTTTTTCTTATGCAGTCTCAAACTGTGTCTGCGCACAACTAGTCTCTGCTCTGCTCTTTTCATTTCTCTGTGTGTCCCCAGAGACCAGGGAGGAGGGGTGATGATCGCAGCAGGAGGGGGAGATTCCCTGGACTCTTCAGCCGCCTCTTGATCTCACCCTTCTGCAGCCTCTGCTTTCACTTCAGAGTCTGAACCGCACTCTGCCACAGACTCTTCCTGCTCACTAAACCCTGTTGCCTCTCCAGCTTCTAATGCCTTCCAGTCTTCTCCGTCTTCTCCCTCTGACAGCTCATGGTCGTCCCGCCACCACTCCCCAGGCTCTGAGCCTTCTCCTCTTGGGGGTTCCCTTGGGGGGCTCCCCAGCTGGTGCCTCCCTCCCCTCCTCTGCATCCAGCCAGTCCATGACAGCCCTGCTGAGTTCCTCAAGGACAACCCTGGGACTAAGGAGGAGGAATGTGGCAGGCAATTCTGCACCATGGACTGCAGGCAGGCAAGGGAGGGCAGGTTGAGTTTTGCAGGGTGTTGTCCCATTTGCTCTAATGGACCGGCCTTGTTCTCCCAGAGGTCCGGCTAGTCAATGGGCGCAGCCGCTGCCAAGGACGCGTGGAGATCTTCTACAACAACACCTGGGGCACGGTGTGCGACGACGACTGGGACATCGTGGACGCCAACGTGGTCTGCCGCCAGCTGGGCTGTGGCCATGCCATCGCCATGCCGGCCACCCTCTCCTTCGGCCAGGGGCGTGGGCCCATCTTCCTGGACAACGTGGACTGCAAAGGCAGAGAGGCAGCCCTCAGCGAGTGCAGCAGCCACGGCTGGGGCATCCACAACTGTTACCACTACGAGGACGTGGCTGTCACCTGTAATGGTACAAAGGTTTGGGTCTGTCTGGTGGCGGTGGCAGGAGGGAGAGGGGTGAAGCAGGCTTATTTACTGCATTTATATCCCACCTTTTCCCCCTCCCCAGAGCTCAAGGTGGGACACATGGTTCTCCCATCCTCATTTAATCCTCACAACAACCCTGTGAGGTAGGTTAGGCTACAGGAAGTCAGCGACTGGCCAGAGATCACCCAGTGAGCTTCATGGCAAAATGTGGGATTTTAACCCTGGTCTCCTAGGTCTTTGCCTGACACTCTAACCACTGCACCCCACTGTCCTGCAGGGGACACTAAGGAACCCTGTGTATCTTAAACAGGGTGGAGGAAAGGCAGGATAGAAACATAAAAAGTTATGACGGTAATAAAATTGCATGGGGATTAAATGATATTTCTAAAAATAAAAGGATTCTTCTCATTTTTATTATTTATATACCGCCCTATACCCAGAGGTCTCAGGGGGGTTCACATAAAAAGATCACAGTATATAAAAATAAAAGCAATAACCCAATAATACCCTCCCCAAAGAGCAACATTTTAAAAGAGTATGGGATGTTGATCAGGTCAACCAAAGGCTTGGTTAAAAAGGAACGTTTTTGCCTGGTGCCTAAAGGTGTAGAATGAAGGATACCACATTTGTTTGACTGCTGTTTTGATTTCTTACCTCCCCCCCACCATGAGGTCACAGGGTGGGTTACAGTAATTTAAAAATACAATATTAAGATCAGTTACAGTTACAAGAATAGGGTGGGCCCTATATATTTGTACAAACACCCCAATCTCTGAATGCTGAAAGACTTCCAGGTTCAGTTTCCTTGGAATGAATGTCAGTGGAGACTGTGGTGTCTTTAGGATATATGGTTTTATTTACACATATATACCACCTGAGCATAGGATGGAGGGGCTCACACTCCTCCTCTCCAGGGTCTTTCCCACGCAGTCTCAGGCTGGGTCTGCACACAACCACCCTCTGCTCTGCCCATTTAATTTCTCTACGGGTTCTAGGAAGCCAGCAGGAGGGGAGCAGTAGGAGGTTGAGAATCTCTGGCCTCTGCTTCTGCCTTGGAGTCTGAACTGTGCTCTTCCACAGCTCTTCCGGTTCACTAAACCCTGTTGCCTTTCAGCTTCCGACACCACCTCCTCCCAGTCTCCTCCTGCTCCTCACCATCCCACCTCCAATCTTCTGGCTCTGAGCCTTCCTCCCCTGGGGGTTCTCTTGGGGGTTCCCCAGCTGGTTTCTCCCACCATTCTTCTGCATCCAGCCAGTCCATGACATTTGGACAGCATTTAAATGGTATGAAATGCCGCCTCTAAGTTGTTTACATAAAATATGCGTCAGAAAATAGTGATGAAATCAACATACTTTAAAGACAAGCAGACGTTTGTTAAAAGTGAAATATAGATAAAATCAGCAGTTTTATAGAAAAAAACAAATGTACCTAATAAAATTACAGGTGTGCCTGAATAAAAACATTTTTAGCTGGTATCAGAAACAATAAAATGAAGGAGCCTATTGTAACCCACCCTGAGACCTGTTAGTGAAAGGCAGGAAATACTAATAAATATTATTACTACTACTACTTCTAATAGGCAGTCAAATGTCATCAACCACAAAGGATTTATCTAAGAAATTAATTGAACAAGTTGACTGGCCCTGCTTAAAAGGTTGGTGGTATACATGTTTGCATGCATAGCAGAGGGCAAGCAAATACTGTTGATGGAGATGATTGACTGACGCTCATCCTTCTGTTGGGTTGTTTGTTTTTGCAGAGCTGTTGCCCACCCAAGCATCCAGAGGACCAATCAGCAAAGCAGCCACCGCCTCGTTGCAAAATGGGGAAAGTGAGTGCTTTTTGGATTCACATGAGGAGCTGTCCTCAGCTAGCACAATTCGCAATAGCAACACGATACATGGGACGCGGGTGGCGCTGTGGGTAAAAGCCTCAGCTCCTAGGGCTTGCCGATTGAAAGGTCGGCGGTTTGAATCCCCACGGCGGGGTGCGCTCCCGTTGCTCGGTCCCAGCGCCTGCCAACCTAGCAGTTCGAAAGCACCCCTGGGTGCAAGTAGATAAATAGGGACCGCTTACTAGCAGGAAGGTAAACGGCGTTTCCGTGTGCGGCTCTGGCTCGCCAGAGCAGCGATGTCACGCTGGCCACGTGACCCGGAAGTGTCTCCGGACAGCGCTGGCCCCCGGCCTATAGAGTGAGATGGGCGCACCAACCCCAGAGTCTGTCAAGACTGGCCCGTACGGGCAGGGGTACCTTTACCTTTACCTTTACATGTACATAGTGTTGCTGTTATTCATATCCTAACTTATAATAAAAATGTAAAGGTCTCATCAAGCTGCAGTTCTTAGGACTGCCAACAGGTGACGCTGTAAACTGCAGTGCGATGAGAGGCTGTTGCTGCTAATGGTTGCCTTCCTCATTCTTGGTTACCAGGTGCTGCAACTGCAGGAGGGGGAATGAAGGAGAGAAACTATTTGTTTCCTTTCTCCTGCTGTAGCAGCTGATGCCGCCACCACCAATAATGGGAAAACAAAGGAGAGATAGTCACCATCTACTTGCTTCCTGCAAGGCTCTTTCCACCTGGCCTAGGGGGCAGGGCCCATACACACCAGCCCTACTGAAGAGGCTCCTCATGAGGCCAGAGGAACATCACACGGCGAATGTTTTATTGATTTAATATGTTGTACACCAGGGGCGCAGGGATGCGGGTGGCACTGTGGGTTAAACCACAGAGCCTAGGACTTGCCGATCAGAAGGTCGGCGGTTCGAATCCCCACGATGGGGTGAGCTCCCGTTGCTCGGTCCCTGCTCCTGCCAACCTAGCAGTTTGAAAGCACATCAAAGTGCAAGTAGATAAATAGGTACCCCTCCAGCGGGAAGGTAAATGGCGTTTCCGTGCGGTGCTCTGGTTTGCCAGAAGCGGCTTAGTCATGCTGGCCACATGACCCGGAAGCTTTACGCCAGCTCCCTCGGCCAGTAAAGCAAGATGAGCGCTGCAACCCCAGAGTCGGCCATGACTGGACCTAATGGTCAGGGGTCCCTTTACCTTTACCTAAACCAGGGGTAGGCAACCTAAGGCCCGTGGGTCGGATGAGGCCCAATCACCTTCTCAATCCGGCCTGCAAATGGTCTCGGAATCAGTGTGTTTTTACATGAGTAGAATATGTCCTTTTATTTAAAATGCATCTCTGGGTTATTTGTGGGGCATAGGAATTTGTTCATTTTTTTTGGGAAAATATAGTCTGGCCCACCACATGGTCTGAGGGACGGTGGACCAGCCCATGGCTGAAAAAGGTTGCTGACCCCTGCTGTAAACCGCTTTGAGATTTTTATTAAAAATATAAAGCTGTATAGAAATTAGAATAAAATAAAAAAAACACCTGCACTGCGGCCACTACTAAAATGCAGGTTCCTTTCTTGGGCTTCCCTTAGCGGAGGCAGTCTGGATGATCCCAGGGGTCCCTTCCAAGTCTACAATTTGTACCCTGACTCTCCCTATCCCTCTTCCAGGCGATGGGAGCATCCGGCTGGTGAGCGGTGCCAACTCTTGCCAGGGCCGGGTGGAGATATTCTTCAAAGGGAACTGGGGCACGGTGTGTGACGATGACTGGGGGCTGAGCGATGCAGCTGTGGTGTGCAAGCAGGTGGGCTGTGGGCATGCTGTAGATTACAGGACCAATGCCTACTTCGGCTACGGCACGGGGCGCATCCTCCTCGACAACGTCAACTGCGACGGGAGCGAGCCGCACCTCTCAGCCTGCTACAGCCTGGGCTGGGGCATCCATAACTGTGGTCACCACGAGGATGCTGGCGTCATCTGCTCAGGTGGGTGGACCCCTCAGGGCTTGGGGCAGCCGGGCAGGCGAAGGGGGCAGCCGCCCTGAGTGGGAAGTGCTGTAGCCTAGTGGTTAGAACATCTGCTTGTCAGCAGGAGGCTGTAGATCCAGTCCCCAGCGGCATCCCCAGGTAGGGATGGGGAGGGGGGAGAATCCTGCCTGAAACTGTGGGGAGCTGCCAATCAGTGTAGACAATACTGAGTTAGTTGTATCTATAGTTTGACTCCATGTGAGGCAGCTTCCTGCTGAACCAGGGTGGATAAAAATCAATGATTTTTTTAAAAAATCAAAAAATCGAATTTTTAAAAATTTAAATCGAATTTTTAAAAATTTAAATCGGATTTTTAAAATAAAATAAAATCCGTTTGGATGAAAAATCTTTCCAAAGATAGTTTTCGACTTAAGTTACTTTATAGTCCAAAGGCTATTCATCAGGAAATAAGGATTTGTTTTAAGTTTTTCATGTGTGCTAAAACTCAGTCTATTTTTTTTAAAAAAAACCCTGTTTAACCACATCAGTTAACAAACATGGATACATATGCTATAATGTTACTGTTTTAGTTAAATAAATTGTTTAAATTGTTATTAAGGAAATGATTATTTTTCTCCTTCCAATAAAGTACAGCAGAAAAGTTGTCCAAATATAAACAGTTAACTTATTAAACCTCAGAATTGTTTTATAATTATCTATGTATTTCTAATAGTATAACCAAATCAGTAATTTTTGATATAACTGTAAAAGCTACTCTGAAAATTTATTATTCCAAAAACGAAACCTTCATCTGGTGGTAAATATTAAGATTATACCAGCAAGAATGCGTCTTTCTGTTAAAAAAATGATTTAAATCAAGTCTTACTGACTAGTGATTTAAATCGTGATTTAAATTGATTTGATTTAAATCAAATCCACCCTGTGCAGAACCTTGGAGAGCACCAAGATTTGCTCCCATAGAGTTGAAAAGGGCCACAAGTGTCACCTAGTGCAAACCCCCTACAATGCAGGAATCTTTTTGCCCAATGTGGGCGTGGTGCTCGAACACACAACATGGAGATATAGAGTCTCATCCTCTACCAGCAAGATCTAGGGATGGAATGAGGCCTTTCATCTTCCCAGAGGCCAGGAAACTCATCCTGGGACCCACTCCTTTCCCGAGGGGAGGAAGGCCTTAAAAGGGCAATCCTCTCGATCAGAGCCTGACACCCTGGCTCCTCGCTCCTTGTTAAACCACTCTATCAAGCCCTCTTCCCAGGGAACTCTGGGAATTGTAATTCCCTGAGGGGACTAGGGGACCTCCTAACAACTCTCAGCACCTTTAACGAACCACAGTGTTGTGGACTGGCTGGATGCAGAAGAGTGGGGGGAAGGCACCAACCGGAGAACCCCCGGGGGAAGAAGGCTCAGAGCCAGGGTGTGCTGGTCCCGTGGGTTTCCGTGAGGCGTGGTCCGAGTCCAGTCCGAGGTCGAAGGTGCAGTATTGAGGCCGTCCGTCAAAGCTGAAGCTGGGTCCAAGGCAGGGAATCGGGCGAGGTCAGGAGATCGGGCAGGACAGGGTACAGGCAGGAACTGGCTACCAACAACATTGCTCCCGCAACTTGGGACTGGGGCTGGCTGGCTTTTATCTGCCCCGAGGCATAGGGCGGCCCCAGTCCACAGGTGACTCACCTCTCCTGACCTGGAGGCGAGCACTCCTCCTGCGGGAACTTAGTTCCCTCCGCCTCTCTGCCCTGAACCTCTGCAGCTCAGGAGAGGCTGGAGGGTTACTGGACCCAGAGGCAACCTCAGCCTCCCCTGACGGGGCTGAGAGTGGAGCACCTGCAGGCAATGGGTCCTCCATCACCTCAGGAGCCAGAGCAGACTCAGCTGGTGCCTGTAGCTGAGGATCCAGCACAGGTGAGGACCCTTCAGGCTCAAGCCCCAGCCCTGGCTCAGCTGGTTCTGGAGGTGGGGAATCCTATGCAGGCTGGGATTCCTCAGGTTCAGCCTCTGAGTCTGAATCCCAGGCCATCACACAGGGAAGTGGTGGTGGGACAACAATGCGTGGTCAGAGGAAGAAGAGGCGCGGAGGAGGTGTCAGAAGCTGAAGAAGCAACAGGGTTTAGTGAGCAGCAAGAGGCTGGGGCAGAGAGCTGTACAGAATCTGAGGCAGGAGAGGAGGGAGATCAAGAGACAGAGTGGAGGCAGGCTGCTGAAGAATCCAGGGAGTCTCCCCCTCCTGCTGTG
Source organism: Podarcis siculus (assembly GCA_034642415.1). Lineage (NCBI taxonomy): Eukaryota > Metazoa > Chordata > Lepidosauria > Squamata > Lacertidae > Podarcis > Podarcis siculus. The sequence continues at coordinate 12,723,375 of JAXCMG010000018.1, forward strand.
AACAGCTCCTCTTTCCCCTGGTCTCCCAGAACATGCGGAGGAGTGAAAAGGGCAGAGCAATGAGAGACTAGACGAAGGAGCCTAAGATTGCTCGGGAAAGACCTGGTGGAGGAGGAATCTTAGGGAGTGGTGGGAAGGCAGGGGACCTTCAGTGTTTGCAACTGCCTCACTGGGGCAAGACCTACTGGGAAGAGCTGCTGGAAATTCTAGGCTTGCACCGTTTGGGTTTCTTGAATAAAACATTAAATTCACTGACTTGCTTTGATTGATGACCTATTGTTGTCTCTTTCTAGGTCTCGGGATGACCACGACCACAGCTGCCACCACCTCAGTGGCTCCCAACTATGAACAGTCATTCACTGATACAGTCACAGGTAAGGGAAAACCTGCTGTTGCTAATCCCACCCACCACAAAACCCCAAGGGGGACAGTTTATGTTTCCATGACTTCAAAGATATAGGAGCACACTCGTGTTTTCTGCACACCTGGGACAATGCTGGTTGTGATCATAGATTGGTGGTGGAGAACTTTTGGCCTATGGGGACCTAGTTAGATCCACCAGGCTTCAGATCCTAACCCCACCCCTGTCATAGATGCACAAGCCAGTTCTGCACTCCAACCCCAATCTGGTGAAATTGGAAGAGAACCATATTTGACCCATTGTTACTGGGGAAGGGTCAAACCTGAAATGAAACTTTGCACTATGCAGAAATATACAGTAGTGTTATAGGTCTGGAGGGTCAGTCTGGATGATACCTGTGGGTCCCTTCTAGGCCTGTGATCCTGTACCTAGTGAAGTTTAGAGTCTATTAGAAAAGGCTGTTGAACCAGTCAGACAAGTTTCTTTGTAAGATAATGGCCTGAGCCTAGCCAGTTGAGTACTGCCATGTACATGTCCAAACAGGCTGCTCTGTTGCCATAGAGACAAATGGGTGGGCCTTTCCCCACCTCACCTGCCTGAATGCAACCTCCTCCTAGGAGGGAGAACAGCAGGCCAAGGGGGACTTTATGTGGGGGTCAGGGAGAATGTTTTTGACTGCTGCTGGAAGCTGGAGATACAGAGACATGCCTTGATCTGTGCTGGACCCAAAACTGTGAGTTTGGGGCTTCCCTGGAATTGAATGAGGAAGCAAGATCTGGTGGGGTGTTGATGCTACGAGCCCTTTCCATCCTGCTCAGACTGTATATATATGTAAATAAAACGATATACCCTAAAGACACCACCATCTCCACTGACCTTCATTCCCAGGAAACCAAACCCTAGGCAAGTGCAGGCACCCCGGAGTCCCTCACCGCTTGGAGATTGGGGTCCTGAAAGCTGCAGATCAAATCTCTATTAAAGGACCAGCAGGAGAGGTGCAGTTAAAAACATAGTCCCAGAAGCTGAGGCCAAAACACAGGGTTGCCTTCCTGCCTCGTGGCTTGCCCATCTGTGTCCAAAGGCAACTGGTGAGATATAATTGGAGGCCGGATGTTGTTGTGATGACAGGATATGTATTTTTGCAGTCACAGATGGTCGAGACCAGCCTTCTCCTGAGACGGAGATGATGGTGACCTCAGCCCTTCTCCTGCTAGAAAGAAGAAGTAAGTGTTTGTGTGCCCTTTGTCGATGGAAATAAAGCTTCATCAGAGATGTAAAAACCTGCAAAGAAGAGACTGAGAGAGCTGGAGGTTGAGGGGACAGTCTCGCTGATGGGAAGGTGTTTATTTCAGACAATGTGAAAACAGACCCAGCAGCAGGAAGGATGAAGCCCTGGTGTTTCCTCTCTCTCGTCCCATAACATCCGCTTTGTGTCCATTTAAGCGACAGGGAACCTGAGCTCTCCTGGTGTTGTTGCACTACGATTCCCATCAGCCCCAGCAAGTGTGGCCAGCAGACAAGGATGATGGGAGTTGTAGTTCAGCAATACATTTAGAGCCACAGCCCCACCCCCAATGTCAGGTTTCTATAGTCCAGCTTTCCCTGTTTAGGCAGCCCCTATTTCCCGTGTCCTTGGTAAACCACTGCCCCTGTTTCCACCTCCATACACTATGCTGGTGTGAGTTGCTAGCACTGAACTTTCTCCAAGTCCCAGTCCCTATTCTCTGCATCTCTGAAAGGGTGGGAGGAGGAGGCAGGTGCATGTTGTCTGTAGAAGTTTGTGCATGGGCACTGAGGCCCCTTGCTTAGAATCATAGTCATAGAATTGCAGAGTTGGAAGTGGGGCTTGAGAGTCATCTAGTCCAGCCCCCTGCAATGCAGGAATATGCAACTGTCCCATACAGGCATCAAACCTGCAACCTTGGCGTTATTAGCACCACTCCCTAACCAACTGAGCTATCCAGCAACTATTGATACAGGCTGTTTCTAAAGCAACAGAATTCATGAGGGTCAAGGCCCCCTTGCCAGTACTCTTGCCACTCTCTGAAAAAGTGAAACAGGAGAGAGAGAAAAACCAGGAGCTGGAATGTCCACAAGGTCCCAAATCAAAGGAAAAGTGGACATGGGGGATGCCCTGCCATGTGACATCATAGAATCACAGAATCATAGAGTTGTAGAGTTGCAAGGGATCCCGAGGGCCATCTGGTCCAATTCCCTTGCAATGCATGGATCTCCGCTAATGTCTTCCTGACAGATGGCCACCCAACCTCCGCTTAATAACCTCCAAGGAAGGAGAGTCCACTACCTTCCATAAGTCACTCCGGCCTTTTCTCCCCTTCCGTTTTCTGACCAGCAGGTGGTGGCATACGACTAGCAAACGGGAACAGCAGTTGCCAAGGGCGGGTGGAAGTCCTGTACGGGGACTCCTGGGGGACCGTCTGTGACGACGACTGGGACTTCCCCAACGCCCAGGTGGTCTGCCGGCAGGTGGGCTGCGGCTCGGCGGTGGTGGCCACCGTGCTGGGCTACTTCGGCTACGGCACCGGACCCATCCTCCTGGACAACGTGGACTGCGCTGGCACGGAGACTGACCTGTCCGACTGCTTCAACCTGGGGTGGGGGCAGCACAACTGCGGGCACCACGAAGACGCCGGCGTCATATGCAGAGGTGAGAGGGACAGGTGGAAAGGAGGGGTTGTGGTTTCATCGTAGGGTTGGAAGCCCCCCGCCCCCAAGGGTGATCTAGTGCAACCCCCTGCTGTGCAGGAATCAAAGCTAATGAATCCCAGACAGGCAGCTCTCCAAAACCTCCAGTGGATCAGAGAATTTTGGGAGAGAGAAATAACCTGGCGTTATAAAATGTAAACAGCACAGGTTCCCCTGGGATGCCTCCAAGCTGTCAGTCTTTTGCAGGAGGGAGTTGTGTGTTTATCAGAATCTTAGTTCTGTGTGATTAAAGGGGACCAAAGTTCTCTTGTCACCCCAGCACAACAAATCCACATAAAACACACACACACAGCAGACTTTTTTGTGGTGCGGAAAATGACTGAGAAATAATGCATTGAAAAGTGTGGGATGAATGAATGATTAACAGCAAGACATGTAAACAGCTCATGAGGGAATCAGGACAATTGCTCCTTGTCATAGGCGCCACCTTGTAAAATAAAATAAAAAATGCATGGTAGGAAGTTGGACTGGAATAGATGGCCCTTCCAGCTCTCCAATTCTCTATGAAGTCAGTGTTTTTATTTCTAAATAAACTTTCAAGGTTGGGTATTTTATTGTCTTGTTCCACCATTCCTCCAAGGTGCTCAAAGCGGCATGCATACTTCCTGCCCTATTTTATTCTCACAACAATCCTGTGAGGTGGATTAGGCTGAGAGGCTGTGACTGACTCCAAGGTCACTCAGTGACCTTCCTGGCTAAGGGTCCCAGTACAGGTCCCTGAACCCCAGTCTCCCAGGTCCTAGTGCAACTCTAACCACTGCACTGCACTTCCCAGTGCCTTTCTGTGTGATGTGTGTGGGGTGCGTGCCTCTACGCTGTTAAATGTACCCCTTGCTTTTTCCCTGGTCCCAGGTGCAGAAGAATCTGGAGATCTCTTCCAAGAAGACCCTTTTGCCACCACCACTTCAACCACCACACGTCCCAAGGATGGTATGTGGGGCACAGGACCTCTAGCTCCCCGCTTGCCGACTCTCAGCTGAAACCCCTGACATTTGGCAGGAACAGGGCAAGAGGCTGCTCTAGGTGGCTGCCTAGGGCAAGATTTCTCAGGGGGCAGCACTATGGTAACAGAAGAGGGGTTGTCTTTTCTGTGACAGCCCTTCAGGTATTTGAAGATGGCTATCATATCTCCCTCTCAGTCTTCTCTTCTCCAGACTAAACATACCCAACTCCCTCAAACATTCCTCACAAGGCTTGGTTACCAGACCCGTCATCATCTTGGTCTCCCTCTCTGCCTGCCTTCCAGCTTGTCTATGTCTTTCTTGTGGTGCTCAGAACTGGTCCCAGGACTCCTGGTGGGATCTAATCAGCTAAGGTCATCCTGAATCCTGATTGTGTGTTGTGCAGTATAAGCTTTAAAAAAAACCACAGTATTGTGATGGATGAGTTGCCTTTGCTTGATCAAACAGAACAGTGGCCCACAAAAGTTGAACCCCCCAGGCCTGAAAATTATACAGGTATTCCCTTGCTTAGCTTTACACACACATAGAAATTAAGTCACATTCTCAGAGGGAAAGCGTGCTTGTGTTATTCGAGCTGGATGCCTGATTCAGCAGGAATAAGAGGGTACCTGCTCTCTATCGGGCTCGCTTGAGGCTGAGTTTTTCCTGCACAAGCATTCTTGACACGTCCTTAATACAGTCTGAGTAAGCAGATTCTCCTAATATCCTTAATGCACTCTGAGTAATAGGAATCAGAAGATTTCCCTTACGGTAGGTGGAGGAACAGATTTGCATAAAGATGCTGGAGAAATTATTCACAGCCAGAACAGTGAACCGTCTAGAGGTGCGGTGGACAGACTCCTCTTTGGAGGAAATCTGAGCTTGTGCAGAGTGCATTATTATTTTTTCAAAAAAAATTATTCATTTTATAACACAAATAAACAAACAGGAAAACAAACAATACAAACAGATTCTTGTCTTATCCTTATTTTTTTCTAAACATTGTTAGGTGGGCTTCTCCAAGTCCCCCCTATCTGATTTTCATTTTACCTCATCTTTAGCAGTTTACATATATCATAATTTCTAACCATTTTTTTAATCTCACTTACTTTAACCATAAAAATCTTCACATTTTATCACTTGCAAATAATACTATTTTAAAATACACTATCTTCTACTTCTAACCCTGCTGCCTAAATCCATTTCCAAAGCTATTCTAAGATTTAAATATTAACATATTTTTTCAAATATTCCTTAAACTTCTTCCAATCTTCTTCCACCGTCTCTTCTCTCTGGTCTCGTAGTCTCTCGGTCAGTTTGGCAAGTTCCATATAGTCCATCATCTTCATCTGCCATTCTTCTATAGTTGGTAAATATTGTTTCTTCCAATTCTTCGCTAGCAATATTCTCGCAGCTGTTGTGGCATACAGAAAAAAGTACCGTATTTTTCGCTCTATAAGATGCACCAGACCACAAGACGCACCTAGTTTTTGGAGGAGGAAAACAAGAAAAAAAATATTCTGAATCTCAGAAGCCAGAACAGCAAGAGGGATCGCTACGCAGTAAAAGCAGCAATCCCTCTTGCTGTTCTGGCTTCTGGGATAGCTGCGCAGCCTGCATTCGCTCCATAAGACGCACACACATTTCCCCTTACATTTTAGGAGGGAAAAAGTGAGTCTTATAGAGCAAAAAATACGGTAACATTGTGCAGAGCGCATTATTGGCTCAGCTGAGGAGCAACAGGGAAAACTGGGTGGTGGCCGGTGGCACAGCCATTGAGTTGGTGGGGCACAGATTAGTTTTTTTTGGGGGGGAGCTTCACTTAAGCCTTGTGACACCCGCCCCCCTATGTTTCCCCTATTTGCAGGCTTCCTCCGCCTGGTCAATGGGAGCCACCGCTGCGAAGGGCGGGTGGAGATGTTCTACCTGTCTCAGTGGGGGACGGTGTGCGACGACGCTTGGGACCTCAAGGACGTGAAGGTGGTGTGCAGGCAACTGGGCTGTGGGGGGGCCTTGGCTGCCTGGGGGGAGGCCCGCTATGGCCAAGGGACTGGCTACATCTTCCTCGACAACCTCAAGTGCAAAGGCGACGAGAGCTCCCTGCTGCGCTGCTCCCACATCCGCTGGAACGTGCACAACTGCGACCACTCGGAAGACGCGGGAGCTCTCTGCAGGCTCCTGTGATGCGCCGGAAGGTACGGCCTGATCCAGGCAAAGGCTGGCATGTGCTTCCCCTGTTCCCGAGGAGGCTTGCATGCAGCTTATCTGCTGGGGTTGATGGGTAGGGGGTGCTACCTTGAGAGAGCTGGCCAAGAACTGGACGAGGAGACGTCTGGGTCCAAAGGGTCAGTGGCGAGGTGTGTGGGTCTGCTTGGGGTAATCCAGCTCCTCCTGCACCTCTTCCTTGACCTCGGGTTCCAGGTCTAAGCAGGGGTGGACCCTGAGAGTCAACTCTTGCCTGTATTGCAGCGCCACCAGAGCTGCGAGTGGCCACAGGGTGGTATTTCAAGTCCATGTGATCAGGTGACTTGCCTGGTTGCTAAGCAACACCCCCTTTCAATAGGGACAGAATTAACCCTTAAGGTACAAACGGAATGACCTGTGCCGTTGCACTTCCAACACAATCGGCTATGGGATTTCTGGGCTGTGCAATTAAATTGGACTTGTCAAAGAAATAACTTGCATTAAGTTATTTATTTGAAAAGTCAAACGTAAGCACATTAAATAAATAAACAAACAAATAACGGATTAATGCAGAAACAGGGTGGAATGGATTTATGAGTGAACCTAAGGCTGGGAATGGATGGATTAAAATGAAAACAGCAACAACAAAAAACTTGATTTTGATAGGTGCTGTTCAGCAGAAATATGCCAATAGGCTAGAACTTCTTTGGAAAGCAGCATTCATATTTTAGAATACAGCGACTCTCAACTCATGCTGGGGTTATGCTCTGGGGATAATGCATAAAGCCAAAATCGCGTATTGTGTTTTCAGTGGCAGGTGGAGTTTCCAAAGTCCTTTTCCCCAGATGCCCTCCCCCTTTCCAACCCCCCCTTTATTATTATTTTTTGGGGGGCAAGTGCAGAAAGCTGAATGCATGCAAGTTAAATGTGCCTAAGTTGTGAGTTGCCTGTGGCCATATCATCTGAAGAGCCTTTGCAAAAATGTAAAATGAAGCTACAGTACCTATTTAAAATAAAGTGGGTTCTCAAGCATTTGCAAAGGAACCATCAGCCCCTGTCAGACACAGGTATGGGATTGGAGGCGGCGGATGCCTTTGAGTCTGGCTACCTTCCTGCTCTCCCTTTTAAACAATAACCTTGCTTCGGGAGCGGTTCCTGCCTCATCTCAAATTAACTGGGCAAAATGGGCCCTTCCTCTTTCAGACGGGTGTCGCCAGCCGTCGCAAGGACAGCGCTCCAGCTGTGGGAGCCTCAGCTTCCTCCGACGGTGGCTGAAATCTTCTCGTTCCAATGGTGCCTTTGCAGCCTTTGTGTGTGCCTGTGTACACGTGTGTAAATCTCTGTATAAAAATTGGTGTATGTACCTCACATAGAGAACACCCTCTACCCCACTGCTGCAGCCAGGAAGACTGCTTTTCGCTCATCGCCTCAGTCAGGGGGTGGGGACCCTTTTCATCCCGAGGGCCGCATTCCCTCGTGGAGTAGTCTGCCGGGGGCCAGGTACCAGTGGTGGGGCAGGGCACAGACAAAAGTGGGGGGACGGACACAAAGGACAGGATTCTTTCCTTTGGCCAGCAGGCTGTGTTCCAGTGGTGCACAAAACCTGCCAGAGGTTTCTACACCTTTGCATGTACATTTCTCCATCATCCAGCGAAGCAAGTGGTCAGTTCATGGATTAAGGACACATTGCAGCCAGGAAAAAGCACCTGAGGAGGGCACAGAGCAGGCCTGAGAGATGTAGAGGGAGTCCCAGGCCCCACTCAAACACCATCCATTGAAAGCACTCTTGGACACCTCTTCAAAGAGTCATGGCTTCCCCCAAAGAATTCTGGGAGACGGAGACAGAGTTCATTCAGGGTGCTGGAAGTTGTTAGAAGACTCTTATTGCTCTCAGACCCTCCAAGGGTCCCTATTTAACAGAAGCCATCCCAGTTTCTGGTCTGATCCCTGAATGCCCCACTTTTCCTCAGGATGTCCCTATTTTCATCAGAGGAATGTTGGAGGGTAAAGGTAAAGGGACCCCGACCATTAGGTCCAGTCATGGCCGACTCTGGGGTTGCGGCGCTCATCTTGCTTAATTGGCTGAGGGAGCCGGCGTACAGCTTCCGGGTCATGTGGCTAGCATGACTAAGCCACTTCTGGCAAACCAGAGCAGCGTACGGAAATGCCGTTTACCTTCCCGCTGGAGCGGTACCTATTTATCTACGTGCACTTTGACGTGCTTTCGAACTGCTAGGTTGGCAGGAGCAGGGACCGAGAAATGGGAGCTCACCCCATTGCGGGGATTCGAACTGCCGACCTTCTGATCGGCAAGTCCTAGGCTCTGTGGTTTAACCCACAGCGCCACCTGCGTCGCGCCATTAATGAGTCATGGTTCCCAAAGTGGTTTAACGGTCAATCCTTCTTCATGGGGAACTCTGGGAATTGTATCTCTGTGAGGAAAATGGGGGCCACCTAATAATTCCCAGCACCCCCCTGAACAAACAACAGCTCCCATAATTCTTGGGGGAAGCCATGACTCTTTGAGGTAGCATCATAATGCTCTCTGTGAGGGGAATTGGAGGGTATCCTGACAAGTCTCTGCATGCTTGACCAGCTACAAACCTCCCCCAAAGAAAACTGGGAGCTGTAGTTTGCTAAGGGTGCTGGGCGTCATCAGGAAACCTCTAATACCCTCACAGAGATACATACCCCAGAGCTCCCTTTGAAGAGAGGTTGATTGTTAAGCCACTATGGACAGGGCTGGCCCAAGACATTTTGTCACCTGAGGCAAACCACCAAATGGCACCCAATTCCCTGCCAGGGAAGGAGGGGAAGAAGGGGTGAGTCAGGATCTATATCTGGAACAAGGGGGGTGGGATAAAGATCTATATTTGTATCTTCTGCCCCTGTGGATCCTGCCGCCTGAGGCGGTTGCCTCACCTGGTCTCATGGGAGGGCTGGCCCTGACTATGGGAATTGTAGCACTGTGAGGGGAATAGGCACCTCATTAACAAACTACATCTCCCAGGATTTGATGGAGTTGAAACCATTTTATTGGGAATAATCTCTAACACGCATTCAGAATGAATAGCAGAAGGGAAAACACCAGAAATTTGTCTTTGCAACAGCAAAGGAAAGGAGATGCTGGAGATTGAACCTGAGAACTTCTGCATGCGAAGAAAGGGCTCTATCACGGAACCCCAGCATTGCAGGGGGTTGGACTAGATGACCCTTAAGGTCCCTTCCAAAGTGACAATTCTGCAATTCCCCTGATATGAAGAAAGGGTTAAGCTCTTTTGCAGTTTTGGGTGCTCTGAATCTATGGAGGGAGAGAAAAGAAACATGCCTGTAAGCTCTGATTTCCTCCTCTTAATGCTTATTTAGAATATCCAAGGCTAAGCAGACACATATCCTCCTTCCAGGGAGCAACACGCAGGCTCAGCGGTGGAATTACCATTCCATTCAGTTTATGAAACACCTTCCAGGCGAGTCTCAATGTGATTTGCAAACCAGCCATGAAAGCAATGGAAAATGGTTTTTTTAAACAGTACAAACAAATAACTAAAGAGAGGTCTTAAAAAGCCACATGCCTAAGGCAGAGATCTTTCCACCCATCCGGATTGTTCCTGGAAAGCGCAGATAGAGGGCGCCAATGAGAATTCTGTTCCACAGAAGCAGGGGCCGCCACGTTGAAGGCCCTGCTGCAGTGCAGGCTTTTGAGATCTATGACCCACGCTGGGTGTGTAAGGGATAAGGCGGACCCTCAAGTCACCAGGTCCTGAAACAGTGTAGGGACATATATGTCTGTACCTTGAAGTCGGCCCCATGGCAGACTGGCAGCCGATGCGATTTCCGCAAGCAAGGTAGTTATAAACAGGCGGGAGTTTGCCCCCCACAAGCAATCTATAGCCCTCCTCTTCTGCAGCCCCTGGATCAACCTGAGTAATCCATGATTACTTAGAAGCAAGCCCCTTTCAGGTACCCAAGACTTACTGCCAGGTAAGTGGGCACAGGACTACAGCCTTATTCATTAAAAAATAAAAAATAAATCCTCCTTAACGTTTGGTGCTGGGTTCTCCACCCCCCTCCTCCTCCCAACCCACATATAAGAAAGCATTTCCATTGTGTGTAGAACTTAATTGCTTTTCAGTCACCCAATGTAAGCAAAGTCTGTGGCAAGAAATGGCCATCTTAGCAATAGGTAAACTGAGCCAAAAGAGGGGGGGGGAGAGGAGAGAAAGGGGGATTGTTGCTCATAGTGCAGGATTGGCTCAGAATAAGGAGCTAAGCGAAAAGCAAAGCCCCCAGCCATGTAAATATATGTAATTTGGGTGGGGAGGGAACATGGGAAGGGGAAAAGGGGGAGAAAGTGTTTGTATAATTCTTTTGTTAATATTTTAGTGTGCATATTCCAGGATGTCATTTTTTTTCTTATATGTTCTTTTTGAATAAATAAAAGCCCTTTCAAAATTCTCTCCTGCTTGGTTTCTCTCTCTTTAGACACAGTGTGTGTTCACATTAGCGTTATTTTAGGTTTTATCATGTCTGTATCACATCTGGGACACGGGTGGCGCTGTGGGTTAAACCACAGAGCCTAGGACTTGCTGATCAGAAGGTCGGCAGTTCAAATCCCCGCGAAGGGGTGAGCTCCTGTTGCTGGGTCCCTGCTCCTGCCAACCTAGCAGTTCGAAGGCACGCCAAAGTGCAAGTAGATAAATAGGTACCGCTCAGGCAGGAAGGTAAACGGCGTTTCCGTGCGCTGCTCTGGTTCGCCAGAGGCAGCTTAGTCATGTTGGCCACATGACCCGAAAGCTGTACGCCGGCTCCCTCGGCCAAGAAAGCGAGATGAGCACTGCAACCCCAGAGTCGGCCACGACTGGACCTAATGGTCAGGGGTCCCTTTACCTTTTACTATCACATCTTTCTTTCCAAGGAGTTCAAAATGGAATGCATGTTTCTCCTTCACCCCACAACAACCCTGTGAGGTAGGCTTCAAGGCAGTGACTGGACTCAGCCAGGGAGCTTCATGGCCAAGTAGGGATTTGAACCCTGAACTCTACCAGATTATAACCTGGTCTGACACACCGGTCTGACACACTAACCACTGCACCACACTGGGTCTCTCAGCACAGAGCACGGGGAAGTTGCAGTCCTCCCGCCCACATTTCAGAGCTATTTGGTTATTTATTTATTTAATTTATTCATTTGTATCCCATTTTTTTCTCCAAGGAGCTCAAGGTGACAAACATGGTTTGCCCGTCCTTATTCCATCCCCACAACAACAACCCTGTGGCAGATAGAAGACTTATTCATGCAGCGCATAGTTGAACTTTGACTTTGGAACTCCCTCCCACAGGAGGCAGTGATGGCTGCCATCTTGGATGGCTTTAAGAGAATTAGACAGATTCTTGGAGGAGAGGGCTTACGAGGGGAGGGCTTAGCTCATACCCTCCAGCATTTCTCCAATAAAAATAGGGACGTCCTATTTAATAATAATAATAATAATAATAATAATGTTATTCACCAGAAGCGGCTTAGTCATGCTGGCCACATGACCCAGAAGCTGTTCGCCAGCTCCCTCGACCAATAAAGCGAGATGAGTGCCGCAACCCCAGAGTCGGCGACAACTGGACCTAATGGTCAGGGGTCCCTTTACCCTTTACCTTTATGACTCTTTGGAGTGGTGTCAGAGTGTGCCCTCCTCAAGTGCTTTTCCCTAGCTGCAGGGACATCCGAAGGAAAAGCGGGACATTCCAGGATCAAATCAGAAACCAGGACGGCTTCTGTAAATCCAGGGCTGCCCCTGGAAAATAGGGACACTTGGAGGGTCTGTTATCTGCCCCGCCATATTTTATTCAAGTTGGCACCCCTGCTGAGGGGCTTCTGCCACCTGAAGCAGCAACCGCACTTACCTCATGGTTGGGCCGGCTCTATCCCCCTGCCCAGTTACCCTCTACCCCGGGCACCCCCAAATTCAGCCCTCCAGATGTTTTGGGACTACAACTCCCATCACCCCTAGCTAACAGTGGTCAGGGATGATGGGCATTGTAGTCCCAAAACATCTGGAGGAGTGAGTTTGGGAATGTCTGTTGTACCCTCAGCAGAGGCCAGGGACATCCCTGATGGAACCTTCTGTGCCCACCTTAATCAGCCCCTTTTATGCAGACAGCTCAGATCTGCCTGGATCAATAGCATCGACCGGTTCCTGCTTCATCATCTCTTAGGAGGAAACGGTGGCCCAGAAGACAGAGAGGGAGATGAATATTTCACGAAGTCTGAAGCAGAACCGGAGGTTATTTTCGGGCTGGATTTACAGCCTGTCCAGAGCAAGGCACAGGCAGGCAAGAAGGAGGGGGGCTTAGACGAGGACAAAATGATCTATCCTCCCAGGAGAAGTGGCAACGCAGCCAGGAAAAATTGGGAATGGGGAGGGGGTCTGCAGTTGGGGGCAGAAGGCTCTCTGGAGCCTTATTTTAGGAAATGTTGGTTTTATATGTTCAGGGAGCAGGACACAAATCACTGCTCACCACCACTGGGAGCTAGTTGACACCACCCTCAAAAATTCATGGACAAGACCTGGCAAACACTCATATTCTTGTAATTCCACCCCCCACCCCCGACACCGCTTAAGATTCTCCTTCATCTCCTGTGTGAGGCAGTCATTTACTGTCTCCATGTTCCTGAAGTGTGCAGCAGAGAATTTTTAATTTTGTTGATAAAGAAACACGACTTAAACGCAGGTTAGAAAAGGAGTGAAATTTGTGCGCAGGGTGTTTCAACCCAGAGATTGGCTGACAGGCTGTCTCCTTTCCTGCGGGGGGTTAAGATCAACAGTAGGTACAGTGGTACCTCGGGTTATGTACTTAATTCGTTACGGAGGTCCGTACTTAACCTGAAACTGTTCTTAACCTGAAGCACCACTTTAGCTAATGGGGCCTCCTGCTGCTGCCGCACCGCCGGAGCACGATTTCTGTTCTCATCCTGAAGCAAAGTTCTTAACCTGAAGCACTATTTCTGGGTTAGCGGAGTCTGTAACCTGAAGCGTATGTAACCTGAAGCGTATGTAACCCACTGTATCTCCACTTTCAGAAGTTATGGGGTGCTGGCGTCCCAGAAAAGGGCCTCCTCTGTGGCCGCCCCAAGTTGTAGAATTCCCTCCCCACAGATGGCACCTTCATTATACAGCTTTTGTCTCTTGCTCTAACCACTAGACCAACAAACCCTCCAAGTGTCCCTGTTTTCTAGGGACATTCCCGGATTTACAGAAGACGCCCCAGTTTCTGATTTGATCTTGGAATGTCCCACTTTTCCTTAGGACGTCTCTATTTACATAGGAGATATGTTGGAGAGTGTGGAGTTATCTGATCCCTGAGCCATCTGAAGGCAGCCCTGTATCGGGAAGTTTTCTTAATGTTGAATGCTTTCTTATGTTGGAAGCTGGCCAGAGTGGCTGGGACAACCCAGTCAGATGGGTGGAGTATAAATAGGAATAATAATAACAGCAATACAATAATAGAATAAAGGTAAAGGGACCCCTGACCATTAGGTCCAGTTGTGAACGACTCTGGGGTTGCGGTGCTCATCTCGCTTTATTGGCCGAGGGAGCCAGTGTACAGCTTCTGGGTCATGTGGCCAGCATGACTAAGCGAACCAGAGCAGTGCACGGAAACACTGTTTACCTTCCTGCCAGAGCGGTACCTATTTATCTACTTGCACTTTGATGTGCTTTCAAATCACTAGGTTGGCAGGAACAGGGACCGAGCAACCGGAGCTCACCCAATCGCGGGGATTCAAACCACCGACCTTCTGATTGTCAAGTCCTAGACTCTGTGGTTTAACCCACAGCGCCACCCGCGTCCCAATAATAGAATAGGACGTTCCTATTTTCATTGGAGAAATGTTGGAGGGTATGTACCAAATCCTGGCTCCATGGTGATCATCGCTGCTTCTTTTGGTAGCTAGTGCTCATCACTGCCTCCTGTGGGAGGGAGTTCCATAGTTTAACTATGAGCTATGTGGCCTGACATGAGACCTTAGGATGAAGGGTGGGTAAATAATAATAATAATAATAATAATAATAATAATAATAATAATAGATGTAGGACCTTGCCCATGGCTGTCTTGCTAGCTGCAGCTGGTGCCTCTGAGCCTCCTCCTCCTCTCTTCTCCTTGCATTCCTGCTGCAGAGCTGTTAGTAACGCGGGCCTGCTATTTTAAGGAGCTGCAGAGTCACTGGAGCAATCAGCACCTCAGGTTTCCAAAGCATAGCTGGCTCCATTGCTGCTGCTTCTCAGAAGCCAAGAGCCTTTTTGGCATGTGGCCATGGTGAGGTTTCTTGCACGGAGAATCCTGCGCACTGGGAGCAGGGCCCTCCAGAAGCTTTTGAAAGCCACCTGGACCCGTCTGGACCAGGACATTCTGCTGCTTGCAGGGCTGGGCCAAATGTTGCCTGCCCCACCCTGTTACATGCATAGAGCTCTGACCTGATTGGTGATGGGAACAGCGTGTTCCACTTATGGCTGCGGTTGTCAGGTCTGGAGCATCCCAGGCCTTGAGGTTTCAGAGCCCAAACCTAAGACCTAGCACTGGGTCCTGGTGATGCCATTGAATCTATGCAATAATATGCAGAGACGGAGGTTTATTGGGAGAGGGGAAGAGGGTGGCTTGAGAGTCTATGCAATAATTTGCAGAGATGGAAGTTAATTGGGAGAGAGGAATAGGGTGGCCTGAGAGTCTATGCAATAATTTGCTGAGATGGAAGTTAATTGGGAGAGAGGAAGAGGGTGGCCTGAGAGTCTATGCAATAATTTGCAGAGATGGAAGTTAATTGGGAGAGAGGAAGAGG
>JAXCMG010000018.1:12738424-12793167 GCA_034642415.1 Podarcis siculus
ATGCAATAATTTGCAGAGATGGAAGTTAATTGGGAGAGAGGAAGAGGGTGGCCTGAGAGTCTATGTAATAATATGCGGAGACGGAGGTTTATTGGGAGAGAGGAAGAGGGTGGTCTGAGAGTCTATGCAATAATTTGTGCAGATGGAAGTTAATTGGGAGAGAGGAAGAGGGTGGCCTGAGAGTCTATGCAATAATTTGCAGAGATGGAAGTTAATGGGGGGGGGGCGGGAGCAGAGGTGCACAAACCCTCCTCCCCAGAGAATCTATGCAATTGCATCTGGGTCCTGCCGGACATTTTTTTTAAAAAAAGGAGCTCTTGCCCAACTGGAAATTCAAGCACTCTCCCTGTTACCTGGACTGGCTAGATCAACCAGGAAAATTCAGGCCAGCTGTACAGGGTCTGGCAACCCTAACCACACCCGTGGGCAGCAGGGGAGATTAGATGGTACTTGACAAGTCATGTGACACATACTCAGTTCCATCTTCCAGTACTTTTCTGCCATGCCCGGTAGTCTGCCCCTCCCCGTCAACATCTGCCACCTGAGGCACCTGCCTCACTGCCTAATGCTTCAGCCAGGCCAGCATGTGGAGCATCTCAGAACCTGCTTGCAGCCATTAGGTAAGCAATGTTATAGCAGAACCTTGAGCATGGGCAGAGTACATTTATCCCACAGGGCTGCTGCTAATGGTCATACATTTGGAGTGAGGCCAACGGGCTTTCAGGGCAGAGGGTATGCTTCCTTTGGGTGTTCTTCAGCCTCAGTGTCCCTTGTTTTACAAATTATTATTACTATTATTATTATTATTATTATTTAAAAAACAGCAAGTGATTGAGAATCCTTAGATATGGTGCTGCCAGCCAAATGCCAGAGCTGCCTCCACATTTTGTGCTCTAACTTTCTTCAGAAATGTCAAGGTAGTACACCCACACCCACTTGTTTTAACTGTGTTTATATCTGATTTTATTATATTGTCAATCAGTATCTGTACATGTGAGAGAATGTTCCTTAAGTTTTTACACTGATGGTATAACTTCCAGTACATCACTGAACTGGGACTTTTCTCCATCTCTGGTGAGAACGCCCACAAGATTGCTTTCTTCTGTAATAAAATTCAACAGGAGATATAAAATATTATTAAAGCACATATTAACATTTCTCTCCAGTTATCCCTCCTAAATAGGTGGGCAAAAACTATGAAGATATTTTGCCAAAAGGAACTTTTGACATGGATGCTGGTGGCTGCCAAGATCTCTGTGGCACAACCATGGAAATCATTTAAAAAAATCTGAATATATCCTTATACTAAAAAATCTTGGAAATTAAGTTACCAGTATTCCCCCCCTTCCCCCCAGTTTATACATTATGTGTCTCTAAGGGACAGGAGGCCCGGCTAATTTCTACTCAGTATAGTGGGATTTTAATTCCTACAGTTTTGTTTCAGATTTACAGGTATGTACCTCCCACACCATCTAAAGAAATATGGTTATCATTAGTTTTGATTAGGAGTTATAATTTAGTATGTTTAGGTTTTGTATGCCCTGCCTTCAGGTCGACATATTATTGAATTTCTGTTATTGTATACTTGTCTCTGCAGTTGAAAACTAAAAAAACAAAAAATTAAAAAAAGAAAAGAACATGAGCAAAAATAAAAAATAATAAACATTTCTATTTTATTTTATTTTATTCTAGACTGCTATTTCATTTTTTAAATTAGCTAGGTGGTTTACAACAAATATATATAAAACCATACAGTAGAAATGTATAAAAAAGATGAAAATAGTCATCGGTTAACCATTATGAAAAGATGTATTCTTAATTGCCTGAATAGGCCTGGCAGAATAGAAAAGTTTTCAGCAGGTGTTTAAAAGTTAAAAGAGAATAATCATAATGACAATTTTTAATTTCTGCCCTCCTCAGCTATAAAATAAAATAAAATTGGCTTGAATGTCCTCAACTCAATGCAAGAGGACAGAATAGCACAGCCCCCAACCTAGGAAGCAGAATTAGCAATTCTGTGCACACCACGAACTTAGCTAAGCGATGGTTCCCAAGGTATAATTTGTTAATTTTCTGTTTATATGTACTCAGTTGATACATCTTGCACTTCCATAAACGTCCACACTGAGAGCACCTTGCAGACACTGGAAACCATATCAGCCAATTAAAACAATGCCTCCTGAAAGAACACAAAACAAAACCTAATGAGCAAAATGGCAATTAAACTCATGAAACAATTATGCCATAAAACAGTGGCGTTCGACTAGCACAATATTAAAAACCACAGGCCTGTAAACATGAAACGCCTGCTTCAATAGATGGCTTTTCTAAGGTTGTCTAAATCGGAAAACAAAACAAGACAGAAAGTTGTGTGGCGTTTCTGAGGACTCACCTTTTCCAGCCCAAGGGCCACATTACCTTCTGGAGAAACCTCCTGGGGGCCGCATGCTGGTGGTAGGCGGGGCCAGATGAAAATGTGGGCGGAGTAATGCATGTGAACATTACCTTTGCACAGGAAACTAGTTTCTACATGCACTCTATACTTCATCTGAGCCTGCAAAATGTATAATTGGAATTTAAGGACATGTTCCAGTTAGATCAAAACACTTAAGGAGGGGGCAAAGTGTGGGGTGTGGCTTTTGGAAGCTCCCTAGGGACTAGACCGAGAGACCTGGAAGGTCACATTTCACATCCTGGGCCTCAGGTTCCCTCCCTCTGGCAAAAGCTTTCCTGAACTGTGGTCCACATCATCAGAGCAGAGGCAGATTTTGGTAATAAAGGCGCCTTGAGCAAGGACAAAATTTGGCACCCACCCATATTCCCCCCCCTTATTGTCACAAAAAATCCTTTTGGTACAGCTGTGTCAGGGCAGATGTCAGGAACAGGTCAGAAATGACTCACACAGTGTCAGCGAAGTTAGCTCTCTTTATTCAAAGAAACAAAAACGCTCAGGAGGCCAGGCCTAGTGAACAGCTCTCCCCAGTGGATCTTGCCCCGATGAGGCAGTTGCGAGGACTGAAGGTCCCTGCCTTCCCACAGCTCCCTGAGTCTCCTCCTCCCCAAGCTCCTTCCCAATCGATCTGAGATTACGACGCCTTGTCTGTTTTTGCTCTGTCCTCTTCATACCCCTTCTGGTTCTAAGAGCCAGAAACATCTGGAGGCTCAAATACCTGTCACAGTGAGCTGCTGTTGGTTCTGTCACCTCCTTCGGGCCAGCCTGCAAAAGGCCCTGCACTACAGTGGTACCTCGGGTTACATACGCTTCAGGTTACAGACTCTGCTAACCCAGAAATAGTGCTTCAGGTTAAGAACTTTGCTTCAGGATGAGATCAGAAATCATGCTCCGGTGGTGCGGCAACAGCAGGAGGCCCCATTAGCTAAAGTGGTGCTTCAGGTTAAGAACAGTTTCAGGTTAAGTGCGGACCTCCGGAACGAATTAAGTACTTAACCCGAGGTACCACTGTACACAGAAATTTTCTGCTGGGTAGCAAAATGAGGAAGCAATGGAGGCAGGAAAGTATGCCTTCTTTGCTGCCTTCACTGCCACTAGGTAGGCCCAATGTTGAGCCCTCACCAGTGTTTGATTGCATTCGACTGAAGTTTTCCTCCACTCGTGTCAGAGCTGTTTCCCAGTTTGTTTCCTCACCCTAAGCTTTGGAGCATGCCAGGGGGCCAATAGGGCTCCACGAAGCAGGAGAGGGAGCTCAGCTGTGATTGTGTCAATGTCCTGAGCCATTCAGATGTTCCAGGGCTTCGACAAGAGCAGCACTCATATCAGCTAGAAAATCCCCCAAAGCCATCTGGAAACTTATCAGCCTCCGAAGGCAGACCATCCTAATATACCCCCCACCTCTGCAGGGGGTGGGAAAGTGCTGAAAGCCTGAATCTCCACAGAAAGTGATCTAAGCATGGCAAGGGACTGGTGTCACTATCCTCCACTTTCAGATCACCCTCTTCCTGCCCAGTTGAAGAAACAAGGTCCAGAGTGTGGTCTGCCACATGTGTTGGGCCGATGACATGTTGGGGCAGCCCCATGGTCGCCATGACAGCCCCTGAGCCAGTCGCCTTAGCATGGACATTGAAGTCCCCAGAACCAACAGTCTGGGAGTCCACAACATCGCCTCCGAAACCAGCTCTGTCAGCTCAGGGCAGGGAGATTGCCGGGCAGCAAGGCGGGTGGTAAACGAACAAAATCCCTAATCTGTCACAATTGCCCAGTGCCAGGAACGCACATTCTAGATCCCCCCTCAAACTGGAGATAGCCTAGAGAATTTCTATAGGTTACAACAGCTCCTCTCGAGTCTGCCCTGATGCTGTACTGAATACCCAGGTGGGCACAGCTGGGTGAGACCAAGACCACTCTGCTCACCCAACCCAGGTCTCAGTGATACAATTCATATCGGCCTTCTCATCCACAATCAGATCATGGATGAGGTAGGCCTGACTCTGAGCAGACCTGGCAATCAGCCACAGACCTGAGGGATGGCTGGTAGGACCACTGCGACTTCTCAGGTTGGAGGAGGGGCTGGCACATGGCACAGTCACTAACTGTCTGTGCCAAGTGCCCCTTATCCAGGCTGACCCATCCCTCACTCTATAACTCCCCCTGCCCAGAGCCACTGTGATTGGGGTCACCCCTGATCTCCCGAGCTCCTTTCTTCCCAGGCACATCCCACATCTCCTAATCTAAAAAAACATCAACACACACAAGTTAAAAATCAGTTAATAATAATCTGTAACAGCCCAAACAACTAGGGCAACAGCAGTAGAAACCTCCAATAAAAGGTAAAAGGTAAAGGTACCCCTGCCCGTATGGGTCAGTCTTGACAGACTCTGGGGTTGGTGCGCCCATCTCACTCTATAGGCCGGGGGCCAGCGCTGTCCGGAGACACTTCCGGGTCACGTGGTCAGCGTGACATCGCTGCTCTGGCGAGCCAGAGCTGCACACGGAAACGCCGTTTACCTTCCCGCCAGTAAGCGGTCCCTATTTATCTACTTGCACCCGGGGGTGCTTTCGAACTGCTAGGTTGGCAGGCGCTGGGACCGAACGATGGGAGCGCACCCCGCCGCGGGGATTCGAACCACCGACCTTTCGATCGGCAAGCCCTAGGAGTTGAGGCTTTTACCCACAGCGCCACCCGCGTCCCCTTAACCTCCAATAACGCCCCCCCAAAAAACAATACCCCAAACCAAAATCAAGGAAGGCTTTTTAAAAAATAAAACCAAGACAGTCCCAGCAAGGGAAGCCCAGGGCTTGCAAAACCCACAGGGCAAATAGGGCGGTAGGCTGGCATTCTTGCTGTGGGTCTGGGCAGCAGGATTATCCTGACCCTCCCGGCAGTGGCGTAGCGTGGGTTGTCAGCACCCGGGGCAAGGCAAGTAATTTGCGCCCCCTAACCCATGGATTTGCACCCCCTAACCTGTGGATTTGCGCCCCCTAACCCATGGATTTGCCCTAACCCCAGATGTTGCGCCCGGTGCGGCCGGCCCCCCCTGCACCCCCCACGCTACGCCACTGCCTCCCGGTGCCGACTCAGGGCTTCTCCCCTCTTTGCTGAGTCATTCTGCGGAATCTTTTTTTCCTCTCCTCCAGACTGCAGCACTGAGCTGCTGGCTCCCGATGAAAACTAATGTGTCAGTTAATTGTTCTTTATGGCCCCGGTGCTTTCTGGCTTCATCCACACCGGATCCATCTGCAGAACAAGCGGCTTGTGAGGAGGAAGGGGGGGGTTGCAAGGAGGAGAAACAATCCCAGAGAGAGAGCGAGATGCAAGAGAGAAGAGATTGCAGCACCAGGGAGGGATTCCTCTCTCTCTCCGCCTCCCCCTTCCTGCTTCTCCCACACCCTGCTCTGAACAAGCCAGCAGGCCGGAGATGAAATGCAGCAGGAAATCTGGGCCAAAGAGAAATGGTTAGATCAAATCTGCTCAATTCCTGCGGTGGCAGCGTGGTGCCTTGTTCTCGACAGGAAGTCCATCTCGTCTGTGTCTGGGCACAGCTAGGGGTGCATTCTGGAGCTCTGCAGCTTTCAGGTGTGGGGCGGCAACGGACCCACCAGAGAGCAGCAGATAACGGGGGCAGGAGCAGACCAGCCCCAGCATCAGCACCTGGGACAGCATCCTGCCTGGATCTTAAGCTTTTGCCCAGGGGTAGGCAAGACTGTCATGTACACGGTTACAAATTCTCAGCTTTTTAAAAGGATATTCTTTTCCACAACAGCATGCTGCTTATTCACAGAGCAGCAGAAGCAACTCCCATTTATGCCAGATGTCCTTGTGGGGAAGAGTCATAGCTCAGTGACAGAGCATCTGAAGGTCCCAGGTTCAATCCTTCCTGCACAACATCTCCGGTCAGGGCTGATAATCTGATGTCAAACAGATAAGCAACTCTTTGACTTTTAGAAGACATATGAAGGTAGCCCTGTAAAGTTTTTTTTTATAATAATGTCTGATATTTTATTGCATTGCTGGAAGGAGCCCAGAATAGCTGGGGCAACCCAGTCAGATGGGCGGCATATAAACAATATCATCATCATCATCATATCCCCTGCCTGAAACACTGGGAAGCTGCTGCCAGTCAGTGCATGTTGAGCTAAATGGACCAATGATTTAAGTATAAAGCTGTGTTCACACGGTTCTGCGATTTAAGAAAGATGCAAAACTACACATCCTCTCTTGTTAAAATCAAGGCCGGCAAACTGTTTCTGGTTTCTTCTCACCAACGTATCAGGCACACAGAAGCACCTGTGAAGCATGGAATGGTCGTGAACATAAGAAGTCCAGAGCATAAGAAGAGCCAGTCCTGGATGAGGCCAACTCTCTCCCCCCCCCGCCGGCCAGCATCCTGTTCTCACAGTGGCCAACCAGATGCCTTTTCTGGAAAACCCACAAGCAGGACCTGAGCACAAGAGCCCTCTCTCCCCCTGAGATTGCCCCAGAGTGAATGTGTTCCTCAGCAGATGGAACTGTTTCCCACCCCTGTTCATGGGCCTTGGGTCTTGTGATGTGAGATCCTTCAGCTGGAGAGGGCGAGGATAAAGCATAGAACCAGGGATGGCCTGGGATGGGCATTGGCTCTGCAGGGTTTCAGACAGGGGGCATTAAGGACAGACCTACCGGGAGATGCTAAGATGCTATTGAGGGGTTTCAACTACTGGCACTGCAAAATGGCCATCTCTCTCTCTCTCTCTCTCTCTCTCTCTCTCTCTCTCTCTCTCTCTCTCTCTCCATGTCACATCCTGTCAATGGTTCCTTAGGCTGGGAAGAGCTGCTTGCCTTTGATTTACTCTGCAAGCCATGCAGACTTCCCTCAGCCGCTCCTGATTGGCTGCCGATCTCTACGAGTGCTTCTGGGGCCACTACACAATGCACCTCCACACCCCCGTCCTCAGCTCTTGCACTGCAGCAAATGCAGAGAGAGAGAGGGAGAGACAGCTGGCTTGCATTGCAGTCCTCAATTAGTATGACTTGCAAAGCAGACTGGCGATTCCACTGCAGTCTCGGGGGTTGCAAACAAGGCTTTCCAAAGCACACACACCAGGATTGCTCTGCTGCTGCTGCTGCTTGTTGCTGCTTGCTACTGCTGCCAGGATGCAGCAAGGCCCCAGCCAGCAGCCCCAGAAGATGGACGTTTTACATGCACAACACAGAAAAGGACAGTGGTGGGTCCCCAGTCCTGCAGAGCCTGCAATCTCTTGCAGGTGAGAGACCTGTTTTCGACTTCCAGGGTGACCCAGGGCCCCCTCCGAAGGTCTTTTGTGCAGGGATGCAGATCTCCTGCATCCCCCTCACATTTAACCCCTCCTTTTTTTGCTTTGCTTCTAAGATGTTGGATCTGCTGCAAAGCTCAGTACCTCCCAGTAGATCACCACCACCATTTCTTCTCTTCCTCCTCCCTTCCCTCTGCTTCTGCTGCTTTGCTCACAAAGCAATATATTGAGCTAGTGTGGCATAGTGGTTAGAGTGTCAGACTAGGACCTGGTAGAGACCAGGGTTCAAATCCCCCCTCAGTCATGAAGCTCGCAGGGTGACTGGGTCACTCGGCACAGACTACCTTGCTAGGTTGCTCTGGGGATTAAATGAGGGGGATAACCCTGTGTGCCACCTTGAGTTCCTTGAAGAAAAAGGTGGGAGATGATATAGATAGATATAGATAGATAGATAGAGATAGATAGATAGATAGATAGATAGATAGATGATAGATAGATAGATAGATGATAGATAGATAATGGGGCTGCCATCTCTGCTCACCTACCCTTCCTACTCCTGGTGTCATGCAAATCCAGGATTACATGATGCAGCAGAACAAATGCTCCAGTGGTGGCTGTATGGTGACATGTCTATGTATATATTGGTTAGAGGATCACACTAGTGTAGGGAAATGTCTTGAACCTGAGGGGCCAGTTCTCCCCATCCTCACCCCACAGGCCAAATTCGACAGGTCAATGAGGCCACACACCTAGCAGTCATTGGACATCACTGTACCACCACCCACTCTCCTGCCCACCTGTTAAAGTTAGCTGGGGGGGGCAGGGGTCTGCCAGTCTGCCTCACCAGTGCATTCCCTGCGGGGAAGACACTGCTGATGCAAAACCCAGTAGGATCGAACCCCCTCACCAATCCGCAGTTTCACACAGTGACTTCAGTCGGTTGACAGTGGGCGTGATTGGAAATGGCCTCATGGGCCAAATTGGACCTGCTGGCAGGCCAGAACTTGCCTGTGGGCTGGAGGTTCCTCACACCTGGTCCAGGATTCAAAGCCCCACTTAGAGCTGAAGTTCACTGGGTGTCCAGTCATGGTCATACAGGTCTGCTCTGTCCTTCTCCCTTCCAGCACATGCTGTTCCATCCATTGTACCCAATGAAATCCACCAGTAAAATACACATTCTGCATGCATCTTTTAGGGAAAACATTTGTTTTTGCATGCACATTCTATGCACTGAAAATGCGTTGCTAAATGTGGAGGGGTGCATCATCCAGCTGGGAGCTTTCTGTCCTTTTGTCTGTCTTGTGAATGCCATAGTGCTCTAAATCCTCTGCAGGCTTTTATTTTGGCTTCCCTTAAGTGCGCTGTTTCACTCTCAGTTCAGCGATAGTCCCCTGGGGTTTGGCAGGGCTGAGTTCCTAGGATGATGGCTGTAGGGGCGTGTCTTGAAGGTAGGTGGGCTGACAATCTCCCACCCAGTCTGTCTGGCCTCCACCTGCGATCCTGTCACCCCAGCAGCTGGCCGATTGCTGGCTGCCTCTGACCTCCTCCTCCTCGATCATCTAACTGGGACACTGCTTTGTCACTGTTCAGTCATCTGCACAGGAGACCCAGGTGGAGACAGATGTCCAGCCTGTTCGACACTGCTTTCCCGCCGTGTGCCGTGATGGTGCAGGAGGACAATTCAGAGTGCCTTTCTGACACGGCGTTGACAATTTATTTATTTAAAGAGTTTATATACCGCTTAATTGACGTCACCTCTCAGCGACTTACAAAGATAGGATACAAACAGCAGCCAAAACTTATGAAATTGAACATCAATGCTTGCGTGAATTAGGGGGGGAAATCAGGTGGTGCCAGTTGTCCAGCAAGGAGGGGGCTGTCAGACCACGACTGGAAGGGAGTTCTGTAAAATTGGGCCAACAGTATTGTTACACACCACCCCAATCAATGAGCCAGGGTTTCCCAAACTTGGGTCTCCAGCTGTTGTTGGACTACACCTCCCATCATCACTAGCTAGCAGGACCACTGGTCAGGGGTGATGGGAACTGTAGTCCAAAAACTGTTGGTGACCTAAGTTTGGGAAACCCTGCTCTGAGCAGTGAGGGACTCCAGGATGTGCTTCCCTTGAAACGAAGGTTAGTGGAGACTGTGGCGTCTTTAGGATATATGGAGGGGCTCACAGCATTAACACCTCCATAGATCTTGCTTCCCCTTTAGGTTTCCAGAGGAGCCCCTAAGTCCAGCACGAAGCAAGCATTTCTCTGTGTCTCTGGCTTCTAGCCTGCTTCCAGCTTCCCCTCCTGCATTCAGGCTATTGTTCTTCTATCTAGGATCACATGGCCACCAGGTGATTATCCAAGTGAGGAACATTAACTTGGGTGGCTTTGAAAATGGACAACTGTGTAAAGATGTATTATCATTAAAACTGCTCGTAAAAAGTATATCCTGTGTCTCAAAATACAGGTATAAAAGGTTTGAATCTCCAGAGATCTTACAAAAACCATGGCTTATGAGCAACTGTAGTGGCATTGTGGGGGGGGGGGGCATACACTTCACCAAATAATGGACCCTTATAGGACCACAATGATGTATTATGGTATTATGAAAAAAGGAACTCGCCTTTCCTGCAAAGCCTTTGCATGTAGATGTTCTTACTGCAGCCCTGGAAGACTCCACAAGTCTGTTGCATGGACTTATGGCTGGATCCTGCACCTTAATTAGGTTGCCAGACCTCCAGGGTTTGAATTTCCAGGTGGGCATGGAGGGCGCCACTACCAAGAAGGCCCTTCTTGGCAGTTCTCAGCATATTCCTTTTCACCAGAGAGCTGTGGCCCAATTTCCCAGATATTAGATTATTTCCAGTGTTGATTTTGATGGCAGTGCAGTCCATGCATGCCTTTCTTAAAAGCGGCGCAGGCACTTAGCAGGAGTGTGATCTCTCTTGTTCAGAAATAATCTTTCCAGTTCCTGAATATTTTGAGCTTCATCCAATTCAGTTCTTTGAAGGCTGCTTGCAGGGTGCTCCCTCCAGTGCTGAAGCACAAGGTTTGTCATCGCTTGACTATAGGGCTTTTTGCAAGGGTGGAGGGGGGGAGAACTTAATTTCTGGAAAGGCTTGGAGGCATGTGAGGAGAGTTCTTGTTCTTGAAGAGGTTCTGCGTTTTGTCCACCTCATGCTTGTGCATGAGACTTCACATTTCTTCTCTCCTTGTTGAAAAATGTCATGTAGGAAAGCAACTATTTTAATAATCATATATAAGAGGGGCACAATGGTGTCAGGCTTGCACAGGAGGACTCAACACTGCAGCATTTTGTTGTTGGTTCCATATACAGCTATTTCCACAATATTTTATGTTCTTGTATATTGATCTGTAACTCTAGAAGATCCACTTGTCTTTCTCTTTCGCTTGAGTCTTGTTCTGCCGGCCGGTGGGTTTTTGCTTGTACTGTACTTATATACCGTATCTGGGTATTTTGGGAGATAGGACATTGGCTATATTATATGTCTCTGAATGCAAGTTGCTGAGAATCACAAGTGTGGAGAGTGCTGTTGCAATTTGGTCCTGCTTACAGGTTGGGTAAGACTAGGATCACATCCACACTATGCTCCCCCCTAAGAATCCTGGGAACTGTAGATTGTAATGTGTGCTGGGAATTTCAGCTTTGTTGAGGGGCAAACTATACTTCAGGGATTCTCTCTAAAGGTGCTTTTAAATATGATTTCCATACATTGGATGTACAAAAATACATGCCAGATATGGAAAACAGGGTTTGGATTGGATGAGGCTTTGTCTTCTTCAGAAATGGACTTTGTCCTATTAGTACTCTTTTCTTCTTTCCACTGAAATGTCTGTATTATGATTTATCAATGATCCCGTGTTGGGAAGATATTTGCAGAGGGTGGGTTTTCTTGGGGGGGGGGGGATATGTTGTTCTTTTTGTTCTTGTATATTTGAAAACTTAATAAATATAATTGAAATATGATTTCCATGTGATTTGAGTATCCGGTATGGATGTGACTTAAGGCAGGAGAGATCGGTGTTTGAATGATACCCAGTGAGTGGCTTTGGGTGGACATTCTGTATCAGCCTAACTTGCCACAGTGGGCTATTGTGAGGACAAAACAGAGCTTCAATGGAAGAAGCAGAGGGAAGGTTATAATAAATTAAAATAATTAGGTTACTGTGACAGGACCAGTGTTTTGCACTATAATCAATTTAATATGATTTGATTTAATTCGGATACTAACGACGTGTTTAATATTTGCATCGACATGATAAATACATGAACTGCACTGATGTAAGTTATACGTTACACACACACACATTGTGTGTCTGTACATATATGAACACAAAACTGTATGAATGTGTAGGTATATGTATATATACCTACATATATGTATATATACGTATAAAGACAATACAGTATAGATATTTATATACGTATAAATACAATTTTTCGTACTAAGAGCGCGGCACGCGTTGCTTTATGGGAAATGGAGGCTCCCTCTCAGAGGGCTTTCCCTCAGACTCAGAGCGTGCTTTAACACCCCCGGGCAGAGAGCAAACTACAACTCCCATGGTGCCCTTCGCGTAGGCGGTGGGATGGTTTTTGTGAGGCGGTGGGGGGTGTGAGCGAGGAGCGAAAGAGAACCGCGCGGCGGTTTGGCGCCTCTTTCTTTTCCTTTAGAAGGCAAAGGAAAAAAGGGCGGGCGGCAGGAGCGCGGGGCTCCAATAGGGGAGAGGGGGAGGCGGGGTCTACGTGCTGCGGGAGGATCCCTCAGAGGAGGGGAGACGGGAGAGGAGAAATAGGGGCGCATGCGCACGCCGCCCGGGTGCAGCCGCCGCAGCTACTACAGCCCGCTGTTGTTGGCGTGCGAGAGAGCGAGAGCAGTAGCGGCGGGAGCGTGAGGGGGGAAAGAAGCGAAAGTCCGTTTCGCGCTCAGGGAACAGCGGCGGGAGGAGCAGCAGCAGCAGCAGCGAGCAGCTTAACCGCCTGCTTGCCCGCTTCGCGCCCGCCCAGCGTTCGGCCGGCCCTGATTGGCGCGGGCGCCTGCCTCTCGTTCCACTGCCAGCCTTCCTTCTTTCCTCTCTCTCTCTCTCCCCCGTTTTGTTTTTGCGTTTCTCTCTCGCCTTCAGCGCGCGGTCGGGATAAACGACAGATAGCTTTGCTGCCTTTATTATTACTACTACTGTTATTTTGATAAAAGTCCAAGCCAAGAATTAGAAAGAAGAAGAAAGATGGTGGACCGCGAGCAGCTGGTGCAGAAAGCCCGGCTGGCTGAGCAAGCCGAGAGATACGACGACATGGCGGCTGCCATGAAGAACGTGAGTCTCTCCTCCTCCCTCCTCCTCCCGGTTTCCTCCGCTGCTGCTGCTGCTGCCGCCGCCGCGGCCGCCACCGCAGAAGGGCCTTCCCTCCTCCTTTTCCCCTTTCCCCTCCCTCCCGTCTGCCTCCTTTGTTGCGGGGGGGGGGGTGCCACCCTTTTTTTATTGAGGGGGGATTGAGGTTTTTTCCCCCTTTGGGGGGATATTTCTGGGAGATATTCTTAAAAGGGGGGATTCCCAGCTCTCCACCCCTATTTTCCTTTTAATTTTTTTGAGTGGAGGGGAGTAGGATGTGTCTACTGGTTAGTATTCTTCATTTAGTGGGTCAGATAATTCACCCCTCCTTAATGGGCATAAATATATTAAATCAAAATGTTAACGTATTGATTATTATTGTAAATTAAAATAAATTACGTTAATCAACGTGTAGAATATATTGCTTCTGGTGGATATTATTGGAGATGAGTGAGAGGATTTGCAACCGTTCCCCAGATTTGTTCACTGACTGAAGGAGGATAATGTGCCTTTTCTTTCTTTTGACACGGGGAGGGGGTATTTCTGATAGGGTGAGATAATTTTGTCTTCCTCACACCATATATTCATTTATTGGATGGGGAAAGCGGTGGTGGCAATTGACAGGGTTTTTCATTATTAAGAGAAAAGGGAGAAATGGACTCATAATAATTTATTGGGAGGGGGAGATCAACATATTGGCAAAAAAAGAAAGCTGGGGGGGGAGAAATGGACATGTTCTCTGAGGAGAGTGTATGCTATGTATTATTTCTTGCACAGAAAATGTGTTTATTTTTGAGTAGGGGACCAATGCACTTATTTAATCTGCATGCTTCAAAAGCATAAATGCTTTGATTTGTGGTGGTGGTGAGGGGTCTCTTTTTCTCTGTTTTGAGGGTGGGAGAAATGATTCATACAAAGGGAAGAAATTAAAGGGAGGGGAAGAATGTTTCCACAGAAAATTCCCCCCCCCCCATTTTAGAATGTAATTTAGATTTTCAGTCTGCTCCATCCCAAATGAAATGATGGCTAGAGGAAATGCCATTGATGAATTCTCTTCATTTTGAAAGGGGGGGGGCAGGTGCTGCAACTGGCGCTCTGTGGAGGCATTACTCTGTGTGTACACACACACACACACACACGTCCTTCTTGGCCATCCCTTTCCTTGCCCCAGACAGAAAATGCTTTGGGGAGTGAGTAAG
Source organism: Podarcis siculus (assembly GCA_034642415.1). Classification (NCBI taxonomy): domain Eukaryota; kingdom Metazoa; phylum Chordata; class Lepidosauria; order Squamata; family Lacertidae; genus Podarcis; species Podarcis siculus. The sequence goes on from JAXCMG010000018.1 coordinate 12,752,674, forward strand.
GAGGTTTCTTCTTCTCTTGTCATTCCCATTCTCCACCCCACCTTGCAAGCATTTCCCCTGGGAGGTAGAAATGGCCTTGCAGAGCCAAGCCCTGAACTCTTCTCCTGCTCCACCATGCCTAGAGCAAAAAGAGATTTGCTCTCTCTTCCCCATGTGCCCTAAGGATAATTCACCTGCTTGGGGCCAGTGTCATCTTCAACCATCACCACTGGACCTCACACATTCACACCCATAGATATCCATACATGCAGCCTGCCTTGTTGCTATTACCTGCTGCCTGCGTTCATATTTTGGCAGGGAAATGCAGCTTCAAAAGGTACCTTGAACAATAAAAGTAGCATTCCTGGAACAGATGCCCCTCCCTGAGTAAGTGTAATGGGAAGGGAACATGATGCTCTCCCGCCCCCCCCGCCTCCTGGAGATGCCCCTCCCTAAAGTTGCAATTCCCCCCTTTTTACAGGGATGCTCATTCCTGTCCTTTTTCATGTCTGTCCCTGAAAATGCTTGGCCACCCTATGCATCCTCTCTTACCATCTTACACTTTGCTTGGTCCCTGCTTCCCCAGATTTCTCATTTATCCCTTAGGGCACAGTGCCCTCCCCCCAATTGAAATGTCCAGGTACTATTTTGACCCCCTTGGGTGGCTTTTCCCCAAAATGCTGCTCTGGGCTTAAGGTGCTCTCAAATCCCCCTTTCCCCCAGAGCATCTTCAGTGTTTCAGAGGAACCTTACACACCAAAAGGCATGTTCTTCTATTAAAGGTCTGATAGGGGGTTTGCTTTGTAAGATTAGGCGCCATCCTCTTTGGACGAAGTAAAGAGGATGTCCTCTTTTCTGCCTTATCATTGGGCCTAGTTAAAAATGGTTTCTCTTCTGCTTTGAGGGAGAGAAGTGGGGTGGTGGCGATGACAGTGCAATTTATATATTGGTCCCCTCTTGTTTCACCCTGTTGGAGAAAAAAGTGAAGGACAGAGTGTAACCTGTGCTGTGTCCTCTGCCCCCTCTTTATCTCTCCCTCCCTGGTGCTTGGGCGGTGCCTTTCCCATGAATTCCTCTGCTGTGCCCTCCCTACCCCCCCAACCAACCCCACCCACAATCACCTACCATACCCTCTCTTAATCTGCCTCATGACAGGGCAAGGAACATTGCAAAGAGCTGGCCTTAAGATTACATTTTGGGGGGATGTAAATGATCTGCAAGGCTTCCACTCCATCTAACACACTTTTGCAGGGTGGTACGGTATTACAGGGAGAAAGCTCGAATCAGATATGTAGGTTAACCAGTAGGCAAATCTTTCCCTAGGGTTATTTCTCTTCCCCCACACCCCGTCCACTATTATACATTATTCTTTCAGGTGAGAGAAAGGTGTGCAATTCGGAAAGACCGGTGATTTCAATCTCTAGCAATCTAGAAAGGAGGTTAAGATAGGATGACGTGCTGTTAATTTTTATGTTTTAAAACGACAGCTGTAAATGGAACAGTTCTTAAATTGTGCAAGTAGGGTATTTTTATAAAAAAAATACAGGTGGCCTCTTGTGAATGTTCAATAAGTAAAAGGGGGGAAAAAAGAGAGAAATCTTTGATGTGATCTTGCAAACAAAGCGATCGTAGGAGGCAGTATCAAGTCATTCCAGAAGATTCTGCATTTGTCATATTGCAGAGAGGCTAGACTGGGTGGAGAGAGGGAGGGAGGGGTTGCTTTAAAGAGGAGAACGGTTCTTTATATTTGTCTTGTTAGTCAGGTCTGAGCCTTTAAAAGAAGCCAGCGTGGCCTCTGTCTCTGATGAATAGTGAATACTGATCCAGAATTGTCGCAGTCTTGCCTGGGATGCTGCTGTCTCTCCCTGATTGCACCATTTTGTCGTAACCGTTCGTTTGTCAAGCATGTGAAACTGCTGAAGCTTAGCTAGGAGCAGAAGAAGATGCAGCTAGCAGCATAATTAGGGTGGGGAATCAGCCTAGTGGCACGGTAGTACTGTGTTAATATTTGAACATCCCTCTCTGCAGGACGGTTTGATGTCACTCAGTGCTTACAGAGTAATCTCACTGAATGCAAGTGTTAAAACTCTGTATTTTAAGATCTGTGCATTTCATTTTATGACTACCTGAAGACTGATACTTTCAGCAACCCTCTATTTCTGTTGCTTTATTGCTGTAATTGCCTTAAATGTACCTGAGCAAATAAATCTGTGTAAAGAACTAGAAACACTAATCTCTTCTAAAACAGTAGCCTGGGATGTTACAGCACTTCGAGTCCAGCTGTGTTAGTATCTGGGTTGGGTTTTTTTTGGAAATCTTTGCTCACTGCTTCCTCCTAGGGCCAACACAAAGATCTGGCCTGCTGTACTCGGAAAAGAAAATTTAAAGCCCATCTTTAATGGGCCGGGGCTGAGTCAACGCTTGATATTTTTCTCCATCTCCTTTTGCCACTGTGCAACACTATTTCCCTCTACCCCACTTCCAGCTGTGTGGGAGACTTATGACCTCGCACTCATTTCCGTAGCAACTCAATGATGTCACGCGTAAGAGTAGAAGCTGCAGTGCACCCAGGTGGTAGCAGAGAGTGTACAAATGGCATTTGTCCAAGGTAATGCAGAAATGTAGTGATTGAATTTGGATTGACACCTCTCCTGTTGGAATGGACAGTGGATTTTAGGTCCTCATTCGCTTCTGCTTTCGCAACTAATGCACTTAATTGCCTTTATTGCCATCTATACCGTAGTTAACCATTCACTTTTTCTGCAGTAGGCATTCATTATTAGGTCTCTTCTAACATCTCCCCAAAATTGCTTCTCCACTGCTACAGTTAAATGCACCCACAGCCTAATAGTTAGTCTGAGCCTTTAGACCAGGCATAGGCAAACTCCGGCCCTCCATATGTTTGGGACTACAATTCCCACCACCCCTAACTAAGAGGACAAGTGGTCAGGGATGATGGGAATTGTAGTCCCAAACACCTGGAGGGCCAGAGTTTGCCTATGCCTGCTTTAGACTGTATCCTGATTGTAGTTTGTGGTTACTTTCTAAGACAACTTGTCAGCATGGGCAACTATGGCTTATTGAAGACAGTGCACAAAATGACTGCTGGCATGTGTCCTTTTTTACCTGAATGTAAGAAGAGCCATGTTGGACCAGACCAAAGCCCATCTAATCCAATGCTGTGCTTCCTACAGTGGTCAACCAAATGCCTACAGGAAGCCCACAAGCAGGAGCTGAGCACAACAGCACTTTTTTCACTGCTGAATGCCCAGCAGTGGGCATTCAGATGCATGCTGCTTCTGTTCCCTGAAGGTAGCAGACAGTGATCAATAGCTTTATCTCCCATGAATTTGCTGAAGCATTAATTTGCTGGGCAGTGTGTATGTACTGTCCGGATGGAAGAGCTCAGAAGCATGACCCCCTCTTCAAGACTTTGCTGCATCTGCTAGCTGGTCAAATATTAAGGCAGTTGGGTTAGTATGAAGGCAACTCGCTGCCACGAATTGTCCTCTGCTAAAATGGAAGGACCACAGCATACATTCTCCTGCCTAGACAGTGCCATTGGCAGAATTTCCTTAAGCTAGCAATTGGCACACTTGCTAGTCTAAAAGATATCAGGGCATGCGTTTAAGAGGTTAATACAGTTTAGTTCGTCCCTTAGTACACCTGACAAGTGCTGGTTAAAAGTACCTCTTCAGCCTTGCCTTTGACACCTGAGATGGGTTTATTTGGGACCCACCTTATTTCTGTGATTGCAAGTTGCTTTAAACTTTTTAACATTCTGTGTTTTAATGGTTGCAACCCAACCTGGGGCCTTAGGGAGAGGGGGTGGGGAATAAATCGTTGCCGTCGTTCAAGGTGGGGGGCCTGCCATTGCTTGCAGAATTCCCCATGCATAGGATTCTGATTTGCTCTGAGTTTAAAAGGTGATAGCTGTTTTACAACTGGAATGAAAGGGTGGGTTGTGCAAGAGTCTTTAAACTGAGAAGGTTGCCCCCCCCACCCACAAGCAAAATCCCCCAAGTTTTAGAATCTAAAATTTAGAGGCGTGATATGTTGAAAGCATGTTTGATGTGGATGCATCAGCAGCTCTGATCGGCTCCCATGGCCTGCCATACAGCTGCCTATTGCAGGATGCCTAGATCAATATCCATTAGTTGTAATGGAGATAAAGCCTCGCCCCACCCTGACTCCTTGCAGTCCCTCTAGAGCTGGAAGTCTTCCCAGCTCCTAGTTAATAAGAACTGCACCGTGCCTAGGTGTGACATCTAGCCTTGATGTGCTCTAGCTGGATAATTTATAGAATTTATTCAGATTTCATTCCAAAGTGCAGGGTAAAGTAAAGACCAGGGGCCTTTATTTTTTTAGTATCTCTGCCTCTGAAACAAGGAAATGCAGTCACTGCTAGCTTTGCAGAGTTGTTGCTTTTTTGTACGCATTAAATGTCAGTGTCCTTTAAACCAGTGTTCCACAAAGTGGTGGTCCACAGACTGGTGCTGGTCTTCAAGGCATTGGGCTGCTGGTCCAGGGCAGCTCCACCAAAACCCAGATTGGGTGGCATGTTTCAGGAAACAAATATGGTACCAGTCCCTGGGGCATGGGTGGGTGTTGCTGGTCCACCACATTGGATAGTTTGAAAAGCATTGCTTTATACCACAATGAGATAAAATCTTAACAGGTTTCATTGACCTCAATACTAGTACCACATCTTGATTGAGCCTCCTACGTTCAAAGCTGTTATTTCAGTGTATTAGTTGCTTGCTTCACCAAGTTTATAAAGATTTAAAACCTTAAAAGCCTATTTTAAAATCAGGGAGGAGGAGAGAATCATTGCAGTGCTTGCTTCACCAAGTGTATAAAGATTTATAAAGATTTAAAACCTTAAAAGCCTATTTTAAAATCAGAACCATTACAGTGCAGTAAAAGCCATACAAAAATTATTATTATTTATTGAATTTATATATCGCCCTATATACCCTAGGACAAATCCCTAGAACAAACCCAGTAAAACAGCACCTGAAATGTTGCCGTAAATCTTAACCAATATTAGTGGCTAGTCATATCACCCAAAGGTGCTGCCCTATTTCCAGCGTTTGGGAGAAAGTGCTAACAAGCAATACTCATCCTTTGGGATGAGAAGTACGAGGAAACCTTTTTCGAATGTTTCTCTGTGGCCAAGTGTCCAAAATGTAATAATAGCATTAGGGCAAAGTGTGATGTTACAAGTGACCTTTAATGCACCCGTACGCCAACCGCTGCAACTCTACAAAGATAGATCAGAAAGCTGCCCTTTGCGGCTACCAGTCCGTTAGGTCAGGAAGCAAAACGCCACGGGGAGTGGCCAGCCTTGGCCGCCAGCCAGTGTTTCATTCTTGCCAGAATGGGATCGTCCATGAAGATGAAAGTTCTCTGAGATGGAAAACCTTCAGAACTTTCTTTCTGTGTTGAGAAGTCAGTTGAGGCCCTGGGTAGTAGGAGCGCATTATAGGATCACTTCCCTCTTAAGAGTAACCAGTAAGTAGACTGTATGGATGAAGCAGTGATTGTGAACAAGAAACAGGCCTCTTTCTTTGTCTTCTACCCTGCCCAAAGATGATACTATTATTATTATTATTATTATTATTATTATTATTATTATTATTATTCCAAGTTGGGATTCAGGACAGCTTGCAACATTTAAAAACATGATAAAATGCAAAGTAATAACAAACTAGCTAAAAGCAATAATTAGAATACACCAGAGACAAGCAATTTGCTCTGACAGCAGCTCCTAGTCGTCAGCCCTGTCTGCTTCTCAGTTTCCAAAGGCCTGTTTGAGCAGGAGAGTTTTAGTCTGCCAGCGGAAGGATAGCAAAGAGGGAGCCAGTCTGACTTCACTTGGGAGGGAATTCCACAATACCAAGAGCAGCCACAGAAAAGGCTCTTTCCTGTGTCACCCCTAACCATGCCTCTGATGTTGATGGGACCGAGAGAAGGTGCTCACCTGAGGATCTCAGCACCTGGGCAGGTTTATATAGGGAGGCCTTTTAGGTCATCTGTTGCTGGGTAATTTGAGGGAAAGGTTTTTGTGTAGATGAAGAGGGAGGGAACTAGTTGCAAAGTCAGCTTGACTTTATGTGGTTTCTAAAAATGGCAGTGGGTTAATTATTTAATGCAGGAAGATGGCAGGTTTGGGTTTTTGAGGAATGAAGGGAACCAACAGCAACAGTGACTGACCTGGTCTAGCGATACATTTTATCCACTTGGTAGCATTGTTCCTTTTCAACGTTTTATGCTTTAGCTTTGCTGAAATGCTCTGTTGTCCTGCAGGCATTTTTAATGTTTTCATAGTTTGCGTGACATTCTGTAGGCTGCACTGTCCTGTCTAACCTACTGATGGCACTCTGTTGAAGTGAATGCTGAACAAAGATGGTATTTAGCTTCCCTCCAGCTATGTAGCCCTGGTTCCGCAGATCACAAAGCTTTCTGGCCTTTGGTGTCTTGATACTTCAGTAATTGGTCATACCTCTAGACCAGGATGGCCCAAAATCTCAATACCAAGTAGGCCGCAAGAGTACTTCAACATGGAACCTATGGGCCTGTGAGGGGAGGAGTAAGGCCAAAATTGGATGCCCCAAGCACCAGGCATTTGGAAGGCAGGGTCCTAGAGTCCCCCCACTTTCTCCCCAAAGCTGGGAAAGGGCTAACTAGACTTTGGGAAGGAGGTGGGAGGACTCTAGGACCCTGTTAAGAGTCCTCCTGCCTTCTTTCCAAAGCCCAGCACCAAATGTTTCTGAGGGCCGCCCAAAAAGGCATCGAAGGCCACATGTGGCTCCTGGGCTGCATGTTGGACCACCCTGCTTTAGACAGCAGCCTCACTTATGTGCCCCTTTCAGCCAGGTATATTGAGAGGAACCCTTGGCCCTCCAGATGTTGCAGAGCTACAGTTTGCATCATCCTTGCTGGACTGGGGGAGTTGGCGTTCAGCAACATCTGTAGCACCAAAGTTTCCCCCCACCTGCTTTAACCCCTAGCTGTGTGTGCACCTTTAAATCATGGCTAAGCTTAACAGTGGTTTAAAGTGACATGTCTACTGGGCCCTTCCGTTGGGTGGGCCAGAAGAACTGCAGCAGACTGTGCTGAAATGGCAAGCACTGGTCAGCTCCTATTTAGGTAGAATGCAATATCCTAAATTGATTCCGCAGTATGATATAACATTTGCCTTTTTACCTGCTATATTCTCACCCTGTCTGCACATGGCTCTATTGGGTGGCTTTTGATTGCTCATTCTTTGTTCCCGTTCTACACTCTGAACCTTTCAGTGAATTGGAGGAGGAAGAGACAGTCCTAATATGTTAACTTTGTTATTAGTGAGAGTATGAGATGCTTTGAGGTAGGTTAGGAGGCTGAGAGTGACTCCAAGGTCACCCAGTGAGCTTCCTGACTGAGTGGGGATTCAAACCCTGCTCTCCCAGGTCCTAGTCTGACACTCTCACCACTACAGCACACTGGCTTCATAGAGTCCTTCTGCTACGAGGCAGCTCTATAAAGTAGCTAAATAAATATGGGGAAAGCAAAGTGTCACTTAGAGAAGGATCTGAAATCTTTCCCTTGAATTGGTTTTATTCTGGATTGTTGTATTTGATATTTTAATGTGCTGTAAACTGCATTGAGGTCTTGTCTTTAAAATACAGAGTGTTAATGCAATGAATAGCAATAGCAACAACAAATTTCACTGGGGGGAAATGGCGCCTAGGCATTTTGCTGTGGCGACCGTAACCTAGGTTTAAGGTGCCATTTGTCGGTTAGCTTATATATCTTGAGTTTCCAACACTGAGTGCAATCGGTTGGTTTTAGAACGGACTTCTGTGTTCTGGCTGCGATGTTGCTCACCCCTTAAAAGTGGAGCCACGACCCACTTGGGATAAAGTCTTAATTTCGCAAACAGCTGATTGAGGCAGCTGCGCTGGTGCTGATGGGCGGGGCTCCCTCAGGGCTGGCAGGAGGACAAAGGGATGTAGGGGGCTGTGTTGCTTGAACACCTGAAGCCTGCCTGATCACCGAGGCACCGCTTGGCTTTAGCTAATGATCCAGGTCATAAATGTGCAGAGCCAGGCTATTAAGCGGAAATGTGTAGGCTTAAAATTATTATAGGCCATTGAACTTGGAGACTTTTACAGGCAGATTCCCTTCCCTTCTCCATAGTAACAGCACAGCTTAAAGCAGAATATACTGCTGCGTCTCCCCCCCCAAAAAAAAATAACAAAAAATAAGTGTTCTTCTCCTTCACCCCATCTGCCTGCCTCCCCTTTGGTTTCAGATAGTACATGGGTAAAGGTAAAGGGACCCCTGACCATTAGGTCCAGTCGTGGCCGACTCTGGGGTTGCGGCGCTCATCTCGCTTTATTGGCCAAGGGAGCCGGCATACAGCTTCTGGGTCATGTGGCCAGCAGGACTAAGCCGCTTCTGGCGAACCAGAGCAGTGCAAGGAAACGCCGTTTACCTTCCCGCTGGAGCGGCACCTATTTATCTACTTGCATTTTGACGTGCTTTTGAACTGCTAGGTTGGCAGGAGCAGGGACCGAGCAACGGGAGCTCACCCCGTCGCGGGGATTCGAACCGCCGACCTTCTGATCGGCAAGTCCTAGGCTCTGTGGTTTAACCCACAGCGCCACCCGCGTCCCAGTACATGGGTAGTCTAAAAAGCCCGGGACACAAATTTTCACAGCCATCTAACGGCTATGGTGCCCCATATACCAGAAGTAATGTTAACTCTGGAAGCATATACTTGATTCTGACCAAACTATACCTCCTAAGCTAGCACTAGCCGGTGTGGTGTATTGATCAGAGTGTTGGATTGGGGGCTAGAAGACCAGGGTTCAAATGCTTTACTTGGCCTTGAAGCTCGCTGGCTGACCTTGGGCCAGGCACTGCCTCTCGGCCTAACCTACCTCTCAGGGTTGTTGTGCGGATAAACTGGGGATGGGGACAACCGTGGGATATAAATACTTCTGCATCTTTTTTCTTGCACCAGACTCACAATGAGAGCTGAGCTACACTTCTTGGGAGTATTCAGCCACAAGTAGAAAGAAAAAGGAAGAATAAAGCTGTCCTTCAGCAATGACCACCAGCCTTGTCAAGACAGCAAAAGTTTCTAGCTTGTAAAGGTTTTACTGCCCCGCAGTGGTGGGGATCTCCTGTAGCAGCCTGGTGCATTTCTATACTTTTTGATAGTGCCCCCCCTTTTATATTGCACACAGAAGCGGTCAGTCCGGCCTCCCATCAGGTCACTTTCCTGAGTGCAATTCCGGGTTTGGCTACCTGGCAAGTGCATAGATATAAGGTTTTCTTAGGCAGCAAGCAGATACTGCCTCATGGGTAATGCAAAAATGTCAGCAAAGAAAGCCAGATTTAGTCAAGCTTTTAACTGTTCAGTACTGTTGCTATGGAGAATGACTTGCTGGGCTGTTGCAGTCTTGAGTAAACACTTCCTCCTTCATTCGCGTGACAGAACCAGTTGCTTGAATGAGCGCTGTGTCATAAACTGGTTGTGTGATCTCCGGCTTGTACGTGTGATAAAAGATGGTCAAACTTTGTTCTCCAGCTGTTTTGGGACTACAACTCCCAACATCCCTAGCTTACAGGACCAGTGATCAGGGATGATGGGAATTGTAGTCCCAAAACAGCTGGAGGGCCAAGTTTGGCCATGCCTGGTCTAGGCAGCTGACCCCCCCCCGGGGGGGGCATTCATTTGTACATGGGGAGGGGCTCCTCCTCAAGAACGTCCCAAACAGTCGAATGGTAATAAAAACAAGCCAATGCAAAATTGTGCTGTGACAGCTGTTTAAATTATTATATGCCGTACCTTTACTTTTATCTGGTGTTTGCCCCCTGAGCCAAATGAATTTTATGAAACTTTTAAAAAAATAGAAATGGAAAACTTTCTGTGGAAAATAGTAGCAGTAAAAAGAAATGTAGTCATAAAAAAACACTTCTCCCTACCTCTGTGTGAATAGGAAAGGAAGAGGCAGGGTCTTGAAGGCAGCTGGCCAGTGAAAGCAGGTGAGCGTAAGAAAAGATTTAGAAGAGGGGAGGTGACTCCGGCGGGAGAGAAGGTATGGGGTGGGAAATGGCAGGAGAGGAGAAGGTCACATAGTTGGGAGCTGCAGAACAGCAGAAGTGAGGAAGCTGGGCCTCCCTGTAATGGATAACTAACCATACATTGTCTGCAGGTTTCTGTAAATGTACAGTAACATTGCAGAATAGCAGTGTCAGCTGACAAGAATCAGCTCCTTATGAAGACTTTTGATGACGCAAGGGAACGTCTTGGTCCGTTTCGTGGAATCAGGAACAGTGATGAACCTTGGGAGGAAATTCAGAATTGCCCCTGAGAAGACCCTCAATCATAATTGGTTTCTGACACCCAGAGAGCTCATATGGCAGGAGTATGTATGGTCTGCTGTCACCCTGGTTATTTCATATCAAGTTGAGATGTTCCTTCAGACAAGCTGGCTGTGTCTTAGGCTAGCTTCTGAACACTTTCAAGGGTGAGAAAATGTAAAGTGTGCTACAGTGGTCCAATCCTTGGTAGTTGGCCAGAGGAGTGACACTAGAAACACCGGTAGGTAGAGCTGGACTTTCCAGAGGTCCAGGCTAAAAGGGTTTCTCTGAAGTGTAGCTATGTTTTGTATTTCTTGGAATTTATTGCCTGCGTGGCTTTCATTGTTGTCCCCTCTCTTCGTTGACTGCTTAGCATGTTTTGGTATTAAGCAGTGTATATAAATATATAAAATAAATAATAAAAAATAAGCCACACTAAATTCCCAGCTAGCAAACAATATAAAGCCACTACAGCTTTATTTTAAAGGCCGACTTTGCATGTTTTCTGGTTTTAAAACATTTCATAGTGTGAGGAAATCAAACAGCCAAGTACCCCGTTGTTCTTAAATAAGGTGGGTGTGTCTTGTAGCTGCAAGCTGAGTTTGGGGCAGTTACTTCAGTTATTATTATTTCAGTTCACTGCCAACTTCAGTTTTGTTTTCCTCAAATCTCAGAATGCTCTTTCTGCTGCCAGTGTTTCTGGAAAATTAGGCCTCTAACCCTTTGGCAGTTCCCAAATTAACGCTCTCAGTGTGAGGTCATATAGAATTCTGGGTTGGGTAGGGTAGATCAGATGCCATTAAATACCATGGGATGGGTTCCTAGAGCAATGAATCAAGGTCTAAGTTTGGATAACTGACTAACTTCAGAATGAAGTCTCAGAGGATGGGACTTCTGTCAGTTAAGTGATAGAGATGCATATATATGTGTGTGTGTGTGTGTGTGTGTGTATAATTTGCAGGTTTAGAAGAGGGTTCCTGTTCTGATCTGCATTAAATTCAGCTTCACCTCTTCCATTTGCAAAGGCAAAAAACTTCATGCTTCCCAAGCGATAAACACCTGCATGTCATGATTCATTTTTCCTTGGTTCTGAACTTTTGAAATTGAGACAAGGCACTTCTCTGTTCAGGCAAGCTTCCAAATATTTTATTTAATGTACTCACTAAGTCTAATTCGCATGCTCATTAGTTAATGGTTAAATATCTAAGAAGTGTTCAGTCATACATTCATTATCCACTAGTTACATTTGTGGTTTAGTGGATTAGAGTCAGATTTAGTCGGGGCGACTTTGATTCAGTTAACTGCTTCACTACAAAATTCATTAGATGACTCTGCTTGATGCAGCCTCTCTTGGAATTAATTGGATAAATTGGGGTATCCTTCATCCCATCCACCAAAAGAGAATGGTGAAGACCATGAGATGTTTACTTGCCCTTTCTGTGATATTTGTCATGAAAACTAGCAGTGAAAGTAAGAGCCATTGCCCAAATCATGCTATGCATGAAGGAATTTTTGACCTGCATATCTCAAGAGGGCAGAGAGGGAATTTTGTCTTGAAAAACTCAAGAGGTAGTAGACAGTAGCTGTGCTCAATGGACAAGCACTTGTCTCAGTGTGGCAACCAATGTGAGGGACCAGCCCTCGGCTTAGGAAAGAACATATCTTCGAGATTTCTGAATCGGGAATGGGCTTTGATTTAAGCAACCGAGATCTGCATTTGCGATCTTGTAGGACAATGCAACACTAATTAGCACGGGAATTGTCACTTCATACGAATAGGTTACAATTGTTCTAATTGATTGGAATTTTGTCATTCAGGGAGAGAACTATTAAAATTACTCATCCCCTCTGATGGAATCAGTTGGCATGCTCAGGTCTGACTCATTCCTGCGCCTACTCATAAGTTCTTCAGATGTTGGTTTTCTGTCATGAGTGCATTTCTGCCCCTTTGAACAAAGATAGTAACTGTGCCAGAGGCCCTCAGTGTTTTCTAGGAATGGTGATCTTGAGGTGGAACAGGAACTCCCAAAAGCACGCTGTCTTTTCTCCTAAGAACACTTGATTGTAAGAATGTGCTTGCGGCAAGCTGCAAGAGCCTTAAAACACGGTCATATCCAGTGTGTGGGAATCATTTGCTGTAGGAACTCAGGTTAGAATAACAAAAGCAAAATGACTACAGGAAATATTAATTGCTGTTAATTGCCACCCTCTGACTGTGTGCTTGTACTCCTTTGAGCTCTGCTTCTCTGATCATGTGAAATTTCAGCTTTGCCGTTGCATCATTCTGTTGCCAGTGAATTAACACTCACCTGCTTTTATACAACTATCTCTTTGTATAACATAATGCAGAGGAACGGCCTTCTCAAATTGACAGATGTAGCACAGCAGGCCATAGTAATAAGTCTTGCCTATGGTGCCAGCCCCTAGGTGCATGGATGCGAAACCTAATGAAGCGGAAGGCTGTAAAGATGGTAGGATCATAGAATTGTAGAGTTGGAAGGGACCTCAATAGTCATCTAGTCCAACCCCCTGCAGTGTAGAAATCTCAGCTAAAGCATCCATGACGGATGGCCATCCAACCTCTGCTTAAAAGCCTCCAAGGAAGGAGAGTCCGCCACCATTCTGCTGTCAGACAGCTCTTACTGGCAGAAAGTTCTTCCCGAGGTTTAGTCAGAATCTCCTTTCTTGTAACTTTAAGCCATTGGTTTGACTCCTACCCTCCGGAGCAGGACTAAAGAAGCTTGCTCCATCTTCCACGTGACAGCCCTTAAGATATTGGAAGATGGCTACCATATTTCCTTTCAATCTCCTCTTTACCAGGCTGAACACACCCAACTCCTTCAAGCGCTCCGCATAAGGCTTGGTTTCCAGTGGGTGCAAGTTATTGGTACCCACTGATTAACTTAAAATGCAAAAGCCCCCTGTTTATATTGTGGACCAGTTAACTCCATAATTATTGGGTCGCCTGCTTTGGGTGTGCATGTAGTCCCTCCCTGCGCTGTGTGTGTGTGTCATTGTTTTGTTACTATGTTTTGATTTGATTTTATAATGAAATGATTTTAGAATGTTGTATCATTTTAATGTTGTTAACCGCTCTGAGCCCGGCTTCGGCTGGGGAGGGTGGGATATAAATAAATTATTATTATTATTATTATTTTAACGTATTTTTGTGTTTTTATATTGTAAGTTGCCTTGGGGTCCTCTGATGAAGAGGGGTATAGAAATTTAATAATAATAATAATAATAATAATAATAATAGGGTGTGTGTGTGTAAAAGGCAGCAAAACTGAGTTTTTATCATTCAGTGCATTGTTAAAATGATGGAGCTCGCTCCCACAGGTGGCATGGATGGCTTCCAATGAGGGTTGGACGGATCCATGGAGGAGAAGGCCATTGATAACGTCTAGCCATGATGAAGGCTGTGCCCTGCCTCCACAGTGGGAGGCATCAGTGCTTCTGAAGGGCAGTTGCTGGAAACCACAGGAGGGGAGAGGGCTCTTGTGGTCAGATCCTGCTTGTGGGTTTCCTACAGGCATCTGGTCAGCCACTGCGAGAACAGGATGCGGGAATTGACAGGCCACTGGCTTGATCCAGAAGGCTTTTCTTACATTCTTATTTTCTCCAGCATAAATGCCCAGACCATGGGTCAGCAAACTAAGGCCCACGGACCGCATCATGCCCAGTTGCCTTCTGGATCCGGCCCACGGATGGTCCGGGAATCGCCACGTGGATCTCCAGCATGTGTTCTTTCCCTCTCCCTCACACGGTGATGGCGCCTCCTTCCATAGATTATCAACGGCAAAGGTTGCAGTTATTCCATTTGCTTTGCCTACTTTAAAATGGTTCATTCAAAACTTTTTACAGAATGTGAGTGAACCTAATGTCCTGCCAGAGTCTTGAGGCTTTCCCAAAAACAAAGGCCATCAAGAAACTTTGCATGAAGCACTTGTACAGGTGGAGAGAACTTTTGTAGTTCTGGTGGAGGTGAATTGGCTATAACTGTACTCTGGCTAGTTACACTAAAACTCCCAAGACTGATCCTGCCTTGATTTGTCTGGGGGAAGAGCAGGATGCAGGCAGTTGTAACTTTAATAGTTCCTGAAATTAGAGCAGAAATCCCTTTGAAAGGGGGCTGGTAACTGTATCTCTGTGACAGGCTTAGCATCAGGCCATCATGTTGGGCTCTTGAGAGATACTCAGTTACACAGAGTAGGATGACAGGCTTGGCCGTTTCTCACCCGGTCCTTAAAGCTTTAGTATGTTCAGTACATTCATACCTCGGGTTATGAACGCTGTGGGTTGCGTGTTTTCAGGTTGCGGACCGCAACAAACCTGGAAGTACCGGAACAGATTACTTCCGGGTTTCGGTGCTTGCTCAAGCGCAGAAGCGCAAAATGGCGTCATGCACAGAAGCGCCGAATCGCGTCACACTGCGGGTTGCGAACGTACCTCCTGCACGGATCACGTTCGCAACCTAAGGTATGACTATATTATGGTTTGAAACTAAACCGCTGATTGGAAAAGCTACTTGTCTGGTATATTTTTTATTCTGACTCAGCAAAAAAGCGCTAGAGGTCCCCTTGCTTTGTGGGACTTTATTTGCCAGTGAACATGCAGAGCATTAGAGACATCCCAGTCATGCAGTTACCTGCCTGATGCAGAATAGCATGGTTATTATTTTTGGAGAAAACAGAGCTGCGCTTTAATTTCTCAATGTTACCTTCCGCTCCCAGAGTGTTCTACCAGGTAGAGGTCACTGGTGTTCCTGGACCTTCAAAGGGAGTTGAGTTCTGATGTGAAGCTAAACTCCAATCCGTTTTTTACCTAATGTGGGACTCAAACTCACAACCCTGAGGTTAAGAGGCTCATGCTCTACCAACTGAGTGTTGGCTGCCCAAAACTTGGGCGCATGTTCTCCCCTCTTCCACCCACTCTGGTATGGCCACAAGGAGGATATTGGAAACATTTGCTTCCATCTATTCGCTATGCCTTATAAGTGCATCTGAACCAGAAACTGGTTAGCCTTAAGTATGGTTTAGGGAGCCATGAACTGCAGCTTGAAGTTGGTTTGTTTCCTTAAACTGTAGTCAAGGCTAACCCTTGGGCTAAGACGTAGCAATAAACTACAGTTACTTTAAAACTGGAAGTGGGAATGCTTCCCAATTTTCATGCCGGAGGGAAACAAAGGGGGAGAGTTGGTGTTTTTTTCACAGAATGCAGAGCCAAAGTTCAGTGTTTTATCTGAGCAAAGCCATTCTCGCCTGGCTCTGATTATAATACAGTGGTACCTTGGTTGTCGGAACTTAAATCTGTTCCGGGAGTCCGTTCAGCTCCCGAAACCATTCAAAAGCCAAGGCGCAGCTTCCAGTTGGCTGCAGCAGCTTCCTACACTCAGTTGGAAGCCACGTCGGACGTTCGGCTTCCAAAAAACGTTCGCAAACTGGAACACTTCCGGGTTTGCGGCGTTTGGGAGCTGATTTGTTTGGGAGCCAAGATACCACTGTAGATCAGGCTCCAACATCCATCATGACTAGTAACTTGATAGCCCAATTCTCCATGGTGTTCCTTCACTGTCGGAGGCATAATGCCTCTGAATAGCAGTTGCTTGGAATTATGACATCTATTTGGCCACTGGGAGAACAGGAAGTTTTGGCCTGATCTAGCAGGGCTGGGCATTCTGATGCCATATGGCGGTAGCAACTTATATCCTGCATGCCCCCCCCCAAATAACTTCTGCATCAGGGGCACCCAACATTTTGTTAGCTTGTAGCTGGGCATTCCATCAAAGCGCAAGGAAGGGGGCTGGATCTAGGATGCATTTGGCATAGCTGATAGCATTAAGAGCACTTTTATGCTCATGGAGAACTTCAGAACTACAATTTCTACATTATGTAGACCTATCCTTTTACCATGAGGAAAAGGCATATGTAATCGAAGCTG
Organism: Podarcis siculus; assembly: GCA_034642415.1. NCBI lineage: Eukaryota > Metazoa > Chordata > Lepidosauria > Squamata > Lacertidae > Podarcis > Podarcis siculus. The sequence goes on from JAXCMG010000018.1 coordinate 12,768,952, forward strand.
TTTGTGGCTGATGAAAGCAATACCTTGAAATCAGTCTCAGAAATTCTCCAGGTGCGTTTTGCAGTAGGTCCAACTGGCATGGGTCCAATTGTGACTACGTGGAGATTTCTGGGCACCAGGTTGATGATCACAGTTTTAAAAACCTCTTCCTTTGTTCATATAGCTAATACCATTTCCATTTCTACTTCTTGCATACCGGGACAAGTGAATAGTTGTAAGAGCAAGCTACAGTCCTGCAATGTAGTTGAGATCATAGAATCACAGCGCTGGAAGGGACCCCAAGGGTCATTTAGTCCAACCCCCTGACAAATAGACATTCTGTTGTGACAAGCGTAACCTAGGTTTAAGGAGCCATTTGGTGCCTAGCTTGAAATCCACCAGTCTCTTGAATGAAATTTCACTGGCGGTAGCCTATGAATCGGAAGTCCCCGATGCTGCCATCTACAGATTTGATGCCATCTGCATCCTGGCCCCTTTGTTAGGAGACAGAAATGACACAAGTCTTTCCTTGGGCTTACAGCATTGTTAGGCAGAATGCCTTCAGGAAAGGCTCCGCTGAAGATGGCTTGTGTTCTCTAGCAACAATAGTGTGTCTAAATAGTGTGGGCAAAAATGGCTGCTGCAGAGAGATCGAAAGGGGTAGCTTTTAAAGATGCAGACAGGTGCAGCATCCACAAGCATCCTTGCAAAGCAGTGGAGCCTCTTACTTAGAAGATCCTTCCCTTGCCTGTGCTGCCCTTGCCTGCGGGGAGGTTACAGCTTGCTCAGTATGCATTTTTGGGTCCCGGAAACCCAAAGAGCCAGTGTGGTGTAGTGGTTAAAAGCGGTAGACTCGTAATCTGGTGAACTGGGTTCGCTTCCCTGCTCCTCCACATGCAGCTGCTGGGTGACCTTGGACTAGTCACACTTCTCTGAAATCTCTCAGCCTCACTCACCTCAGAGTGTTTGTTGTGGGGGAGGAAGGGAAAGGAGATTGTTAGCCGCTTTGAGGCTCCTTAGGGTAGTGATAAAGCAGGATATCAAAGCCAAACTCTTCTTCTAAACTCAGCACAATGTCACAAGGTTGCTGCCTGCCTTCCAAAGATCTGGATTTGGTGGCAACAACCAAACCATGTGTGCTTCCACCTGTCTTCACATTCCTGTTTTATTGGTTAGACATTTACCTTCATTCCAGTGCTCTCCCTGTATAAAATGAAATCCAGTGGATTAATGTGCACAGTCCTTGCTTCTGTGCTGTTGGCCAAGATTCCCTTAACACAATTTTTCCATTGACTGTGTTGCAGTTATGGGCAGAGAAAGGAGGCTGGGGTGGTGGTGGTCAGAATGCTCAAGCACACAGTCTGTTGTGAAGCTTTGACACTGGCTTATGAAATATGGCCGGTGTGAGAAAATGAACAGATTTAATTTCACCTATGTGAATGAGAGCAAGGTTGCCTTCCGAGGGCTTGTGGAGCAGATGATGAATGGCTTGTCTAATCCTAGATAATATGAATTCCAAGACAGTGCATGTACCTATTAAGGTGGTAGGCAGTGGAAGAAAACTTGAAGCCTTTTCCACATGAACTGGCAATCTGAATCTCGCACTTGAATGTCGCCCCCATGCCACTTTGTGGATCTAACACTGACCCTACTGCTTGCGGAGACAAGCCATGATTTTGCTTAGGAGAATATGGTAGCTAGAACAGCGAGAGATACATGTGGTGTGCATCTCTCTTTAGCTGCACCATGAAAACTTTGGGACAGGCTATAGGAGGTTGGGCTCCTGCCCTTTCATAAGTTACCGATAGGGTGGGGTTGCCTTGATCCTTTGTACTTTGTGACATCTCAAACCTACTGTCAGCTGTAGAACCCGGCAACCTCCATTGCCAGGGAGTCAGTTACCTGTATGCCAAGAGCCATTATTTCCTGTGGGTATTAGATGTAAGTTTTATTAGGAACATTGTTAGGGCCTGCTAAAGGTAAAGGTAAAGGGACCCCTGACCACCAGGTCCAGTCGTGGCCGACTCTGGGGTTGCGGTGCTCAACTCGCTTTATTGGCCGAGGGAGCCGGCGTACAGCTTCTGGGTCATGTGGCCAGCACGACTAAGCCGCTTCTGGCGAACCAGAGCAGCGCATGGAAACGCCGTTTACCTTCCCGCCGGAGCGGTCCCTATTTATCTACTTGCACTTTGACGTGCTTTCGAACTGCTAGGTTGGCAGGAGCAGGGACCGAGCAACGGGAGCTCACCCCGTCCCGGGGATTCGAACCGCTGACCTTCTGATCAGCAAGTCCTAGGCTCTGTGGTTTAACCCACAGCGCCACCCGCGTCCGCAGTTAGGGCCTGCTAGAACAGACCAAAGGCCCTAATAGTCCAGCATCCTGTTCTCACAGTGGTCAGTGGGAAAACCCAAGCACAAGACCCTCTCCCCTCCAGTGGTTTCCAGCAGAATTTTTGCCTCCAGCTGTGGAGGCAGAGCATAACCATGGTGGCCTTATAGCCACCAATAGCTCTTTGCTCCATGAATTTGTATAATCCTCTTTTAAATCCATCCAAGTTGGTGGCCCATCCCTGCTTCTTATGGCTGCAAGTTCCATAATTTAACTCTGCGCTGTGCGAAGAAGCGCTTTCTGTTGTCCGCCCTGAGTCTTCCAACATTGAGCTTCGTTGGATGTCCCTGAGTTCTTCTAGTGTTGGGAGAGAGCGAGAAAAATGTTCCTCTATCCACTTTCTCCATGCCATGATTCTATACCCTTCTATCATGTCACCTCATATTTGCTTTTTCTCTGAACGGATAAACCATTACAAGAACCACTACTATGAATACAACTGGAAAACAGCCACACTTCATAATAACCCGAAGGCAGCACAAATTATCCCTGCATAAATTGAACATGCTGTGATTTAAACTTGTAATTGTATTCTATTATATACATACTTAATAGCTGCTGGCTATTTTACTTATTATTATTTTGATACATTTTAGATTAACTTGCTTTTAATGGTTAGTTTCTCCCCCCTACCCCAGTCTTTTTAATGAACGTTTTATATTTTGTGTAAATCTCTTGGAAGTTAAGGATGATCAAGCATTCTATGAATCCTGTTCAATAAATAAAATGCAATTATGAAACAAATCTCTGCGGCCCAGTTGCTGCTGTCCAGCTTTAAGGAGCTGGAGATTTAAGTTCCTGCTACAAGCTAAGAACAAAACTTATTCAGATTTTGCAGGGGTCATCTAGTTGTTTCCAGGGAGGCCATTGTGGCACACATTCTCAAGTAATCTAGATGGTACCCATAGCAAGCGGCTAGCTGGAGGTGCTACCACTAATAGCCTGTGCCTTGGACTTGCTTCTGGAATATGGCCGTGACCTTCTGCGTTGTCCCTGAAGATCAGGAGACCGTGGATCTTTCAGGGGTATCCAAAGTGGGAAAGACCGCTTCATGTAAAACTCGCCACACCTAAAATGTCCTTTTCCAGGCTGCAGAGATGCCCACGTTTTGCTTTTTGACCAGGTTAACTGCCAAGAGGCGATGTCCCCTTGAAGCATGGCTTTAAGACTGTCTAATTAAAATAAAACCCAATGAGCTCTAAATAGCTTTCTGCAGCGCTGTCTGAACCAAATTATCGCAAAGGTTTAATTGCTTCATGGCCCGAAATAGAGCGATGCTGTGTGCAGAATTACTGGAGGGGCAGAGTGACATTCTTAAATATGATCTCCCATTTATTTGCCTTGTCACCACTGAGATCCTATCTCTGTGCTCTTGCTGGAGGCTGCAGCCTGCTGCCTGCCTCTGCTGATGTCTGCGCCTGATTGCGAGAGGAAGTACATGCAACCTTGACTCGGTACTGCCAAGTTATCTCTGCGCTCTGCAGTGCCCACTAAACGCACCTTCTGTGAGCGACCTGAGATTCCTGAAGGCGTTGGAGGGATGGCAGCCTAGTGAGCAGCTCAGAGCTGGTGCCGTGTGCAGACAAGATGAATTTCCGGAAGGGCTCTTGCAGGGTTTTGTTGCATTAATGAAGGGTGCCAGGCATTTTACTCTGGGAGCTGCCTGTTGGCAGCACGAGCACCATTGCTTAGGTGAAATAGTTGTCTCGGGCATCTTGCTGCTTAAGCTCCAGCAAGCTGCAGATGATGAATTCAACTCCCTGTCCCTCGCTTTACTTGGGGTCAAGAAAGCGTTTTTGACTGCAATGTAGTCAACACAGGATCCTTCTAGTGTAGGATCTGGTAGCCTGAACATCTCAAATGTTGGCTTCTTTACAAACAACAGCATTCCTCGAACTATGCTATGAAGGGCAACTTAAAAATCAGTGGGAAGAGACCTCAGTGGCTTCACTGTCCCCTCAAATTCCAACATTCATCCTATCTCGAACACACCCATCTCTCAACCTATTTACCTATTCTTGTCCTTGTTTGCTGGCTTCTTTCCTGTATCTCCACCCCCCCCCCCTACTTGCCATGGATGTTTTTTTGTTTCTTTTTTTAAAATTTTTCAGCACCCTACTTTCAGGCCTGAGTCCTTTAGTTCTGGGCCTCCTTTTGTGCCCCTTCAAGGCCCCCCCCCCCATTAAAACATTTTATGGATCAGTTAACTTTAATCCTCTATTTCCCCCTTTCCCATATCTTGGGTCTACAGATATTGGCTCAGTTGGTGAGAGTGTGGTGTATATAACACTAAGGTAGCAGGTTCAATCCCCGTATGGGACCTCTGCATTGCAGGGGGTTGGACTTGATGATCGTCAGGGTCCTTTCCAACTCAAAATTCTATTCTTCAATTGCTTGGCTAGGTTTGTTAAATGATCATTGTTACTGATGACTTTCTTCTTGATCCCTCGAAACAAAAATGTGATTCTTCTGTGACCAGCAAGGCGGGGTTTGTTAGGGGAAGAGCAGTAGGCAGCTGGGGTGTACGTTGATGGCAGTCCTTGTCCTCTGCCAACCCGTAATGCAAATGTTGTATCCCAGCACAAGACAGCAGCCAAGCATTGTTTTGAAAGGACTGCTGCCTGCAGCCTCATGCTACCGGCAGCTCTTTAAAATGTGTGCCACCTTATTCACATAAAGGAGTGTGCTGGGAGTCTTCCCTCCTAACCCTAAAATTAAATTTGGTTGCCCTTCGGAAGGCTGTATTTGTAGTGTCCTCTGTCCTCTGTCCTCCAAATGCTCTAGGTTATGGTCACATCTCTTGCAGGATGTAGTGTTCTGTACCAGGGCTGAGCGATACCTGGTTTTCAACACTGCAATGTATCCCCAGCTAAACATCGCCATATACTGATTCAGTGGTACCTCGAGTTACATATGCTTCAGGTTACATACGCTTCAGGTTACAGACTCTGCTAAGCCAGAAATAGTACCTCGGGTTAAGAACTTTGCTTCAGGATGAGAACAGAAATTGTGCTCCGGCAGCGCAGCAGCAGCGGGAGGCCCCATTAGCTAAAGTGGTGCTTCAGCTTAAGAACAGTTTCAGGTTAATAACAGACCTCTATCACAATATGGGCTTCAAACTGGTTTTGGATGATATATTGCCCAGCCCTATTCTGTATTGTACTCTTTCTTTTTTTATGGAGGGATGGATGGGGAATAAAAGACTGCAAATGCAGAAATCCTCATGTCAGGCAGGTAAACTTAATAGCTTCCTGCTTTTTAAAAACTTCCAGTTGGAGTCAGCTGTTGCTTGTGTATCTGAATACCTGACAGATCATTCCTAGATCTCAGCTTTTTGACCCCCTGTATTCTTCCTAATTCCTCTCTTCCCTCCCCTCCAGTTCTATCCTGTTCTGTTAAAGATGTGGCAGCAACCTAGGTATGGGACATTAAAGATGACATCTTCTGCTGGGGGGAGCCGGTGAAAGGCTTTTCCATAGAGCAGGAGCGAGCTTTGGAAAGCGGCAGGTTCAAGTGTGGGGACCAAAGGCTAACTGGACCTGTTTGTTGTGTCCTCCCTTCTCTGGTGCAGGTGACGGAGCTGAACGAGCCCCTGTCCAACGAAGAGAGGAACCTGCTGTCGGTGGCCTACAAGAACGTGGTGGGGGCCCGGCGCTCCTCCTGGAGGGTCATCAGCAGCATCGAGCAGAAGACCTCGGCCGACGGCAACGAGAAGAAGATCGAGATGGTGCGGGCCTACCGCGAGAAGATCGAGAAGGAGCTGGAGGCCGTGTGCCAGGACGTGCTCAGCCTGCTCGACAACTACCTGATCAAGAACTGCAGCGAGACCCAGTACGAGAGCAAAGTCTTCTACCTGAAGATGAAAGGGGACTATTACCGCTACCTGGCCGAGGTGGCCACGGGGGAGAAGAGGGCGACGGTGGTGGAGTCCTCCGAGAAGGCCTACAGCGAAGCCCACGAGATCAGCAAGGAACACATGCAGCCCACTCACCCCATCCGCCTGGGCTTGGCGCTTAACTACTCTGTTTTCTACTACGAGATCCAGAACGCCCCCGAGCAGGCGTGCCACCTGGCCAAGACGGCCTTCGACGACGCCATCGCCGAGCTGGACACCCTCAACGAGGACTCCTACAAGGACTCAACGCTCATCATGCAGCTCCTGCGCGATAACCTAACGCTCTGGACGAGCGACCAGCAGGACGACGACGGTGGCGAAGGCAACAACTAGGACCCCGCCCCCCCTCCGGATGGACTGGCAGCCGCACGCTGATGCTACTACTGCAGTCTTTAATTTTGTTTTCCCACGAGGTGTGGGGGGGAGGGGGTCGGGTGGGGGAGGGGGACAAAAAAACAAAACAAAACACGAAAAGGAGGGGCGACCTTCCAGGGAGGCTCCCCCCGCAACCTGTCTTTGATTGCCTCTTTTGACACTTTTGCCAAAACACAACTTAGCGGGAAAGGTCAGGCTTGGCTGTGCTTGGGTGGAATGGAGTAACTCGATTGTGGCAGCCTCACAGTGGCGAATGGACTGTTCTGTAGACTTATTAATTCAAGGGGGAGCTGTCTTTTAAGTTACCTTAATCGCTAGGCGTACGTGGAAGTTGACGATGACTAACTTGGATGGAATGGCCCTCTCTTTCGTTGTTGGGGTTTAATTTTGTGTGTGTATGTGTGCGTGTGCGTGTGTTCGTTTGAGAGAAGCAGTTCTGTGGTTCCAGTAAGGTTTCTCATCCATCTGTCCCCCGAGTTAAAATGTCCCCTGCCTTTTCCGTTGTCGAGGTGCATCTGTGTGTGTCTCCTCTCTGATACCTTCCCCCGAACTTTTGGAACGCTCATTACAGCATAATTTCAAAGCGGGAGGAAAGTCCTAGGCTCCAAACCTGCAAGAGCCCATCTAGTCAGGATGCTTGAGACAGCTGTCAGTATTATTGCTAAATTGCAGTTTTAACAGTGTTTTCTACATGACAGCCATATTTTTGACACCGAGCCATTGAGTGTAAACCCTTTTTTTTGCTTGCTTTTTCTGGCTTGCCCTTGCAACCTTAACACCTGCAGATGGGCTTCACCCACCCGACTCGGTTTCCCCAGTTGCCCAAAGGCCACCTGAAGAACATCCATCTGTTGGCCATTCTGTTGGGTGCTTCGTAAGCAGCTATAAAGTCCCAAGAGGCCGCCCCCAGCAAGAAGCATTCATAATATAATTGGTCAAAGGAGGAGCTGCTGAACTGTAATGTAATTTGACTAATTCAGGTCTGTATGTCTCATACTGTACCTGGTATAGTCCAAGACCATGCTGATTTCATCCCTTTTTTTAAAAAAAGGAAGAAGGTGAAGGTGTCATGGCCCCTTCTGCAGGAATCATGCTTCCGTAGTGATTATAACCTGATTCCCCCCCCCTTCTGTGCCAGAAGATTATGGCAGATCTCTGGCTTCCCCTTTACTAAAGCCAGGTCTCTGATCTGTGGGAAGCCTGTGGTACGAAGTGAAATGATGTGGAAATGTAGTAATTTCATAAAGAGAGCTTGCTTGCCTGTGTTTGTTTGTTTTTTTAAAAAAAACACCCACCCCCCTAAAAAAAACACCTTAGGCACTCTAGAACTTGTAGAGAATCCGTTCACATACAGGTTCCTTGAAGGGAAAGAAATAGAAAATTATGGTATAGCTAATCAAGTCGTTTTCTGTCATTTTTCTACCCACCCACCCTTTTTTTAAAAAAAGAGAGAAAATAGGTTGATGGTTTTCCTTCTCTGGTTGCCTGCTTTTGTTCACCAGGGGCTGCATAGAAGGAGAATGGCCTCTAACGGGGCCTTCCCCTGTGCAACACCATTTGTCTTCCCCTTGTGGAGATGAATGACTCCATTTGACACAGTGCTGTGTGGTTTTTTGTGCTCACGTCGTTTGATGCTTTGGGCAGTGGGGGTGAGCTGCTTTGGTGGCCTGTGAGTCCCAAAGGCTGTCTGGGTTTAAAAGCGAATCAACAACAGGCAAAACGCTAGCAAGTCCAGCATTAAAGTATCCAAGTAGCTGCATTAAAAAAAAAAAACTTTCGTTGCATCATGAGAGTTTGCACTCGGTGACTTTTCCATTATTATTATTATTAATATTCTTTTGAGGGAAAAGAGCCACGCCAAAATCCCATGGCTTAGCTTACGCTCTGTGGGATCGAAGTAGAGGAGGGAGAGGCTTGCAACCTGGGTAAACGGACAGGAACCTTTTAGGAAATGTCGCAAGACTACTTTGGAGGCCATGTTTAGGCTTCTGTTTGGTTTGCAATCATGTAGTGTGAGCAGTGTGTCTCCCTGGCTTTGAATTGGAAGTGATTTACTGGAATTACAAAACCTTTTCTTGATGATGATGATGATGATGATTTTTATTTTTTATTTTTGCTCTGGCTGCTTTAGGAAAACTTTATGCAGGGGGGAAAAGATCGCACAAGAGGGCTAAAACCTACGGAGTCGCGGGTGGGGTGGGGACTTGTGAGCAGCTTGAATGGTTTCTTTCGATTCGTTTTGTTTTGTTTTGTTAAGGAAATGCACTTGCCTATATGATAACTGTCTCTCCAGTGAAATGAATAACTGCTCCATTATTCTATTGATACAATATTGTGCATGCTGGTGTTGTATTTCTATAAAGTAGCTTGAAATTTATTAACTTATACTGTAGATGTTATGTATTCCTATGACAAATAGTCTTCAACAATTTTTTAAAGTTTTTTAATTTATTTTTTTCCCCTCCTATTTTTTTCCCTTCCTTTTTTGGGGGTAAAAGTTTGCTCTACCAAATAGTGATCGTAACGAAATTGATCTGTTATGGATGTTGCTATAGTGACATGCAATTATATATGATTTTTTTTAAAAAAAGGAAAGCAAAAGAAAACACCAGTGTTAGCTTAATCTTAATGTCTGGTGTTCGTCATGGTGAAATTATAACTATTACAGTGTAGGGGAAAAATGACTATGTTCTTCGAATGAGCCTTTGTTTGTGCTTTTCTGTCATGTTATGCAGTGAACTCTTTTTAAGGTCTAATCAGTGATTATTTTTCCAACTCCGTGTTTCTGTAAGGAATTATTTCACACACGGACCATTCTTAGCAGTTTTCCTCAGTGATGGAATATCATGAATGTGAGTCATTATGTAGCCGTCGTACATTGAGCAAATAAACTTACAGATCTGATGTCAGTGCTATTTGGTCTTTGTGTTGGAATCCGCTTTATTCTTGGCAGCTGTGAATGTGCGCATGTCCGGGAATCTAGTGTCTGGCTGCAGCGATATCCTGTCGAGTGCAGAATACGCTCTGTATGCAGGATCTCGTAAGCTGCAGCCCAGCCTTGGAAATCTGTATGAAGGGGTCCATTGTAGTGAAATGGTAGTGAGTAGGAACCCCACCATTCTTAATATGTTCTTCTTGATTATGGAACCCAGCTTGGCAGTATTCTGTTCCTATAAAGTACCTCTGTCATGTGGTGGTGCAACCTTTTCTATTTGAAAGCCTACCAAGGTGCTTTGGCGACTTAGCCTGAGTTAGAATTCAGTCGTACCTTGGTTCTTGAACAGAATGCGTTCTGGGAGCCCGTTCGACTTCCAGAACTGTTCGAAAACCAAGGAGCGTCCTGCAGCCAGTCGGAAGCCGCACCGGACGTTCGGCTTCCGAAAATCATTCTGGAACCGGAACACTAACTCCCTGTTTTCGATCGTTCGGGAGCCAGAACATAGGATTTCCAAGGCGTTCAGCAACCAAAGTACGACTGTATCCAGCTATGGAGCGAAAGCTGCATCTTAAATGTATTACTGTTTATTGCATTTATATCCCACCTTTTTCTCTAAGGAGCTCAAGGCGTATGGTTCTGCCACTCCCCATCTGAAGGCAGCCCCGTTAAGGGAAGTTTCTAATGGTTGATGCTTTATTGTGTTTTTAATATTTTGTGGGGAGCCACCCAGAGTGGCTGAGGCAATGCAGTCAGATGGGCAGCATATAAATATTATTATTATTAGGGAGGCGGGTGGCGCTGTGGTCTAAACCACTGAGCCTTATTGGGCTTGCCTATTATTATTATTATTTATTACCAAGTGAGTATTTGAACCCTGGCCTTGCAGATCCCATCCAACACCCTACCTGTTGCACCACACTGGCTTTCAAATAGGATGCTACCTTATACTGAACTGAGTCAGAGCATTGGCCCATCTGGAATTATCCAGGTTTTCTGGCAGGGAGTTCCTCCTAGCCCAACCTGGAGCTGCTGGGGATTGAACCCTGGAAACTCTGCATGCCAGATAAGGTGGAGCAGGGAGCAATGGTTCAGGACACAGGTGGCTAAATGCCATCAAAAATCAGATGCAGCATACTGACCTCCTCAGCCCTGGGCTGTTCATTGGCGGTAGCTTGTCCATTCAGTGGATGGTCGGATATAAAGGGTGTTGATTGTGGTGGACACTTCAAGAGTAGTTTAAATACCAAGCCTTTCCTGAACGTTATGTAGGCTGATTGGGGATAAACAAATGTGTGGCTTCCTCCTAACATTTATCTTGCCACCTGAGCAGACTCTTGCTTGGAGAAGATCTGGCAGGCGGTATCAATTCTGCCACCGCTGCATCTCCATCACGTCCACGCAGCCCATTTATATTGGGAAATCCATGCTGGACTAGGTTAGATTAGTTGATCATGCAGCTGTAGTGCTGCCGGCGTGTAATTCAAGGGTGTTGATGGCGTTGCCTTAGAGGAGAAACGGGACCTATGCATCATGGACTGGTTGGATGCAGAGGAATGGTGGGAGGAACCAGCTGGGGAACCCCCAGGGGAAGAAGGCTCAGAGCTCAGGGAATGTTGGTAGGATGACGATGAGCAGTCAGAGGGAGAAGACTGTGGGGAGGAGGTGTCAGAAGCTGAAGGAGCAACAGGGCTTAGTGAGCTGGGAGAGTCCGTGGCAGAGAGAAGTCCAGAATCAGAGGCAGAAGCTGAAGCAAGAGAGGAGGGAGGCCAAGAGGCAGAGATGAGTCAGGTTGGAGAAGAGTCACGGGTTTATTGCCCTCCTGCAACAAGCTCCCCTTCCCTTCATCTCCCAGGATCAGAAAAGGCATGAAAAGGGCTGAAGAGAGATTACTGATGCACAGATGCAGTCTCTGATTGCTTGGAACATTTTTTGGAGAGGAGGAAGACTTAGGCAGCTATGGAGAGGCGGGGACCTTCAGTCTCAGCAACTGCTCCATAGAGGCAAGACCTAGTGGAACTAAGTTGCTGGGCTCATTAGGCCTGACACTCCTGTGTTGATCATGTCTTTGCTAATAAAGACTTCACTCCAATTTGCACAGTGTGATTTACTGCTGGCTCGCTTCTCGCGCGATGGCTGTCTGTAGAAGTGGTTGGGCTCTCAACGCCAGTGCTTGGGGATGATGGGAGTTGTAATTCAACAACATCTGGAGGTCCACAGATTCCCCGCCCTTCCCTTAAAGGTTTTGTGGGTCTCTATGCACAGGCTTGATGTGCACTAAAACCAGAACAGGTTTCAGAGGAGTGGTCTGCCTTCAGTCTTGCCTGTGCAAGCTGGAGGCTGATTGAAATTAGAGTCTACAGATTTCCTGCCCCTGTTCTCTATCAGATCTGAGCTTTAATGAGGAATGTCTCTGGGGAAACCTCTTGAGAGGGCACCCGAGGGCCATGGATTCCTGTTTTTAGTTTTCCATTCTGGGGCTGTGAAGTGTAAACTTTCCACTCCTGGTTGTCTCCTTTGCAGAGCCAGTGAGTCAAGGCACAGTTCTGGCCCCTGGTCTGATCCAGCAGCCAGGATTGTCTTACAGTCTTATGATTGCTGCTGCACAGAGAGCCTTTTAAAAAAATGGTGAGTCACCATTTCTGCAGCACGGGCTAAGCGAAATGCCAGGGTGCAGCTGCATATGTTAGTCACAACCCATTCAAAAGCTTGAGTTAACAGCACAGGCGCCTTCTCTCCCCACACACCCCTGGTAAACTCTTATAGGATGCGCCTGTATTTCTGGAAACATGTAAGTCTTCCAGCATCATAGGCGCTTCTGAAGTTTATGTGCTGAAGCACTGGTAAAGGCTGAGGTGCTGCAGGATCACAACTCCCATTGTGCATTCCCAGGGCCGCACTCGCTATGGATGATGGGAGCCAGAGTCCAACAACATCTGGATATGCTTCACATATGCTAAAGGCAACCAATGGTCCTCATTAAACCAAGTGTCCACATCATGAAAAGTCATAGTTCTGGCCAATTCTGCACCAGTTGGGCTAGAATTGGAGTACTGTGTCCAGTTGTTGGACCATGTTTTGGGAAGGGTGTTGAGAAACTGGACGGGTGGAGGCTGAGACATTAAGGAAAATGGGGCCCTATGCCACCAGCCTCAATCCGCCCTTAGCCAGCCCCTGCCTGCCCTGTCTTCTTACAACCCATCAGGGAGCCTGTTTTTGGCTCTCATACTGTCGGTCTTCCATCCTACAAGTCCTAATGGGTACCAGCTTGCCACTGTTGGAAGATAACTGGGGTGGGCAGAAGTCTGGGAAACTGCTTTGTTTTCTCTTGGTTTCCTCTGCTCTGGAGGGTAGGACTCGAACCAGTAACTTAAAAGTTACAAGAAAGGAGATTCTGAGTAAACACCAGGACAAACTTACTGATGGTAAGAGCTGTTTGACAGTGGAATGAGCTCCCTTGGAAGGTGGTGGGCTCTCCTTCCTTGGAAGTTTTTAAGCAGAGGTTGGGTGCCCATCCGTCATGAAAGATCTAGTTGAGATTTCTGCATTGTAGGGGGTTGGACTAGATGGCCCTTGAGATCCCTTCCAACTCTAGCGTTCTATGATAACATGTTCAATGAGGTCAGTTGAAAGAACTGGCTGCACTCATCCTGGAGAAGCAAAGATTTAAGGAATGACATGGTGGCTGTCTTTAAACACCAGAAAAGCTGGAAATGAATTAGAGCTAGAAGCAGTTCCTAAAGGTGGGATCTCCTTCGCTGGGCAGCTGTTGAGAATGCAGTACAGTGGTACCTTGGGTTACATACGCTTCAGGTTACAGACTCCGCTAACCCAGAAATAGTGCTTCAGGTTAAGAACTTTGCTTCAGGATAAGAACAGAAATCGGGCTCTGGCGGCACGGCAGCAGCAGGAGGCCCCATTAGCTAAAGTGGTGCTTCAGGTTAAGAACAGTTTCAGGTTAAGAATGGACCTCCGGAATGAATTAAGTACTTAACCCGAGGTATATAAACTTTATATACTGCCTGATTGTAAGAAAAAACTTCAAATTGGTTTACAAAAATAATAAACTGTTAAAAGGAACTATTTAAAATGACAGTCAACAATAAGCTAAAAACCAGATTATGACACATGCCAACATTCTACATGTCTGGGTCAGCTTGCCCTAAAGAAAAAATGTTTTTAGCAGGTGCCGAACAGAAGGCACCTGGCTGATTTCAATAGGCAGGGAATTTCAAAGTGTGGGTGTTGCCAGACTAGAAGTTCGATTTCTTACAAACATGGAACAAGTGTTATATGACTCCAGGTCTCTGAGCACAGGTGTTACATGCTGTTGGGGACTTCTGCCAGCATTTGACCCTCTTCTGAATCGGCTAATAAGGTGTAGAACTAGGACCACTTAACCATGAAAATGGACTTCTTGATCTTTGGCCAGTCACTGTCACCCAGCTGAACGTCCTTCGCAGTGCTGTTAGGGGGGATAAAAAGGGAGAGGGAGATTCTTTTCAGAAGCACTTTCCATGCCATCACACACACACAGCTCGGAATCGCATGGAGAGGAAAGCTACACCTGTTGGGTTTCTGCCTCTTGTTACAGACGGGACCGCCAAAAAACAAATTTAATTAATGATGTCCCCATGGGGAGATGGGTGTGCTTGTCCTGGAATCTGAGGCTTGCTGCCAGCTCCTTTTCCGTGCCTCACTTTACATGGGCTCCTTCCGACCCCCGACCCCCAGTTTCTTGCAAAACGGACCTCGCTGCAATGCAGAAATCCCCCTCCCTCCCAGCTGCGCAGGCGCACTTCGCCCCCTTCACCTCTCCTGCGCGGCAAGGGAGCTGCCGGCTGCTGCGGCTGCAGCATCGGCTTCCAATCCCCGCCTGGCGTCTGCTCGGCGGCGCTGCCACCTACAGGCTGCTACTGGTATGGCACCCTCGAGCGCACCTCTGTCCTGCAGAGAGTGAGCTGGTAACTGATCTACTGCGTTAGCAGCACAGAGGTTACCTCCTCGGGTGCAAGCCTGGGCAGCAGTGTGCATGTAGGTCCGGGGCTGCCCAGAAAACAAGACCCCCACCCCTCTTGGCCTTGTGGTCCAAAGGAAAGCAGAGTAATGTGTCCATTTGGCAGCTTGGCTGCAGGAGTTGCTGGAAAGAGACTCCATCCAACCTTCTAATATTTGGATTTGACAACAACAACTGAGCTATCGAATCAACAAAGCATTAAAAGCACACACACGTCAACTATTAAAAATAAAATAACAGGCATGAGGAAATCAGATGGTGAAGGGAACTGCTTCCCCACCCTCCCATTTGGCAACTGGCGTAGAGGCAACTGGCCTAGAGGGACGCTGGTGGCACTGTGGGTTAAACCACAGAGCCTAGGACTTGCCGATCAGAAGGTTGGCTGTTCAAATCCCCGCGACGGGGTGAGTTCCCGTTGCTCGGTCCCTGCTCCTGCCCACCTAGCAGTTTGAAAGAACATCAAAGTGCAAGTAGATAAATAGGTACCGCTCCGGTGGGAAGGTAAAAGGCATTTCCGTGCGCTGCTCTGGTTCGCCAGAAGCGGCTTAGTCATGCTGGCCACATGATCCGGAAGCTGTACGCCGGCACCCTCAGCCAATAAAGAGAGATGAGCGCACAACCCCAGAGTCAGCCACTACTGGACCTAATGGTCAGGGGTCCCTTTACCTTTACCTAGAGGATTAAAAACTAATCAGCCAGGTGTCACAGGCTGATCAGCTGGCAAAGGCACTCAACAAACTCCCCATCCTCTTTTTTGCTGCCTGCACCAGGCCGTAAATTGGAATTTGTTAGGTCTAATGAGCTCGGGGTTACAATCGGCGATGCCAATGTTTTAGCTGTGGAAAAAGAGACCCCTTTTCTGCCCACAGGTATTCAAATTCTGGATAATGGTTTGTCAAGCAATGGTCAAAGCACTCAAACATCCCATTCCAATTTCTGTTTGCTAAATACATGGGATGATCAGCTGCAAGGTTTCAGCTCTCTTAACTGGACGATGGCAGCTGCCAGGACCTACAGGACATGCAACTTTTCCTTTGGTATAAAAAAATATGTGGAGTTTAGCACCAGGGTATCAGGTGGTATATAAATTCAATAAATAATAATAATAATAAGTTGGGGGAGACTAATAAATTATATAATGGCAGAGGCTTGGAGGACCCTGATAAATTGTATGCTTTTTGGTGGGATTTTATCTTGTCTACAGCAAATGCAGACACACAGAACTCATTCCCTACAGTACAATGTACAAATCAGTACTTTCTTAATGGACTTGAGTGGTCAGAGTGTCAGACCAGGACCTGGGAGAGACCAGGGTTTGAATCCCTACTCAGCCATGAAGCTCATTGGGTGACCTTGGGACACTCACTTCTGCTCAACCATGCCTACCTCACAGGGTTGTTGTGGGGTGGGGGGGAAGAGAGGAGGAGAGTCATGTGCACCACCGTGAGCTCATTGTGGGCTAAAGGTGGGTTATAAATGCAATAAAGAAACACACGCCTAATATTAAGTCCTGCATATACAGTGGATGTTTGGGTTGTGAATGTGATCCGTGCAGGATGCACGTTCACAACCCACGGCATTCGCAACCCACAGCAGCACCTCTGTGCACGCGGGGGTTGCGCTTCTGCGCATGCGCAAAGCGCGATTTAGCACTTTTGCGCATCCGCGATTGCCAAACCCTGGAAGTAACCCGTTCTGATACTTCCGGGTTTTGGTGGTCCACAACCCGAAAAAACGCAACCTGAAGCATCTGTAACCCGAGGTATGACTGTACTGCGCTGCTTTTTGGGTACTTCTATTGTTTTTATTGTATTGATTCGTTTAAAAAGGGAGCGGATGGCGCTGTGGTCTAAGCCACCAAGCCTCTTGGGCTTGCCGATCAGAAGGTCAGCGGTTCGAATCCCTGCAAGAGGGTGAGCTCCCGTTGCTGTGTCCCAGCTCCTGCCAACCTAGCAGTTCGAAAGCACACCAGTGTAAGTAGATAAATAGGTACCACTGTGGTGGGAAGGTAAACGGCATTTCTGTGCGCTCTGGCTTCTATCACTGTGTCCCATTGCACCAGAAGCGGTTTAGTCATGCTGGCCACATGACCCAGAAAGCTGTCTGTGGACAAATGCCGGCTCCCTTGGCCTCAAGCGCCACACCCTATAGTCAAGTTTGACTGGACTTAATCATCTAGGGGTCCTTTACCTTCACCTTTTACCTTTATTGATTTGTTTGATTCACGTCAATAAAATCTTTTTTTATATATAAAAAGCTCAAACTTTTAAACTGGCTGATTTATCTGTGCCTGAAGAGCAAATTGATGCACAGGAAGAACTTTCTGAGGGTAAGTAAAGCTGTCTGACCATGGAAAGGGCTTCCTCAGAAGGTAGCAAAATGTCCTTCATTGGAGGATTTTAAAATGGGAGTTGGATGGCCATCTGTCAGGGATTATTTAGCTGCAATTCCTGCATTGCAGCAGTTTGGACTAGATGGCCCTTGGAGTTCCTTCCAGCCCATCAATTCTACAATTGGTAGGTGATGCAGTTTATGGCCCTGTCCTGGAAGAGCTTCACTAGCCTGTCTAGGTGCTGTCAAAGGGACAGATGCAGCCCAGACACCCTTCCTTCCTTCCTTCCTTCCACCTTGCCCAAGTGTTCAAAGGACACTTGTCCTTTAAAAACTGGTCCAGCGCAGAAGCTTTGCTGGGCAAGCAAGGACATCATCTGGTCTGTCAGAAAAGAGCCTTCAGCTGTCACCAGCACAGAGGAATATTCCTGTTTCCATCTGTGAAGTGCTGGAGAGCGAGAGAGCACAGACAGCATCGCAGCCAAGCCTTTTCTGCTGGTTTGCCCACCCTCCGTCCCCCAGAGGGGCACATCCTGCTCTGCGCCACATCTCTGGTGCAGCGCGGCAGCTCCGGAGTCTGGCCTGATCCCTCGGAAATCTGCATTGGGACAAGGAGGAGGACCGCAATTGCAGCAGCCTCCCAGCCTGCCACGCCCTTTGTTCTGGGCCTGACACACAATTCCCAGTGTGCAAGCACACTCGCACACGTCGCTTGTGGCCAATCCCTGCGCAATCTCGGCAGCCAATGAGGGAGAGGGAGCTAGCAG
Organism: Podarcis siculus; assembly: GCA_034642415.1. Taxonomy (NCBI): domain Eukaryota; kingdom Metazoa; phylum Chordata; class Lepidosauria; order Squamata; family Lacertidae; genus Podarcis; species Podarcis siculus. Next base: position 12,786,640 of record JAXCMG010000018.1, read on the forward strand.
CTGGCTGCCAAATCACCAGTCTGTTGCTAAGGCTGGAACAAATTGGGGAGGGAGGGAGAGCCTCCCCCCCCACTCCTGCCTTGTGGCAGAAGGATTTGGGGAGAGGGGGGAGGAAGAGGAGAGAGTTCACACATCTTTTCCTGCGCCTGCTGCATGCATGTGGGGCTTTATGTAACTGCAGCTGGGTCAAGCCCAGGCCGTCAGTCACATCCTGTATTAAGGCCCGCCGGGTCAAAACGCCCCAGCTAAGCCCACCATCTGGACTTCTGAAATTAAGAGGCGGCTTTCGGAAGCCGGGAAGTGTGTCCCGAGATGAGCATCTGGAGACAGTGTGATTTGGGGGCAAAGACGCTCCTGGTGAGCCCCGAGGGGCCTGCAGATTTGAAGAGGCACACCTTGAACAGCGGGCCCCTGAGCATGTGCAGAGGGCCTGCCGCGGCACAAAGGAAAATGTGGCTTTAAGCAGATGTGGAGCAGAGCCACATATTTAGAACCCTTCTAAATATGGCTTATTTGGGGGAAATAAGGGGTGAATTCCCATGGCTCTTGCAAGCTTCCTGGTTCAAGGAATAAAAATAATCAGAGTTCCTGATGGATCAGGCCAGTGGCCCATTTAATCCACATCTTGTTCTCTCAGGGGCCAACCAGATGCCTGTGGGAAAGCAGCAATCAGGATTCGAACACAAGAGCACTCTCCCTTTTTTCTGCCATTTCCAGCAACTGGCATTCAGAAGCATAGTTGCCTCCAACTGTAGAGGCAGCACAGCCGCCATGGCTAGTGGCCACCAGCATTTCTCCTGCAGGAGTGAGTTCCATAGTTTAACTCTGCACTGCATGGGGGCCTTCACGCAGAGAGGTTTGCTAGTTAAGTGCAGACGTCCTTAACATGGGATATACAGTCCCTCCAAGTGTCCCTATTTTCCAGGGACAGTCCCAGACTCGCAGAAGCCGTCCAGGTTTCCAATTTGATCCTGCAGTGTCTCCCCCACTTTTCCTTAAGGTAAAGGTAAAGGGACCCCTGACCATTAGGTCCAGTCGTGGCCGACTCTGGGGTTGCAGCGCTCATCTCGCTTTATTGGCCGAGGGAGCCGGTGTACAGCTTCCGGGTCATGTGGCCAGCATGACTAAGCCGCTTCTGGCGAACCAGAGCAACACACGGAAATGCCGTTTACCTTCCCGCCGGAGCGATACCTATTTATCTACTTGCACTTTGACGTGCTTTTGAACTGCTAGGTGGGCAGGAGCAGGGACCGAGCAATGGGAGCTCACCCCGTTGTGGGGATTCGAACCGCCGACCTTCTGATCGGCAAGTCCTAGGCTCTGTGGTTTAACCCACAGCGCCAACCAGACACCCCTATTTTCACCAGAGAATTTTTGGAAGGGTATTGAATTATGCGACCCCCGAGCCGAGGAGATAAGTAACTTGACAACTTTCAGAAGACATCTGAAGGCAGCCCTATATATAGGGAAGTTTTTAAAAAAATGTTTGATGTTTCATTATGTTTTCATATAGGGTGGAAGCAGCCCAGAGTGGCTGAGGGCAAGCCTGTCACATGAGGAGGGGCGGGGGGATAAATAATAAAATTATTATTATTATTTTGGAATAGGATGTCACTGTTTTCATTGGAGAAGTGTTGTAGGGTATGATATGAAGATCTCTTAACTGCATCTCATCAGGAACAGCGGCTACCCAGAAGCCTCCACTGTTGCCTAGCAACGAGCCCAAGAGATGCAGTTTTGCGTCTCTGGGCCGGCCTAACAACCATTGCCTTGCCGTCACAGAGAGCACTACAGACAGCATGTGCGGATTTCTCTGGGCAGGATACTTTCCTCCCGGTTTCTTTTCTCCTCTCCCCGCCTGCCCTTTAAAAGGACACATCCCCCCCTCCCCCACACCGGACACAAGGCAGTAAATGACACAATAAACTAACACAATGGCAATTCATTCTCCTTTCTTATCTGGACAAGTGCGAACATCCCCAACACACACATACAGACCCTCTGAATGAAAGAAAACAAGCAAGCGCTTTGTGCGCAAACAATGCGGCTATGTCAGATTAAAGTTTTCAGTGGTGACATTTCGAAACCCCCAAACAACCCCCCCCAACAACACTCCAGTAAAGAGTAGGGTATTGGGAAAATAAAGAGGACACACTGCTCTGCAACCACCGCCCTGAAATAATTCAAGCCCTGGAAAATGCCAAACCGTTATTGGATAGGTGAAAGCAATTATTTACTATTTGAATTGGTTGTTGATGGCATTTACATCCCATCCTTTCTTCCTCCCAAAGAACTCGACGTGGCTCACATGGTTCTCTCCCCTCCTCAGTTAATCATCACAACAACCCTGTGAGGTAGGCCAGGCTGAGAGGCAGTGAGTGGCCCAAAGCCACCCAGTGAGCTTTATAGCTTTGTGGGGGTTTCAACCCTGGCCTCTCATGCTTATGCAGGGCTGCTGCTAAGGTTATGCAAACCTTTCCGTATTATTTCTCTCAGGTTTTTGTTTTTCCGGTCCAAAGTTCAGTTCTCTGCACCTCCGCATCAGTTTCTGGTTTCGTTAAAAAACAAGTATATGCACCAGCATCTTAGTCATATACACGTTTTTGCAGATCAATTTTCTTCAAAAAAATTTATTCATTTTATAACACAAATAAAAAACACAAACAGAAAAGAAAAACAATACGAACAAATTCTTGTCATATCCTTATTTTTCTAAACATTGTTAGGTGGGCATCCCCAAGTCCCACCTATCTGATTTTCATTTTACTTCATCTTTAGCAGTTTACATATGTCATAATTTCTAACCATCTTTTTTTTAATCACACTTAAAATAACTTCACATTTTATCACTTACAAATAACACTATTTTAAAATACCCCATCTTCTACTTCTAACCCTACAGCCTATATCCACTTCCAAAGCTATTCTAAGGTTTAAATATTAACATATTTTTTCTTTGCAGATCAATTTTCTGTACAGTAATGCATTTCCGTATGTTGTTTTCACTAATATGTGCATTTTTATGCAAACTTTACCAATGGCCTGTTGTGTCCAGCATCCTCTTCTCGCAGTGAACAAACATGCCTGTGGGAAACCTGCAAGCAGGATTTGAATTCAAGAGCACTTTGCCCTCCTGCGATTTCCAGCAACCAATATTCAGAATCATTGCGTTCTCTGATCTTGGAGTCAGAGCATAGCCATCATGGCCGATAGCCATATTGATAGCCTTCTCCTCCAATAACTTGTCCAGTCCTCTTTTAAAGCTGTCGAGGTTGGTGGCCACCACTGTTTCCTGAGGAAACAAGTTCCACAGTTTAACTATGCGCTGTGTGAAGAAGGCCTTTCTTTTGTCTGGCTTGAACTTTCCAACATTCGCCTTCATGGGATGTCCATAAGCTCTGGTGTTATGAAAGAGGGAGGGGAAAAAACCTTTTCCTCTATCCACTTTCTCCATAAACCTTCACCATGAAGGGTCTTACTCACCTTTTGTCTGAACTTAAAAGTCCCAAACTCTGCAACCTTTCCCCATTGAGAAGTTGCTCCATCATTTGGGTGTCCCTTTTCCAACTCCTTTTTGAGGTGAGGCGACCAGAACGGTACACAGCACTCCAAAAACTTAGTGGATTTGTATAACCGCATTCCAAGCCTGGAAGCCTTCATTTCAGTTCCATTCCCAATTATCCCTAGCATGGAATTTGCCTTTTCCACGGCTGGGCCGACATCTTCAATGACCCACCAACTACAAACCCAAGGTCTCCTTTCCTGGTCAGTCATTAGGAGCCAGGAGGCTTCATCTCCTGTGCAACAGGCGTTCTGAACCAGTGGTGTAGCATAGAGGGGTGGGGAGCAGAGGGGCTGTTGCCCCGGGTTCAGAATTTCAAAAGTGAAACCGCTTTGAGTTTTTTTTAAAAAAAACAACAACGATCAAGTGGTGTAAAAAAGCCATGAAATACAGTGGTACCTCGGGTTACATACGCTTCAGGTTACATATGCTTCAGGTTACACATTCCACTAACCCATAAATAGTGCTTCAGGTTAAGAACTTTGCTTCAGGATAAGTACAGAAATCGGGCTCCGGCAGCGCGGTGGCAGCAGGAGGCCCCATTAGCTAAAGTGGTGCTTCAGGTTAAGAACAGTTTCAGGTTAAGAACAGACCTCCGGAACGAATTAAGTACTTAACCCAAGGTACCACTGTAAATAATAATGATAAAATATATGGCCACTGTCACTGTTCCCTGCCCAGCTTCCCTCTCCCTGCTGGGAAGACCCCTCCCCACTAACATCGCCCTGCCCTGGCAGGAACCATGGGTTGAGGGTGCAATATTTGCCTTGCCCCGGGCACTGGCAACCCATGCTACGCCACTGTTTACTGTAGCTCTTAACCCTCAAGACACACGATGGTGGAAGCAACAATGCTTCTGAATTCCAATGTTGCTGGAATCCACAGGAGGGGCGAAAGTGCTTTTACTGCTCAGGTCCTGCTTGCGGATTTCCCATTGAGCCATCTGGCTGGCCACTGTGAGGCTAGATGGACCATTGACCTGATCCAGTTGGTTCTCCTTAGGATCTTCGTTCTTAATCTTGGTGCCCTGGGCTGCGGCTTTGTTGTCTCCCCTGCCTCGCATCCCCCTAGCCATACAGAGAGGCTCTTCTGTGCCTTTGCAGCAGCTCTGACCATACAAGGCCTCGCCTTCATCGCTAGCCTGTTTCTCTCGCTCTGCCTCCCTCCCCAGCCTGGTCAGGGGCTCCTGGGGGACCGTCTGCAACTTGATTGCACCAGCTACGTTGATGTGCACTCACAATGCTTGACTGCGAGGCGACATCCGCCTGCGATTTTAAAATTTCCAGCTGTCGCTATTGAAATACTCTGGTGTCAGGGGCTTTGAAAGCTCCAGCTCTGATGGCCACAGAGGAATGTCTCTGCGCAACTCCTGTTTCACCTGTGCAGACAAATGCATTCGACCTATTTTTTATTTTTTATTCTCTTCTGGCCAACACCTTTTTTCCCAGAATTGGAAATGGATCTATTTCCCTACTTCACAGTCAGGATTTGGGTATCCTGTCCCTTCAATACATTTCCCCTAATATAATGTTTTTTAGTTTTGGTGGGGGGGTTTGGGGGGGGGGGGCAGGTTCACTTTCAAATGCACTTTACACACATTTGCAGAAATTACTTAGCAGGAGAACTGCATGGCAAAATATGGAGAAATGTGGACATACTGTGGTACCTCGGGTTACATACGCTTCAGGTTACAGATGCTTCAGGTTACAGACTCCGCTAACCCAGAAATAGTGCTTCAGGTTAAGAATTTGCTTCAAGATGAGGACAGAAATCGTGCAGCGGTGGCACGGCAGCAGCAGGAGGCCCCATTAGCTAAAGTGGTGCTTCAGGTTAAGAAAAGTTTCAGGTTAAGAACAGACCTCCGGAATGAATTAAGTACTTAACCCGAGGTACCACTGTATTGTTGACATATTGTTCCGGAAAGTGCAAATCTGGTAGATTTGCCTTTTAAGTACAAACTGAATAAAAAAATTTCCCTTCCCTCACACTAATATATTGTTATAGATTGAGGGGTGGGGGCTAAACCCTAGAAATTAATAAATGGTCAGATTTTGATTATTTGGAGTATTGAAGAGGAAATTGCAGGCTGGGGAGGGGAACAGGCTAAGCTTCCTTTCCAAGCCAGGGCCACACCTGGGATGGAGACATGAACACAACAAAAGGTGTCGATGCCCCATGTAAGAGGAATTCTTGGGCCTGGCCAGACAGAAGGTTACCAGGGTAACTAGGGGTGAAGAGACAGGAAAAGAGAGTCTTTAGCAAAGTGTGCTGGGAAGAAGAGGGTAAAGAACAAAGACTGAGATCCATCTTGGGCAGGACTGTGGAAGCCAACTGCAGCCACTTGCTAGCCACAGCTGGCCAATTCTGGCTGGCCTTAAACCCTTCCTTGCCCCCTTTCTGCTGATCTTATATGTAGCTGGTGAGCTCCATTCAGCCTGGTGGGTTTCAGGTTCGTTTCCCACATTATGGTTTCCTTACATGGAAAGAATTCTCTGTGAGCATGGAAAAGGGTTTGAGCCGCTGGTGGACAGTAAACGCACTGAGTTGTAGAGAGTGGGCCTGCTCCCTGGAGGGGTTGCCTAGCAACTGTGCAACCCAGCTAGGGATGACCAGTACTTATGAATGGGGTTGGTCATTGATGCATTACCCAAGAGGAGGAGGAGGAGGAGGAGGAGGAGAAGGAGGAGGAGGAGAAGGAGAAGGAGGAGGAGAAGGAGAAGGAGAAGGAGAAGGAGAAGGAGGAGAAGAAGGAGGAGAAGAAGGAGGAGAAGAAGGAGAAGGAGAAGGAGAAGGAGAAGGAGAAGGAGAAGGAGAAGAAGGAGAAGGAGAAGGAGGAGAAGGAGGAGAAGGAGAAGGAGAAGAAGGAGAAGGAGAAGGAGAAGGAGGAGAAGGAGGAGAAGGAGAAGGAGAAGGAGAAGGAGAAGAAGGAGAAGGAGAAGGAGAAGAAGGAGAAGGAGAAGAAGGAG
>JAXCMG010000018.1:12801831-12845390 GCA_034642415.1 Podarcis siculus
ATTATTATTATTATTATTATTATTATTATTATTATTATTATTATTATTATTATGTGTTAGAAGCAAATCAAGCCTGGCTAGCTTCCTGTGTTCAGGTGATCACCTGGGTGATGGGCCATTAAGAAAGCAAATGAGAGGCAGCTCTGTGCTGGGGGGCCAATGGGTGAGGCCCTTTCCTCAACTCCCAAATAGCAAGAAGGGCAATGCCTGAGTTGGAGAGCAGAGTTTGCTGTTATGGAAGCTGGAGAACAAACCAGCAAGCAGACAGGCAGAGAGCAAGGCTTTGATTTCTGCTTGAATCCAAGGCTGCGGCTATGGAAGAAGAAACTGGACCTTGGGGTGTGAATGCTGTGAACCCCGCCATCCTAGGCTCAGGTTGCATAGATGTATCCAATAAACCATACATCCTAAAGACACCACAGTTTCCACTATGCCACATTTCCAAAGGGAAACACGAACTCTGGGGAAGTGCCTGGAAACCTTAGAATCTCTCACCGCTTGGAGATTGGGGTGGCAGGCAACACAAGATATATCATAGGAAGAGGCCTAAGAAGAAGTCAGATTATTGCTCCGTCTGGCTCAGGTTTGTTCACACAGTTCACACAGTTTAAAGAAGCCCTTTCTTTTATCTGTCCTGAATTTCCCAACATTCAGCTTCATCAGATCTCTACCAGTTGGAATGAATGGAGAGAGGGAGGGGAAAAACCCAACCCACATTCTCCATCATTTTGTACCTTCCCATCAAGGCCCCTCCACTCGCCTTCCAGGAATTGCAGACTCCAACTCCCATCATTCCCAGCCAGCCTGATGGATGGCCAGGGAAGATGGGAGTGCATTTGAGCACAGTGGTACCTTGGTTTGAAAACCAAGGCGCAGCTTCGGATTGGCTGCAGGAACTTCCTGCACTGAAGCAGAAGTCGTGTTGGACATTCGACTTCTGAAAAACGTTCGCAAACCAGAACACTGACTTCCGGATTTGCGGCATTCGGCAGCCGTTTTGTTTGACAGCTAAGCAGTTCAGGAAACAAGGTACCACTGTCGTGGGATGGCTGCGAGGCAGAATCAAGGCGGCTGGTGAGGAGAAGGTGACCGAGAGAAAGATCTTTCTCTTTCTCGCTGTCTCGGAGACGATGAGTCAGCGAGGGAAAGCAACTGCTTGAAGATTACGAAGAGCCCCCCCCCCCCCGCTGCCCATCCTGAAGTTGTAGTCATCCTTGGCCGCAGGCCAGAATAACCCCTGGAGGTTCTGAGAGTCTCCAGAACATTTTTTGGCCTTGACACCTGACACCCAAAAAAAGACTCGGAGAGAGAGCGGAGAAGCATTTCCTAAGCAGAGCTCATTTCCCCCTCTCTCTCATCCAGGCTGGCCGGAGGGAGGTCCACTTTGGCCACATCCATGGCAGAGCAAGGCAAAGTGTGTGACTTCACTTGACTGACCACGGGGGTGGGGAATACTATAGGCTTGCATTGTTTCATTAGATTTTTAACAATGTATTTCTCATTTTGTATTTCCTTGGTGTATAGAGCTTTGGAGAGAGCTAGTGTAGAGTTGTGAGTGCTAGCCTAGGATCTGGGAGAGACCAGCGTTCAAATCCTCCCTTCCCGGCCGCCCCCAGTTTGTCTTGAAGCTGGCTGGGTGTCTACGCGGTGCTAATTCACACTCAGCCCAACCGACCTCACAGGGTTGTCGTGAGGATAAAATGGGATGGAGAAGAAAGGTTTCAAAATGAGTAAATAAATAAGTGTGGTTGTGGTGGTTAGAAAGTCAACAGCAAGGCCTGAGAGGTCAAGGGTTCAGATCCCCACTCATCCTTCTCAGCCTAAGCTACCTTACAGGGCTGTTGTGGGGATTAAATGAGGAGCTGGAAAACTATGTCTGCTCCTTGAGTTTCTGGGATAAAAAATGGGAAATATGAGGCAATCAATCAATCAATCAATCAATCAAACAAACACAACTAATGCTTGATGTTTAGCTGTGTTTTTATACTATGCCAAATGGGTGGGATAATTTATTATTATTATTATTATTATTATTATTATTATTATTATTATTATTATTAATTGGCTCCTTTTCTCTGCTCAAAGGCCTCCCAAGTTGTATTCTAGTTGCATTCATTCTAGTTGCAGTCTACATATTTTTTTAATCTCTTGTATTATATTGCATTTTAAATGTTTGCCTGTTTGGTTCTTTGCAACACACTGTATTTTATGTGTGTGTTTTAATGCTCACGTCTTATTCCCTGCATGTCCTGTTTTAGCAGGTCTGTGACTGTATAATACATAACAATAGTGGTGAAATATTAATGGGAGGACACAGGCGCTCCTGCAACAGAAAGGACGGCAAGGTCAAAAGCAAGACGAAGTGGCCATGGCTGTGCGTTCCTTCCACCCGTGCTGGTTGCAGGATCCCAGGCTCAGTGCAGAGCCAAAGGCCGGGCTGAGCAGACAGCCGGGCAATAAATATCTCTCTTGTCTCAATTACTGGAGATTGACGGGCCCCATCTGCTGTGCTGTGTGCCCGGATCCCCCAGCTGCAAGGATAATGGAGCATGATGAGAAGGGCTGATTGCGCAGGGGAAGAGGGAGGGCGAAGCATCCAGAAGACTCCCTCCAGATTCCCATTCCTCCTTCCTTCTGGCCAGGCGTCCGACAGGCCAGGGAAAGGCTACCCTCCAGCTCCTCCTGCTGGCCAGATGCTTGTGCTACAATGGGGAAAGGGGAGACGGCAAATGGAGCCCCCTTCCTCCCCCCCAGGAATGTAAAAATACGTTATGGGTTGTTGGTTTTTTTGGTGCAGTCTGGATAATGCCCTGTGCCTGTTCCAAGCCTGTGATCCTGTGGTAAGGAACCCATTCCTTTCTTAAGGTAAGGGAATGGCTTTGGCTGGTTAGGTACCACAATTTACACATCTAATGAAGTTGCTCTGATCTGTAGAACAAATGGGTGGGCCTTTCACCTCACGCCCCTCGCCTAGCTGCTACATAGGATAGGCTGTTGCATAGGAGAGCCAGTGTGAGGAAGTGGTTAGAGTGTCAGACTACGACCTGGGATGGGAGAGACTTGGACAATTTTGGGCTGCCTCTCAGCACAACCTACTTTGCAGAGTTGTGGGGATTGCATGAGGAGGGAGAGACCTAGTGCTACTTTTATAGAAACAGGGGTGCCCGAACTCACCCCAAACGCCTCCCTTGTTCTCTTATAAAGGCAAGGGTGCCCACCTGAGAGGTGCTGGAACTGAGTTCTGGTGGGTTCCAGTTGAAAACAAAACAATACAAAAACCCTGGAGAGACCTGTCCTGGAAGAAAAATATGGGATAAAAATACAATCAATCAATCAATCAATCAATCAATCAATCAATCAATCAATCAACAAAACACACACACACACACAGATAAGAAAATAGGATTGGACAGATTTCCTGAGGCATAAGGCTCTCAATGGCTGTGAGCCACAATGGCTATGTTGTCCCTCTACTGCGTGCCTCTGAAAACCCGTAGCTGGGTGAGAAGTGTTGCTATTGCATTCAGATCCTGGGGGGGGGGGTTCCAATTGGCCAACTGGGTGAGAACAGGATGCTGGACTAGGTAGGCCTTTGGCCTGATCCAGGCTCTTCTTGTATTCATGAGAAATATTAGGTTACATTGTTTTAGGGAGGTTACATGGACAACAGCTCCACCTCATTGTTCTACGACAAAGTGAGACCCCAAATATGTTTGCACATAGAGGTGTCTGCATAATCCGAAATGAACTGGGTCACCCTGAAGAGCTGATAAAGAGAGTAAGTCCATGGCAGAGAGTAGAGGTTTGTGGGCTCCTTTGCCTGCCCAGACCAGGGAAGTAGGTTTCACCTATGTAAGAGGATAAACCCTTTCCCAATCTTGTATTCCAGCATGCTTTTGTGATTTTTTTTATCATGTCCTTACGTTGGTTTTAAATTGCTTTGAGGCTTTTGTAGCGCAACATGGGAATATAATAACCCAAACCGAATCCTAATCTGACGCAGCTCTCTAGGGATAGGCAAATCTGAGAAAAGGGCAACATCTGGAAAGATGTACAATTGCAAACACATTGACGCAGCTTCAACTCCAGAGCCACGTCTTTTCAGCTCTGGCCTCTCTGCCACTGAGACGTGGCCCTTGACAGATAACCTTGATGCACCTAATAAATAAATAAATCTTGCCCACCCTCCAGCTGCACTGACTGACAATGACTCTTCCGGTTTTCAGGCAAGGGATATTCCCAGCCTGCCCTCCCTGGAGGTGCCATTGGGGATTGAACCCATGACCTTTTGCATGCAAAGTCAGATGCTTTCCCACTCTGCACCACCATCAAAAATAGGCTCTACTTCAGGAAGATTCCATTACAATATATATATTGTATATTTTATTATCATTGAACCAGCTCACTGAATCTACAGCTCAACTTCACAATTCAGAGAAAGAAGAAAGAGAGAAAGAGAGATTAATTTTTTTTTCCTCTAGAGAATGGTTTGTTCTGGTTTGCTAATGGCTGCAGAGACTATGCAAGGATGCTAGGAAGACTGGACATGTTTTTCCCTGATAACGCCGTCTTTCTACACTCGTTGCTGCTTGGAATTGGAAGGGAACCCCAAAAGCATCTCAACACTGCAGTCCTTTGGGGACCTTCCTTTGGAGAATGATGCGCCACTAAACCGCCGTTTGCTGGCACTGAGTCATAGATCTGTAGAACTGGAAGGGACCACGGGGGTCATCTGGTCCAACCCCCTGAAATGCAGGAATCTTTTGCCCAGTGTGGGGCTCGAACCCACAACCCTGAGAATAAGTCTCTTGCTCTACTGGCTGAGCTTCCCCAGCTGTCCATCATCTTTGGAGAGCCCCACGGAACCAGTATTTGCTGTTGCTCAGTCGTCTTCGAAGAGCCCAGGCAGTGCCCTGGCGGCGACTGTGTTTCAGGTGTGAACTAATAGGAAGAAGATACTTTGGCTCTGCCTGCTGCCAGTGTGAGCTTTCAGCGACTGGCAGGGATGTAAAAAAAACAACCACCAACATCTGGATATAGGTTAGGGATTTCTTCTGCAATACCAGGGTCCAACAGTATAACCTTTGGGCTGACTAAATAAGAAGCCTAGTCTTCCCTCCTTCCTTGATCATTGTAGTAGGACCTATTGCCTAGATCTAGCCTACAGTTCACTCTGGCAGCTCTTGCTCCAAAGACCTCCAAGAGTTCTTGATTGTCATGTCCAAGTGCCAGCTGCCTGGGACTGTGGAGCTGAAGGGAGGCATACTGTGGTCTCTGCAGCCAGGATGGGGAGTGAGGGGCCTGCACCTCCCAGGAAGAACCACACAGTCAGGGGGAGGGCATCTTGGCTCCATCTCTCTGCTAGTAGGGAGCAGCTTGCTTTCCTCTTCCCTCCCCATCCCTTTTTCCTTTTGTGTTGTGTCCGTTCGGCTTCAAGACCACAGGCAGGGACTCTCTCAGCTTTTAATATATGACAGTGCTTAGAAAACATTAGGTGCTTTATAAGTGTTAAATAAAGATCGTAATATCTGGATCCATAATCACAACTCAGCAACAGGCTGGTGTCATTTTGCTTCAAAAGCCTCCCAAATCCAAATTTGCCAAGTAAGTCACGGACTGTGGATCTCCATAGTTTAAACGTGTCACTGGAAGAACTGGGTGGATGCAATGTCAGATGTCCCTAAAAGGAATTGTCCTTCATTCCTCTCTCTCTTTCTCTTTCCCTCCCTCTCTGCCCCACCTGCAACACAGCCACACAGAAATCCAACGCACTGCTTCTTCTGAATCCAGAGCTTCACATATGGCCAACAAACCACAGAATTCAGGTCTGGAGGCTCAATCCAAAGAATCGGGAGGGTGTCTACAGCATCTGAATTTGAATGGTGGGGCTTAAATAATATGTGGGTGGCACCTCTGCTGAACCAGGAGGTTTTCTTCCAAAGGTGTTGTGGCTTCTCTGTTTTGTTCATGCTACGCTATTTGGAGAATGATGTCCAATCGGCAATGCTCCTCCTTACCCAGTGCATCTTCTCAGGGGCGCCGACTTATAAATAATATTGGGGGGGGCCCATACCGGGGTCCATACTGGCTGCAGGATGTCAGTGGTGCTTTTGCATGCAAGAACCGGCCTGCCCTCCCCAGGCTTCGCGCCGGGAGGCGGCCACCCCCTCCTACCAACGTCACCTTAGCCGAACCCAGAAAAAAAGCCCCGCTCCAGCGGCGGGAACTCCCGTCCCCTCCATTCTCCCCTCACCTCATTCGTCCCTTGCCGGCGACGAATATGCCGTTCCTCGGCCCCGCGGCTCCATTCCTTTCTAAAGTCCCGCCGCTGGGGGTCTTCCTCTGACTGACTGACCTGCCCGCCCCTTCTCAGGAGCTCCCGGTCACTTTGGGAGGCGCGCGCCAGAGTCCCCTGCGTGGTTTTTGGCAAGGTGCCTAATAATTTTCTTAAATTATTGGGGGGGCAGAGCCCCCCCAAACGAATTTTTGAGGGGGCTCGGGCCCCCTCAGGCCCCATGGAGTCGGCGCCTATGCATCTTCTGCCCTTCTAGCAAAGGCCATGTCAGGATTCTAGTCCTGTGTGAGTTTTACATCTTTACATCTGATAGAAGGAGATTTGGACACTCAGACTGATTTTTGGAGGTTTCATGGGCTTGCAAAGGGGGATCTGATTCACAACTCACCAGCTTTCTTCCTCTCTCTCCCTTGGTTTGATGCAAAGGTCTCATCGGGTGGTGTCCCTGAACTTGCTCTATTTATTTTCCCCCACCTCATATATGCAAGGGAAACTGATCCAGTTGTGCTATCTGGTTATACAGAAAGGGCGCTAAGTGACGTGATCCTCGCCTGGCTAACCTTTGCTCTCTTGCAGAAAGCAAAATACCCCTTTGTGCTAAGATACGTCAGAGGTCATCCTGCAAAGCCGGGGGCTGGAAGCACCTCGCTCTCTCTGCAAGCTTCCATACAGCCTGGGGCGCATAGATGTACGTTTATATGAAAGTGCTGCCTTAGACCAAGTCAGGTTGATGGTCTGCCCAACTTGGCAAACCAGTCCATGCCATTTGAGCCCCATCAGGTGTCCCTCTTGTCTTATCGACTGCTTGTCCATCAAGCCCAGACACATCAAAGTTGAACAACAGCTGCTCTCCTGGGTCTCAAGCAGAGATGGGGCTTTGCCGTGGAACCAGATGGACATGTTGCCAGGCAGGGGTTGATTCTGGGGCCTTCCCTAGGTCGTTGCATCCACCAGGAAGTGCTCTCTGTGTGCGTCTTCATCGGTGACAAATGCTGTTTGTACCTGCAAACTTCTAAACACCAATCCTGTGTGCTGGGTTCTAGCGTTGAGTTGAGGTCCTTTCCTGGGACGCAGATTAGTTCTGCTCTGAAGAAGTCAATCCAGTAGTCATCTTTGCAACTTTTTGGACGTGATCAGCTTCTATCTATCTGCCTTCCTTCCTTCCTTCCTTCCTTCCATCCATCCATCCATCTCCATCCATTTCCTGGGTTTTACACAACCCTCCAAACTCCCAAGTAAGCTTTCTTTCGGAATTTCTCCCTCTGGAAATTAATAGAGTTGTGCTCCCCTGCCACCCACCCCCTCCTTTCTGCCTCCTAAAATAAATTAAACATTAACCTCTCCAGGCTGCTGGAGTCGAAATAAATAAACACTACAAATAAATTAAGGGGTGGGGTGGACAACAGCAACAACCCTCAAACTCCCCTCGAGGAAGAATCTTCTGTGAGCTGTTTGTTCGAGGCTGGGTGCGATCAAATAGCGAGGACTCCTATGTTCTAGAGCCCAAAGTTCAGTGGTGGGTTTTGGTGTTTGTTCATATGCTCTGTGCGTGATCCTGAACCCTGGAGGCGTTATTCCCCGGGAGACCCTCCCTACCCTTTTGTCAGTAGAAACTAGCTTTTTTAAAAAAAACAAAACAAAGCAAAACGGAGTCCACCATCAGGCCTCTTGTCCATGTGAGCAGCCAGACGATTGGGGTCCTTGCCCACCAAACCTCGATCCTTTTGCAACCCCAAACTTCCAGCAAGTGTCTGGCCTCCTCCGCCACGATGCTGCGTTCTAACAGGTGACTCGGGAGTTCTCTCCCCCACCGACAAGATTTCCTGACTCCCCGGTTAATGGCTGGGCCAGCTCCCAGCTCCTCGCTGGCTGGACGCACCCAGCAACTCCAGAGTCACGAGGAAGGAAGGAGGAGCGGAGGCTGGTGCTGGTTGAGGAATTAAAACTGGGCATGCCTTGGAGGGGTGGGCGGGTGGGGAGGGCAGCTGGGCAGGGCCAGCTCACTCCGGCAACCGGGCAGCTGGCCCTCAAAACCCAGCGCTCTCAGAACTGCTCCGGCTGTTGTAGCTTGGGCTGCGGCTCTGGGTGCGAGTCCGGCTGCGGCTGCTGCTGTAGCTGTCGTAGCTGCGGCTGCGGCTGCGGCTGTAGGAGTAGCTCGTCAGGGAGCTGGAAGAGGACGGGCTGGGCCGGTAGTAGGGGATCGGGCGCTTTCGGGCACTGGAAGAGAAGGAGGACATTTTTAGTGCCTTTAGGCAGAAGCAGAGCGGTCAGAACTGGATTTGATTAGGAAGAGGGCATTGGCTTCGGCACTGAGGGCCAAGAAACACCTATTTCCTTTTTTCTTTCAAATACAGAGCAGAGTGAAAACCAAGTTTGCAAGGAAGGATGAAGATAGAATCGTAGAACATTGAACACCGCTGGGATAGCTCAGTTGGTAGAGCGTGAGACTCTTAATCTCGGGGTCGTGGATTCGAGCCCCGCATTGGGTGAAAGATTCCTGCATTGCTGGGGGTTGGACTAGATGACCCTCGGGTCCCTTTCAATGCTACAGATCTGTGATTCTAGAAGTAGAGTTGGAAGGGGTCCTCAAGGGTCATCTGGTCCAACCCAACCTAAATTCTACGCTTAAAGGACAGAAGGGCTGTATGCTCAATATCAGGAGCAGGGAAACATGTGGAGCTCCAGATGTGGCTGGACTCCAGCTCAGATCAGCCCTAGCCAGCACAGCCAATGGTCAAGGATAATAGGCTTTGTAGTCCAGCAACAACTGGACATGCCTCAACCAATCAGGGATCCCATACTAAATGCACTTTCAGAGGAGAGGTTGGGAAGCCTGTGGCCCTCCAGTTGTTTGCTGGATCACAACTCCCATCAGTCCCAGCCAGCAGAGCTGGTGGTCAGGGATGATGGAAGTTGGAGCCCAACAACATCTGGAGGGTCAGAGCCACTGTCAATTTCTTTGTACAAAGCATTTCCCACAAATAAGTAGTACATTATTCTGGTTAACTTATGAATCTTGCTTTCCCCCTCTTCTGTCTCTGTCCTGCTTTCCTTTTGTGCTGTGTCTTTCAGATTATAAGCCTACAGGCAGTGACTGTCTTGTTTTCATTGGTTGTATGTAATATGTTCAAGGAACCTTTTTGACTGAAGACCTGGGTCCAAATGTACTAAAAAAACAACCCCATAGCTAATCTGTTGCAGCTGACATCTCAGCTTTTGGGGTTGCTTTTTATTATTATTTAAATGAGCCCTGAGGAACACAGTCACTCCCAAACAAAATTCTTCCCAGCAGCCTCGCCTTCTTGCATAAGTTTGACATTTTCAGTTCAAAACAGAAAAATCGAAAATTCAAAATTTTCAGTTCAATCTTGGTTTTCGCTCCACATGGACAGAAGGGAATGCCGTCAATTTGGAATCTTGCAAACATGACCCAAGTTCATGGGTACAAGCTTGGGCAACCCAGCCAGATGGATGGAATAAAAATAATAAACTTGTTGTTGCTGCTGTTGTTCTGCCTCACCCCAAGCCCCTCCCTCCAAACCTGGAGCCCTCAGTGCCAAAGCTGTTGCCTCTCCAGTCGTTAGTCCTGGATTAGCCAGCTAAAACAACCGAGCATGAAAGGGTTAACAGCGCTTGCGTGTTTTTGCTCCAGACGCTGGAGAATTAAAGCTGCAGGAAAACAGAGATTAGGTGTTAGTTGGAGGGCACACTTTGCCCTGAGGCAGCCCACACACCCCATCAAGAGCTAATTTCTTGCCAAAGTCCAAAAACCAACCACCTCCATACCAATGCACCCTCAGCCAACCATTTCAGACATTATGTTTCTTGCTGTTTAAGTGACCTAGCTGTGGTGGTGGGCCCGTTCATGCTTCCTCTTCCCTCCCTGTCCCTTTTTCCTCTTGTGCCATGCCTTTCAGGCTGTAAGCCTGTGGGCAGCGACAGCCTCGATTCAAGCGTTTGTGAGCTGCTCTGAGAGCCCTTTCTGAGGGGCCGAGGATCAGGATTTGGGGAGCTGCAGTATGTCAAGGGGACGCGGGTGGCGCTGTGGGTTAAACCACAGAGCCTAGGAGTTGCCGATCAGAAGGTTGGTGGTTCGAATCCCCGCGACGGGGTGAGCTCCCGTTGCTTGGTCCCTGCTCCTGCCAACCTAGCAGTTCAAAAGCACGTCAAAGTGCAAGTAGATAAATAGGTACCGCTCCGGTGGGAAGGTAAACGGTGTTTCCGTGTGCTGCTCTGGTTCGCCAGAAGCAGCTTACTCATGCTGGCCACATGACCCAGAAGCTGCACACCGGCTCCCTTGGCCAATAAAGCAAAATGAGTGCCACAACCCCAGAGTTGGCCATGACTGGACCTAATGGTCATGGGTCCCTTTACCTTTACCTTTAGTATGTCAAGGAGACCCTCCTATTCCCCTTCCAGATCTACAATCCTTAGAGTTACCTGCAAAGAGGGAATGACTTACGAAACCCATCTAGGAATTGCAGTTCTGTGAGGGGAACCGGAGTCCCCTTATCAATTCTCTGCACCTTTAGCAAACTACAGCCCCCAGAATGCTTTTGGGGAAGCCATGGCTATCTAAAGCGGTATTGCGGTGATTTAAATGGATGGTGTGAAGCTGGCCTGAAGCTATTGTGGAGAAGGGAAGAGAAGGGAAGTACTTAGGGAGGTGCATGATAAATATTTTGGAGGTAATGGGGAGGAATTGGCTTGCTCAGCCATCTCTGAGGCACCTGTCCCCCTTTCAAGAGTCACTGGCCTCACCGTTGACCCACCAAACACACCCACCCAGCCTCCAATTTATTATCTTCCTTGTTAGCAAGACTGACAGAGAGGGAGAGAGACAGACACGACAAGAGAGACGCAGTTTAGTTCCACAAGGCCTCACAGAGTGGCGGATTCAAGGAGATGCACAGCGGGGTCCTGATGGGAGGCAAGGTTACCATGGTAACCCGGCCCTGCAGCTAGAGGCTTCTGCTTGATGTTTCTCCAGGAGGAACCTTGAGACGGGATGGGAAAAGGGAGAAATTTGCATCATTAACGGAGGAGGAGGAATAGGCAGGCGGAGGAAATGGATGGAGAAGCCCAAACACACAGGAGATACGAGGAGCAGCTTACATATATTCCTTTGCGCGCCTTAGAGATTTGGCTGGTGTTCCTCATTGGGGTGAGGAGACATGACCATCAGCCCCTCTAGCAGTGGACTGAGGCAGCTGAGGGCCAATCATTTCGGAAGCGAAACGAAGCCACTCAAAAAACAAGGTGGCAGCTTCCACATATAATGAAGATGTTCTAGGACAGGCATCCCCAACCTTTGGCCCTCCAGATGTTTTGGACTACAATTCCCATCATCCCTGACCACTGGTCCTGTTAGCTAGGGATCATGGGAGTTGTAGCCAAAACATCTGGAGGGCCGCAGATAGGGGGTGCCTGTTCTAGGACATGGCTGGGCAGAGTAGTGTGTGTGTGTGTGTGTGTGTGAAAGAGAGAGAGAGAGAGAGAGAGAGAGAGAGAGAGAAAACCACACTAAATAAACTAAAAACAACTAAAATTAACAAGGCAGCAGTGGAACTTCTGTAAAATAAAACAACAGTTAAATTCAGTTAAAACTGAAGCCAACAGAACTCAGAGGTTTAGTTTAGCTCCTTCAAAATAATGATAATAATATATTTTTTTAATCCTGTTCTAAACCACAGGTGTAGGCATTACCTGTAGAAACAGAACAATGCCTAAACTTTAAACAGTAAGTCTGCAACTTATCCACATTTAACTTGTGTGCATTCAGCTTCACAAGCATTTAAATGTAAAAGGGTGCAGAAAGGGGCTGAGGTTCCAGGGAAAATGATTTTGGCAAACCCACCCGCCCTTGAATCCAGTGGGTTTTGATTATACCAGCAATCATTCGGTACTAGCTGCAGCTTTTGGATCGAGTGCCTGGGCAGCTCCACAAAGAGCACATTGCGCCAATCCAACATCAAGCGCAACAAAGCGTGAACTCCTGTGGCCAAGTTTTTACCTGGTGATTCTTCTGGGCTCCATGAAGCTTGGGGAGTCACGCCTTCTCTTTCGGATGGGGGAGTAGCTCCGGGAGCGACGCCGGGCACGGGTGGGTTCTGTGTCACTGTGGCGGGCGCGCGGCTCATTGTCCTTCTCTCTGGATGAAAACAACAACAACAACCACAGCAGCCCTGTGGCCTCATTTCCACACACATTGTGAGAGTCTCTGGGAATCTGGGTCTAGGGAACTACAGTTGGCCGTGCGAACCAGTTGCAGCGCCCCCTTCAGGCATCAGAAGACAATGGTGGCTTGCGACACCGGCCCCTGGGATTGAAAGGCAGCAAACCCCCATCTTGCAAACACTGAGGGACATAGGAATCTGCCTTATATGGAATCAAACAATTAGTCCATCTAGCTCAACCTTCATAGGTTGTCCAGGGTTGGGGGACAAGGGGGTGGGATCAAGACACTTTGTGCTGATTGGAGCCAATCAGGGTGAAAGGAGGTGAGTCAGTTACTGGGGACGAGCTCCTAGGGTCACTCTGTGTCAGGGAATGGCTGGGTGACAAAGAGCGGTGGGAGGCACCAGCCCAAGAACCCCCCAGGGATGACACAGAGAAAGAAGACTTAGACCCAGGGCAGTGGCAGTGTGTCAAGGAGCTGTCAGGCAAGCACAGGTCAACCACAGGGCAGCAAGAATGTGAGGCACGAAATGCAATTAGCTTTTATTCACAGAAAGTAACATCACAGCAGAATTCATAGAATCATAGAGTTGGAAGAGACCACAAGGGCCATCAAGTCCAACCCCCTGCCAAGCAGGAAACACCATCAGAGCACTCCTGACATATGGTTGTCAAGCCTCTGCTTAAAGACCTCCAAAGAAGGAGACTCCACCACACTCCTTGGCAGCAAATTCCACTGTCGAACAGCTCTTACTGTCAGGAAGTTCTTCCTAATGTTTAGGTGGAATCTTCTTTCCTGCAGCCACAGAATTACTGTGGCTTGACTCATTCAGCTTGGGACGGTGCTGAAACTGACCACAGACCCTGCCCTTCCCCTCTAGCCTGTCACTCTGGATCCCTCCCAAGCAGACAAAGGCTGCAGAAATGGGGTGGACGACTCCTCTGGGCCTGTCTGGCCCAGTGCTCAGCAACATGCAGGACTCTCCTCGATCGGGGTGTCAGAGCGGGAGCAGAGACAGCAGTACAGGGACTTCCCTGGTGCTGTGTAGCAGGGGAATCTCTGACTCCTCTCTATCCGAGTCTGCGCTCACACTGCAACTCTCAGCCTCCACCCTGTCCTGGAGGGGCCTCTTTCTTTTGACCCCCTCCCTTGATTGCCAAAATCCCCTGCTTCTAGCACCTCCCACCTTGTCCCTTACCCAGGCTGCTTTCCAGTGTCCCACCACCATGATCCGGGGTCTAAGTCGCCGTCTTCTGTGCTGCCGCTGCCCCCAGTGTAAGAACCGGGGATTACAAGCACCTTACCTGCTGCTTGTTATTTTTTTCTGGGATCCAGACCGGGTCCTGCTGCGTGCAGATCTCTTCTCCCGGGATCGGGACCGAGATTTCGACGGGGACCGGCTGGAGCTCCAGGAGCTGCTCCGAGACAGGCTCTTCCTTCGCTCCGACTTGTGCCTGGAGTGTTTGGCTGGGGCTGGAGAGCAACTGCCCAGCCTACCGCGGTGGTGCCTCTCCTTTGCTCTGAAACATGCAGTGGGCGGAGATTAGCAGGGCCAATCAGAGCGCAGAGGGAGAAGCAGCGGGGGGGGCATTTGGTGTGGGCGTCAGGTTCAGACAATGGTTAATTCAGGGGGGATTTGATTTCACCCTGCCAACAAAGGTCCGTATAGTTAAAGCTATGGTTTTCCCAGTAGTGATGTATGGAAGTGAGAGCTGGACTATGGAAGTGAGAGCTGGACCATAAAGAAGGCTGATTGCCGAAGAATTGATGCTTTTGAATTATGGTGCTGGAGGAGACTCTTGAGAGTCCCGTGGACTGCAAGAAGATCAAACCTATCCATTCTGAAGGAAATCAGCCCTGAGTGCTCGCTGGAAGGACAGATCCTGAAGCTGAGGCTCCAATACTTTGGCCACCTCATGAGAAGAGAAGACCCTCTGGAAAAGACCCTGATGTTGGGAAAGATGGAGGGCACAAGGAGAAGGGGACGACAGAGAACAAGATGGTTGGACAGTGTTCTGGAAGCTACCAGCATGAGTTTGACCAAACTGCGGGAGGCAGTGGAAGACAGGAGTGCCTGGCGTGCTCTGGTCCATGGGATCACGGAGAGTCAGACATGACTAAACAACTAAACAGCAGCACAGCAGCAGGTTGTTTTTCTGCGCATTGGACCAAACTTGGGCCCTGTTGGAGGGTATGGTATATGGGCCACTCCCAAGCATGCACCCCATTCTGGTTCTTACGTTTTTAGGTGCACCCCATGGTTCTTTTCTGTCCCGGCCACGGTGTGGTAAGGGTGCGAGCAGGTGGACCCCTCTGAGTCACTGCTGTAGCCTGTGTGGCTGACAGATCGCGGGGACTCCTTGGCGGCTGAGAGCTTGGCCCTGCCACGCCCTTTGTGCTTGTGGGTTGACGTGGACCTCGCATGGCGCCTGTGGAAGCGCTTATCTCCACCCGAGCATCTCCCCGGAGGTGAGGCGGACCGGCGTGAGGCCTTGACGCCATATTTGCTGCTGCACCGGCCTTCCTTGGAGTGGGGCGATGGGGCTTCGGACTTGACGTGGGCCCTTGTGGAAGGAGACGTGGAATCCAGCCTCTAGCAGAATGAAAGACGCGGAGGGACGGGGAGAGATACGGAGAGAGGGAGGGTGGGGCGAAAAGAGAGAAAGAAGGAAAGGAAAGGTTTTTTAAAAAAACAAAGAGAGACCCCTCACCAGCAGGAAAAAGCTGCAATTTCACAACAGCGATGCACAATGATTTGAATAAAGGCAGGCTACACAGATACTACTCTGCACCTCTCTCCCCTGTTCAACCTCTCGACCTTAAACGATGCAGCTCATGCAAAATCTCTGGCATGCAAAAACAGGAAATAAACCAAAATGAAAAAATGAAACAGGGAAGGGGAGGCGGAGAGTTTCAAACGGGGTGGGAGGGAGAGGGTCACCTTGGAAAAATGAAAAGTATATAATATGTGCATGTGTGTGTGTATGTGTGCGTTCTTTTAAAAGAAAAGAAAGAAGACCCCAAATTATATTTTGTTGGAAAAAAACAGAGAGAAAGAGAGAAAGAAAAGGGAGGGTGCTCATATCGGTGGAAGAGGGGGTACATTATGGGATGGTGGGGGAAAAGGATAAGAAGCCAGGGATCGGGTGGGGTGGGGTTTGGATAGAAATGGATTTCTTTGTGGGGAGCTTGATCAAGGCATGTAGAAGAGAAGAGAGAGCTATGTGTAGGTGATGGGGATTGGAACAGGGGCTGGGTTGGGGATGGAGAAAATAAAATCTTAAACCAAAAGAAAACTCCACAAATGTCATCAGTACTGAAAAAAAAAAGGATATTAAAAAAAAGTTTCTGAACTCTTCCTGGGTTTTGAAAATTTGTGCAGAGTCTTCACCAGCGTTCTATTCTCTTTCCTTTTTTTATTTTATGTTATTTATTTATTTTTGTTAAATTTCCACTTTTTTTTTTTAAGTCCGTCCTGGTTAACGTCCACTTACCAAGAAAGTGGTATTTCCTCCTTTAGTAGGTAAGGTATGAAGAGAAGGGAAAAGTTGGGCAATATAAGTGAATCATTAGATTGACAAAAAATGCAAGAGAGATCGAGAGAGAGGAAGAGAGAAAGAAAGAAAGAACGAGAGAGAGAGATAGAAAGGAGAGGAATAAAAAACCAAACCACCCTGGTCTCCTAAACTCTTGCAACACACAGCCATGAGGCGGACCCTGTGTGCAGTCCCCTCTTTTGTTTTTAGAACAAACAGAATGCCATTTGGATTTCCCTAAAATTGGTGGAAATGACAGGGCGGGTTTTCTTTTAAGACGGACATCCTCTCAAGGCTGCGGGAGCCCAATGACGTACATAGGTTTGCCAACCCATTGGTGTTTAGCTTGCCCCTCTTGGGACTAGTGTTTTCCCACCAGTACTGGGATCTCAAAAGCAGCCATCTTTGCCCAGGCGCCAACCACAACCCTTAGCCCTCTGATTGTGGCCTGTTTCTGCCCCTTACCCCAGAGATTCTAATCTGGTTCCATCCTCATCCTGAGTATGCTGTCCTGAACCTGCTTCTAACTGATCAGATTCTTCTAGGTCAGTGTTGAGGCCCTCCCGATGGTGTTAGACTACAACACCCATTGTCCACGGCTACTGTTGGGCATGGGAGTCCAACAGATTCCCTCCCCACCCCTCCTCATTTAGTTCTGTCCAGGATCTGTCTGCTCCATCTCTCTCAGACCCACACAAAGGCCCAGTTTTACGGAAATTAAATTTAGCACAGTGGGAAGATTGTGGGGGGAATCAAGCCATGTCCTTCCTGTGGACTTTTCCCAAAAGTCCATGATGGGAATTGTTCCCATATTTGGTGATAAGCAAGAAGCTTCCCTATGCCCAGCCAGGCTGTGATGGGTCCTTGTACTTCAATATTATCAAGCTGGCTGTTCTCCAAGCTCTCTGGGGAAGAGGCATCTTTGTCCTCACCTGTGACTTAATCCTGTTGCTCACTGGAGATGCTTCTGCAGGCCCTGGACTACTGAGCTATGCCTTTCCTGCAAGGGGCACACAGTTGTGTAGGACAGCCCCATAAGAGAATCATTCAACATGGAATTGTTATTATACAGAAGGAGGCTGAAACAATTCTGTTGGCAGAGGCAGGACACTGATGGATTGGTAGATTTAGGGCCGACCATGTGACAGACATAGATCAGCTTTATAACCCTTGCGACTTCTCTCCACATCCCCAGAATCCAGCCTGTGGGCCAAACATAGCCC
The DNA here is from genome assembly GCA_034642415.1 of Podarcis siculus. Classification (NCBI taxonomy): domain Eukaryota; kingdom Metazoa; phylum Chordata; class Lepidosauria; order Squamata; family Lacertidae; genus Podarcis; species Podarcis siculus. The sequence goes on from JAXCMG010000018.1 coordinate 12,819,064, forward strand.
ACCAGATGTTCAAATTTGGACTGCAGGCTGTTTCCCTCAAACCATGCCCACCTGCCCCACACCTATGCCATGTCATGTGTGGGGCAGGTGGAGATACAGCTGAGAGTGAAAACCAGGAGCCATAAAGGGTACTGTGAGAGCTAGTTCCCCACGGGAACCCAGCTCCTCCACTGTACTACAACTCCCAGGATTCCTTGAGAAGGCCAAATGACTGCTCCAGTTCAAATCTCCCTTGAAGAGATGCCCATCTACAAGGTAGGTGGGCAACAGGCGGCTTTGAAAAGGCAACAGAGGGTGTATCTGCTGTGCAACCTCTGGGCTGAGTGAGAGCTGGGGACTTCAGCTGAGCCTTCTCCATCTTCTGGTACCCTCCCGATGTGGTGATGGGAGGAAGAGTCCAACAACATCTGGAGGGCCACTGATCCATTGCTTAGCATCCCTCCACCTGCTACCCTCCAAATATTCTACTCGCATCATCCTTGACCATTGCCAGCTGAGGCTGATAGTAGCCCAGAACATCTGGAGGGCACCTGATTGCAGAAGGCTGCCTTAGACACAGAGAAAAGGAAGGAACCAAAGACACCCAAAATCAGCAGCTGGGCTGGCATCTTAAACGTCCCACATCAAAAAACCTATGGGGATCAAATGTAGTGGGGAAAATGTCTCCCCCCACCCCCTCCAAAAAGGGTAATAGGTGTTTGAGTAAGACAGGCTTCCTAGCCTGTAAAAACATTTACTTCTCTTAGCTGGGTGGGTACATGGGTGCATGTGCCTAATAATGGTCAGTCTCTTTATACTCTGGTCTGATCTATTTGTCTGAAGAAGAAACCCTTAAAACTCTGGGTCTGCTAGTTCTCACGAAACCCTATTTTAGAAAAAGGAAAAAGTGAGCTGAGAGGAAGTGGGGTCTGCAACAAAATGTTGCAGTGTGGGGTGTGCTCCTGTTCAGTGTTCAACCCATCCACCCAGCCCTGCCTACTTTCAGAACACTCTGTTCCATTCTACTCCCCTGCCCATCAATTTTTGGCATTTCTGGCACATGGTCATTCATTGTGTAGCTACTGAGCATGCTCAGTCTTCATTGGATTGGGTTTTTTTGGGGGGGGGATTTGCTTCCTTAGGTCTCCCTGACCAGTGAATATTTATCTACTTTTGCAAAACTTTCCCAACTACTCTAATTCCACCCCACCAAAAAACCAAAACAAAACCCCACCCTGTTCTATGGCATTCAAGGTCAGTACAGTGGTACCTCGGGTTAAGTACTTAATTCGTTCCGGAGGTCCGTTCTTAACCTGAAACTGTTCTTAACCTGAAGCACCATTTTAGCTAATGGGGCCTCCTGCTGCCTCTGTGCCACCACTGCACGATTTCTGTTCTCATCCTGAAGCAAAGTTCTTAACCCGAGGTACTATTTCTGGGTTAGCGGAGTCTGTAACCTGAAGTGTATGTAACCTGAAGCGTATGTAACCCGAGGTACCACTGTATTAAAATACAATGAAAAAGAGGAAGGGTTCCTTCCTACTCAGGTTTGAGCTTGTTCCAAGCTTTCAGGGCTAGCACAGGAGAGGGTTAGCTCTTAGCTCTCTTCCCTATGCTGACATTTAAACCAACCCACTTTTTTCTGGTTCGCCACTCTCAGTTCATTCTGCTCTTGCTTTCAGTAAGAAAGAGTGACTCAGAAGGGAACTGGCAACAAGAATGTGAGAAAAGCCTCCTGGATCAGACCAGCATCCTGTTCTCACAGTGGCCAACCAGCTGCCCCAAAGGGAAACTTGTATTCAGGGTTCAAAACATCCTGTCAAATTTTGTGTGTGCAGTTTCCTTTTCTTTCAGGGGTGGTGGTGTGGGATGGGGGCAGCCCACTCTTTCTCCCCTGTCCTATTTGATCAAAATAAATACCACCAAACACCCTCCAACTTCTCGCAGGTGAAAACAGCAGGGTCAGCCTCGGATTTTGCAAAACCCCACCCCTGGTTCTCACAAAGGGCATCACTTCCTGAGATTCTCTCCAACACTAAAGACTTCCCCCTGCCTGGTACACAACTTTAGACCTGTGTGCCTCTTGACATTCTGTATTCACTGAATTTTCGAGTTGGAAGGGACTCTGTGGGTCACCTAGTCCAACCCCCTGCAATGCAGAAATCTCAGCTAGATCTTTCATGACAGATGGCCATCCAACCTCTGCTTAAAAACCTCCAATGAAGGAGAGTCCGCAAACTTCCGAGGGAGGTCATTCCACTGTCAAACAGCTCTTACCATTAGAAAGTTCTCAGAATCTCCTTTCCTGTCATCTGAAGCCATTGGTTCAAGTCCTACCCTCTGGAGCAGCTCTGCCTTCCATGTGACAGCCCTTCAGGTATTTGAAGACAGCTATCATATCACCTCTTAGTCTTCTCTTCTCCAAGCCAAACATACCCAACTCCCTCAACCGTTCCTCAAAATGCTTGGTTTCCAGACCCTTGATCATCTTGGTCACCCTCTTCTGCTCACCTTCCAGCTTATCAATATTAGGGTTGCCATAGGTCTGGAAATTCCCAAACATAGCTGGAAATAGGCCGTTGGAAACTTTGGCTCAACAACTTTGGCCAAAAAATGCTCAACAACTTTTCTGTCTGGATTTTCACTTTTTGAAATATGCCAACTCTAATCAATATTCTTCTTAAATTGTGGTGTCCAGAACTGGACACAGTTCTCCAGGTAGGGTCTGACAAAGGCAGAATAGTGTGGTGCTATTACTTCCCTTGATCTGGACACTATGCTTCTGTTGACCTGGCCTAAAAAGGTAAAGGTAAAGGGACCCCTGACCATTAGGTCCAGTCATGGCCGACTCTGGGGTTGTGGCGCTCATCTCACTTTATTGGCCGAGGGAGCCGGCCAGGAATAGCATTAAATATTTTTTGCTGCTACATCACACTGTTGATTCTGCTTCTGGGCAGAGAAACTGAGGGGATGGTGATGAATTTCTCCAGGGGGAAGAGAAATTATCCAACTATTTCTTGGGTATTGAGGGTCACCATTAGCAGGAACACAACTCCCCTCCCATCAAAGCTTTTGTCGCTGCAAGCGATGACAGCAGCAACTGCATGGATAGCCTAGCAATCATCTTGCTTCCTCCACAATGCCCCAGAGACCTGGCATAGTTCTGGGGTGTGTGTGTGTGTGTGTGTGTGTTTGAGAGAGAGAGAGAGAAATGGTGACTACCACTCACATGCACATAAAACGGTGGGGAATATTTGGAGAAAATTCTGCAAGTGACCTTCTTTGTCTAAGCAGGTGTGAAAAATAAAAATCTCTCAGGAAAAAAATGTATTGTCAGCTCTGATCCCTTTCTTTTTGAAAAGACGTAGCCATATTTAACCTCACGGTGGGTCTGGTTATACACACAGTTGCTATTCATTCGTCAACATTTAAGACAGGAAGTCATAGCTGGGTAAAGACATAAAGGTTTGAAGTGGCCCTCTCCAGCTGCTGTATACTCAGTGTTCCACTTCCAGGTGTACAATTGCCCACATATACCCTAGAATTAAGATGCCTCCCCTCCTTCATTGGCAGAATTAACTTCTAGAGACCTGGAAAAGAGGCCTTGAGCTCTAACCCAGGGCAACTTGGATGCATGTGTGTACATAACTATTTTTTGAAGGCATCTCCCCCTACGTAGACTGCATGAAAATGCCAAACCATGGCACTGATTTACCTTAGATGGAAGACAGAAGACCAGAACCGACCCTGGTAAACAGGGATAACAGGAATATATGGGGCCAGAGCATTGGAAGAAGGGTGGATCAGGGTTCCCTCAGGCACCTTGGGCAGGATATGGAAACATCCCCTGTTAAAACTGAAATGGACTTTCCCTGCCCATGTGTCCAGAAAGTATTATCCCCTTGCAAGAAACGGTTGCTGATTTTCTGCAGCTTTCTTGAGGTGTACAGTGGGCAAGCAACATCTCTGAAATTTTCAGGAGGGAGTTGGTGGTTTCCTTAGAAAGTACAGCTAGCGGGAAGCAGTGGGGAGAGCCTCAGGCTACTTCCTGCCAGCGGCACTTCCCAGAATGCCTTGGGTATCCCATGAGGGCAGCCATGAAGTGTGGCAGTCGAGGAGCTATGGAGAGAGCTTTGCGCTGCCATGTGTGTTTTAGTGCTTAAAAATAAGAAGCAAGGGGCAACATGGGAAACTGTTGGCCAGCTTGTTAGCAAGGGGGCCCCTCCTGAAAATGCCAAAGAAATGCCTTCATTTTCACTCACACAACAAACGGTCAAGAATATTGTATTGGTATTTTCTGCCATCAACCCAGGAAAGTCCAGACCACTTGAATTCTGTATACACTGGAACAAAACCATTTCAGATCTTGAGATTTGCCTTTGAACAGCATGAATCACACAGAGCAACACATTGAAGGCTTGTCTTTTGCCTTGTGGGTGGCCATGAGGCCAATTGCAAGGGCTTTGGGTCAACCGCAAGGGATTTGAGGCTGGTGGTGGTCAGTGGCAGAGCCTCTGGGTCTCTGCCCAGATGCAATCAGTGGCCAGTCTTGCCCATTCAAAGCATGCCCAGCTAAATCTGAAGAGAGTTAGTAATCCTTCTAGATACACATATACCTACCAGCGAGAGACCCTATGGAGGCTTCAGCATGAATAAGAAAACAAAAGGAAATCAGTATTTCGGTCTAAAATGTTAACATTCCCCACCTTCACCAAAGCACCTAGCAGAGATACCACCACAGCCTTAGGGAGCAGCACCCATCATTATAGCCCTTTTAAGTGGAGGTAATTATTGGATTTTCGGGTGGGGGGAGATGGTGAGAAAAAAGGGGTCTGATTCACACCAGGGAGAATGGAAGGACAACCAGAACCGGGGTCTTCTACACAAAAGGCAATGTGCTTGAATCCTGGTGTTACCATTAACCCCAGTGTTCCTTACCAAGGGAAGAGTTGACTGATGGATTTGGCTCACGTTCCAGGCCTAACTGGTCTGTCTTGGTCAAGCAGTGATGCCCATACTGATCAAGGAGGTGATGGACACATCACCCACCTCTGAACTATGATGGGATGACCTGCACACCCACCCACCTGAAACTCCCTAGTTTCTTTTACAAACAGGCTTGATTTCAAATCACTTCCACGCTTCCATTTGAGACCTTGCAGGTCAGGGGTTCCCAAAGTGAGTGGTAATGCCCCCAGGGGGCAGTGGGGTTACTGGGGGGGGGTGTGCTAAGAGGCAAGGGGGCAGCAGGTGGGCACTGGAGGTATAAATGATTACCAGACTTTGAAAAGCTGGTATCACTGAGTCAAGTTCATCAGATGTGCTGAATTAATTAAACTCGGTAGTTTTAACTGAATTTTGAATCAATGGTGCAATTAATTGTTGAAGTTGGTGAAGAGATTTGCCAGAATTGGAGCCCCCCAGTCAATGTCTCTCTTGAGTAACTCTGGGTTGGAGGATATAATCACAGCCTGGGGCCTGACCCAATTAATTTGGTTTACCAGGTCAATTACCTCAAGAGACAGGGACAGGAGACCATTCAGGTAAAGGATTTCATTTTATCCTATTTCATCCTAATAGACACATCTGGATAATGCCTCTTATTTTGCCTCTTTGATGCTGGTTGTTGACCCTAAAGATTTGATTTGGAATCAGTGGTGACTTTTTTTTGCACGTTTTCTGACAATGGACAGAAGACTCCATATGGTAGATCTTAAATGAACGACTACAGTTCCAGAGCTACAATTCCCAGAGTTCCATGCAAAGAGGGACTGGTTGTGAATCTGTAGCTCTGTGAGGGGAATCGGCGCCTCATAATAACTCTCGGCACCTTTAACACACTCCGGCTCCCAGAATTCTTTGGGGGAAAGCCACGATTGTTCAAATTGGAATCATAATGCTTTAGGGCACATAAAACTGCTAGCACATTTGCAAAGGGTCTAGTATGGTTTCAAATTGGATGAGGGAGCTATGTGTTGAGACCCCTGCATTGCAGGGGGTTGGACTAGATGACCCTTGGGGTCCCTTCCAACTCTATGGTTCTAAGTCTAAACGCATGGGATGAATGTGGTCTGGAAGGATTGTGCGGCTTATAAGTCGTACGGAAGCTGCAGAGCCTCTGGGAACTTTTAGGGTTGCACCAATACCAGGAACAGATTTCTGAAATCCATTGTCCAAAGTCCAGTGTTTATTGGCTTGACTAGCCACCTGGATGGGGCAAATGGGAATAAGCAGCGGAGCTCTATAACATGAGAATATTTCCCCCCCGAAAACCAGCATTGCTGATCCTACTGTTGGGCAGTGAATTGCGGGATACACTCACAGGTCAGTTTATTCCATTTTCCTGCTGTTTTCCTAACTGTTAAATTACACATTATGTCCGAGCTTCTACACAACATTTTATTCCACATGACATAAAGACCACTTTCTGGAATATAGCCAGTTTGCAAATAACACAGTCCCAGTGGTGGAAGGTCACTGGAATTAGGCAGAGTCACTCTCCAGGTGGCCCTTCCGGGGATAGGGGGAGCTTTCATTATTTCTTTCGACTTCTTTTGCGTTACACGCTACCAGTTTCCTCATTTTGCAGAGGTAAGGAAAGGGGGCTGCCTGATCTTCTAATAAGTCCTCATAAGTTCTTCCTGCTCTTTGTGGAATCTCCACAGTAGCCACAAATCTCAAACCTCAGTGACTCCCGCTTCCCAGATTATGTACAGTACAATCACATCTTATGTGGGTGTTCGGATGCATGGATTCCACATATATGCAAAAGTGCATATAAAACTGCTTCTGAATGAGCATCCAGTGGCTTCCACCGCTGGTGTACTCAGAGGGCCTTGCAAAGAGCTTAAAAGCTCTTTTTGCACTGGGTTTTCCCAGCACAAAAAGAGCTTGTAAGATCTCTGTCTTGCATGCATTTAACTTTCAACTAAAGGCCTCCAACTTCATATGGTTGAAATCACGCAAGTTAGACGTCTGTAAGACGTGATCGTACTGTACTGCAAACCAACACCACCCTCTGCCTTAGATTGTATATATTCAATGTCATTTTAAACATCTTTTCACTTCCGTCGAAATCCCCTTGGATGCTGTTGCCTATAGATAAAGGCTCAATGTATATACAGTTGTACTTCAGAAGTTGAATGCCTTGCGAAATGAACGTTTTGGCTCTCGAATGCTGCAAGTGATTGCTCCGGTTTGTGAACGTTCTTTGGAACCTGAACATCCGTTGCGGCTTCCGATTGCCTGCAGGAGCAATAAGACTTGGAACCCGCCTTGGTTTCCAAACGTTTTAGAAGTCAAACAGACTTCCAGAACAGATTCTGTTCAGCTTCTGAGGTATGATTGTATAGAGAGAGAGGATTTTGCTGCCAAAATTCAGTGACCACTGAAACTGGAACTGTCTTTTTAACACCATCTACAAAACTCATAACCCATGTGATCAAGGCAGAGGAAGGATAATTCCAATTGTATGGAGAGTCTCCCTCAGCTTTAGTGATTTTACTTTGGCAATAACAGTTAAATGGCTTGCATAGTAAGCCGTCTTAATAATAATAATAATATCACAAAAAGGAAATCAAATCAGCTGGATATGACTGTACCATTTATGGAAACAAACACAAGATCGAAGAGCAGAAAAAACACACAGAAATGCATTCTAACAACAGAACGAGGATTATTATTTTTTAAAGAAATTAAATAAATTTCCATGGGGGGAAAAAAGGATAAGAGAAGCATGACTTTGTAGCTAATTGTAAGAAAATAAATAAAAATTGTACAGAGCCACCAAAAATAGACAAGCGTTAGGAGATAGACAGAGAGAGAGAGAGAGGAAGAAAGAGAGAGGAAGAAAGAGAGAGAGAAGATAGAAAAAAATCACATTTAATCAAACTACGGTGCTTTTCAACAGGCTGATCTGTAGAAGTGAACGTGCGGAGGGAGAGAAATACCTACCTTCGGAGTGGTGAGGAATGCAATAATAAAAAAAGAAATGGTAATCTCCACATTTGGAGGGCAGAATGGGGAAAAAGACAACGACTCTTTAGTAACGTGCTTCAGACCCCTTTTGCTAATCAACTTTTGCTTTGCGTTGACCACACTTTGGATTTCAGGCCCCATTCACACCATAAATTTAAAGCACTATGGTACCAATTCAAAGATTTATGGTTTCCCCCAAAGCATTCTGGGAGCTACAGTTCATTATGGGGCTGCTGAGAGTTGCTGGGAGGCCCCTATTCCCCTCACAGAGTGTACTATGGTACCATTTTAAACAGTCATGGCTCCCCGCAAGGAATTCTGGGAGCCGTAGTTTGTTAAGGGCTGTTTGGGAGCCCCTCCATTCACCTCACAGAGCTATGGTTTCCAGAGAAGTCGAACAATCAATCCCTCTTCACAGGAAACTCTGGGAATTGCAGCCCTGTGAGAGGAACAGGGGTCTCCTAAAAACGCCCATCACCTTTAACCAACACCTACAGTTCCCAGAATCCTTTGGGGGAAGCCACAACCATTCCGAGTGGTGTGCTAGTTGCTTTAAATTTATGGTGCGAACGTGGCCTTGGTCAATTCAGGCAGCCATCATTCTTCATTATTTTTTTTAAATAAAAAAATATATATGCATATGGATGACCAGTAGTTGTCTAAATAGCGGCAGCCATCGGAAAATGAAACAATTTTAAAAGTTTCTCTGTAACATTTAAATATTTTTGAAAGGAAAAAAAAAGTCCCAAAGATCATGCAAGAAAGGAAGCGGATGAAGGCAGAAAATGTCAAGTTGGGGGGTGGGGGTGGGGACGGGAATCTGTTTGTATAGGGATAAGCTAGAAGGGGCCCCGTTGAAAGAGGGAGAAATTGTAAAGTGTGTACATGAGAGGGCGAGGAGGAGGAGGAAAGAGAAGCTGAGAAACAGAGAGAGAGAAAGAGAGAGAGAGAAAGAGAGAAACAGATATAGAGTACCACCAAGGAAGCCCACCGGCATGAAAATATGGCATGAAAATTGAAACCACCTTTTTAAAAGGGAAGTCAACTTCATTTGAGTTTGATTCTACTCAGGGATAGCTCAAAATATTTTGAAGCAGAGAAGCAAATGCTGCCCACCCGCTGCCAGACCCTGTGAGCATGGCCTAAGGCCCTTCTCCAAGTACCTCCTACATGGGAGGTCCGGAGGGCGGCAACACGAAAAAAGGCCTTTTTGGTGGTGGCTCCCCTGTTTGCACAATACTATCCTCAGGGAGGCTCTCCTGGTGCCATCATTGGCCTCGTCAAGTGAGTGGGATGTTTTAATCCTGCCTTTTAAAAATAGAATTGTCTTCTAGATACGCCTTCATTATGTGATAAGTCACTTTGCATGACTTCTGTAAAAACAAACAAACCAGTTAATTTATTGATATTATTATTAATTATTAATATTATATATAATAATTAAATATCAATAATAATAAGAAGAGGAAGTCAAGGTATCTAGTGTACTCAAGGCCAGCAGAGTTATTTTGGGAGCTGTGACGGAATATCCCACTAGCATCCCTCCTGATTACCTGGCAGTAAAAATAGAAGAAAATAGTGAACAACTGGCAGTTTGCTGCCTTTTCATGACACCGAATCTGCTGCCTGAGGTGCCTGCCTCACTCTGCTCAATGGTAGAGCTGGCCTTGATACTATTTCTTTCCCCCGGCATCCTAGCTTGCAGAATTTATTTCCTATGGGCCTGGGGAATGGGATGTATGAGGAGGTAAGAACCCTGCTTGAAACCATGGAGACTTGCTGCCAATCCCCATCGATGATACTGAGCTATGTGGACCAATGGTCTGGTTCAATATGAGGCAGCTTCCTGTGTTCCTAGGAGACAGAAGCGCCAGCTTGTGATTGGAGGAGCCGTCGTCACATGTGTAACGTCCCGACGTCATGAGTGTGACATCAGAACGTTGGGAGGAGCCGAATGCGGCTCCTCCTCTGCCTCTCTTGGCACTGCCACTGGTGGGAAGCTGCTTCGACCCTCCTTCCTTCTGCGGCAGGAGAAGGAGGAGGACCATGATTGGTTCCACTCTTCAGCTCCATGTTTTTAGGGCATGGGGAGCACTCTCTATCCCCAAAATATAGGGGGATCCAAAAGGGCTTGGTCCCTAGGAGCCGGTGCCCCTGCTAGGAGAAGTTCTCTGTTTTCTGCCACACAAGAGGAAAAACCTTGTCTTACATCAGGGATGGGGAACCTGCGGCCCTCCGGAAGTCTCTGGACTCTAAACATGAACCCTAACCTGGCTCCCATAAACTGTGGCTGTTGGGGTTGATGGGAATTGTAGTCTAGATACATCTACCACCCCGTTGTACATGCTGATAACCACCTGGGCTTTTCTAAGAGTACTGAGGTTAAAAAATAATGATAATTTAAGCCTTCTGATGGATTAATTGGGGGCAACAAATACTCCCATTTAATCTAAATAGTTGGTTGACTAAAATGTGGTGGCTGGCACAAATAAATAATAATTACAATAACTAGGGATTTTTTTCGAGTTCTGGCACCTCTCAGGTGGGCACCATTATAAGAGAACAAGGGAGGTGTTCATCGTGAGTTCCGACAACTCTTTTTCTAGAAAAATAGCACAGATGATAATGATTCTAGTATCAAACTGGTCGGATAATTTTTTCATTTTCTTTACAGGCATAGAATCAGATTCGTTTGGGGGTTTCATTTGAGCCACCTCAAACCCACCATTTTCTGTGGGAGAGGGAAATGGAGCTTTCTGCTTTGCTGCAGATAATATTTAAAAAGGAAAAGGAAACTACACAGTTATCTTCCCTTTTAAATGTGAAATTTAAACAGACAACAGATTTCAATGGTTGTAAAGAACTAAAGAAAGACGTCTGTGCATTTCTCAATTGGCCGGGAGGGTTTCCACACTTACACACACAAAGAAACGAAACGGAAGGGGGAAATTGTAATAATAATAATAATGATAATAATAGAAGAAATAATATTTATTTTCTAGATCCACATGACAACAATGGAAGAAAAAGAAAAAGAGAAAGATATAGTTTGCATTTCTGTACATTACAAAAAGGGAAGAAAACAAGAAAGAAAATGCAGGAATCCAAAAGGCACACCCCAGTCGCCCTCCCGCCCAGTCCCCTGATTTCTGCCGAGCAAGAAATTGAACTTTTATATTACCACATTTCGAACGGGAGGCTAAAGAAAAACACAGATTGGGATTAAAAATGAAAAATAAAATAAAAGTTGCACAGGACAGCAGGAGCCGCAATTGACAACCAAAGGAAACGTGTGTTGACTCGAGTATTATCAGGGAATTTGGAGAAAAGCTGGCTCTTTTATTCATTTCCCGAAGCATTAAAATACATCCTGCTTTGTTTCCCACACTTCTGAGACATGAAGCGCACTGTATGACTAGTTTTAGAGTGTGAGAGGAGGAAACAACCCCCGTTCACAAGAGTGCTCATCCCTGACGCCTCTGTGTGAGTTGCTGTTCTGGGAGTGAATTTTCAGAGGACACAATTTTGCTGATGGATCCAATCACACATGTAAGCCCGGAGTCGTAACGGACTCCACAGTCAGTTTGGGGAAAATGAGTCCAAGGGCAGGGGAAATGATCCACCCAACACCAGAACGGTGACTCATGCAGAGACCCAGGCAACCTCTGCAACCAACTCCTTGGTGTCTTTCACATTCTTCCCTGGCACACTGTATGGCAATCCCTGGATTAGGAAACTTTGTGCAGGGATGCAGCCCTCCTCCAGATGTTGTTGAGCTACAATTCCCATCAGCCCCAGCCAGCATGGCCAGTGGTCAGGGATGGTGGGAGTTAGAATCCATCAACACCCTTGGGGGGGGGGTCACAGAGCCCTCACCTTTCATTTAATGCCACCTTTTTTTGACCTGGGGCAGGGCAGGGGGAAAGGCTCACATAGAGATGAATAATGGATTTGGGGTGTGCGGAAAAAAGAGGTAGAATCGCATGGTTAGGAAAATAAATAAAAATGTGTATATATGTTGTTTATATTTTTTTTAAAAAAAAGAGGGAGAAAGAGACAGCTGAGGAGAAAGAGACAATGGAATGGATAAACTTAGAGTGGATTGGCCTAGCAAACTCTCTGGGGAAGACTGTACCAGGAATTCCTTCCTTTCAAGATGCTCAGAAATTTGGAGGTAAAATGGTAGGGGGAGGGGCAGGGGAAAGGAGAGAGGTAATCCTAATGGAGAATGCTTAAACTGAAAGAACCCATCTTGTTTTGAAGCATTTATATCATGGGGAGGGCTGCTTTAAGGGTGGGGAAGCTTGGAATTGGCTGTAGGTGATGTTGCATTAAAACACAAACTGAATCCATTCCTTCCCCATCTCTGCTCTTTAAAGGCCCGGCACTGTTGTCAAGCTAAACCACGGAGGGCAACGCTTCCTAGTCATAGGAAGCTGCCTTAAACCGAGTGTGACCTTGATCCATCTAGCTAAATATTGCCCACACTGACTGGCAGCAGCTCTCCAGCAGGGTCTCCTGCAGGCATCTTTGAGACGCCTGGGATTCAGCCTGCGATGGTCTGTGCAAAACGTGTGCTCTAACTACAGCCTGTTCCTGCCTTCAGACAGCTTGCATGTGGGTAAAAAAAAGCAAAAAGACTCCCAGCAATAGCCAGGACCGGGACCTTTCCTGCGGACCACAAACAGGCAGTGAGAGGTGGTGATAAAAGCATGGAGAGAAGAGAAGTATGGAAACCTTTGGCGTACAGACCCAAATCCTCGGACCTGAAAACATTTGGCGATGGATTTTTGCCTCAACGCTACTCCTCGAAAAGATCTCAGCAAAGTGCTTCCTGGACTCAGAGAACTGCAGAATTGGAAGGGACCCAAAGGGTCATGTAGCCCAAATTCTACCACCGAGGTACCCCAATGCAGATGTAGCACATGAGTGTCTGATGAAAGGGGAAAGAGATGGAGAAGGGGGGAGGGAGAGAAGTTCCAGAGCAACCCCCCAGCCCTCCGGATGCTGTGGGGCTGCAGGTCCCATCATCCCCAACCATTGGCCATGCTGGCTATTGGGAGTTGGAGCCCAGCAGCACCTGAAAGCCTGGCTTGGAGGAACATCTTCTCCTTAGGCCTTCCCCGTCCACCACCTTTGACGCCTAAGAGGAGGGAGCAACGTGAGATGGCGCAGAGCCGATCTGGGGAGGAAAGGTGGGGCGGCGGCAGCTAGGGAAGGTGGGGTTGGATTGAACCCTGAGAAAAGCAAACCCCAAAGGTCCATACCTCCTGTTTCTTCTCCAAGAGGGCGCCGTGGCTATGGCGGCCGTTCTGGGCACCGCCCTTGTGCCCGTTTTGGTGAGGCGTGGCTGATCGGCTGTGGCCAGTACAGGAGGAGGAGGGGCTCTGGCTGGACTGGTGGCTGCTGCCCTTCTGGGCATCCTCTCTGTACTTGGGACTCAGTCTGCAAGCAAAGGGGAGGACAGAGAGGGTTGGTCAGCAGCTATGTAGGCCTCCATGAGACTGTTGCTCTCTTTCTTAGAAGGATTTATAGATCCCCTTTTATTGCAAGGAGAAATAGCAAGGCAGTTCCCAAACAAATAAAGGACAACAGCAATCAAAGAATAACATCTATTAGGAACATAAGAAGAGTTTGCTGGATCAGGCCAACAGCCCATCTGATCCACCATCCTCTACTCAAAGTGGCCAACCAGCTGCTCTAACAGAAGCCAGCAAGCAAGTTGATTGGAAGCATATGGGGTAAGGCCACCAGGTAGGTTTTGCTGCAGAAGGATGTAATACAGCTAGAGAGAACCCAGACTTAACTATCCTGCTCTGATCTGGTGCAAGAGTTCACAGGGAAAGGCAGGCTGGTCGTTTCAGCACCAAGGAGAGCTCCCACTGAGGAACTTGTGCCAATATAAGAACATAAGAGCCTCTTACACCAGGCCAGTGGCCCACCTAGACCAGCATCCTGTTCTCACAGTGGCCAACCAGTAGGAAGCCCTGAGGCAGGATCTGAGCACCAGAGCCCTCTCCCCTCCTGCAGTTTCCAGGAACTGGTATTCAGAAGCATCGCTGCCTCTAACTGTGGAGGCAGAGCTAGCTATCTAATCCTCCTTTGAAGCCCCCCAAATTGGTGGCCATCACTGCCTCCTGCAGGAGGAACTTCCATAGTCCTTCTTTTTATCTTCCAACATTCAGCTTCATTGGATGTCCAGAAGGTCTGTTAAAGAAATACAGCTACCCATTAATTGGTTACTTCAAAACTGGGTTCCTGCAATGTGCTGCATTGGTGCTTTCCTTGCACTTGATCCTGGAACTGCAGAATGCTGCAGCATGATTGCTGACAGGAGTGAGACCATCTCACCATAGAACACCTTTGCTCAAGGATGTGCACTAGCTGCCAGTTTGCTACTGGCCCAGGTTCAAGGTGTTACTTCTAGTAACAACTGAAAGTCCCAAACAACTTGGGAGTAGCATACCTGTGAGATCACCTTACCCCCATGTACACCCACTTGACTGCTTCCATCTGTGGAACTGGCACTGTTACGGGTGTCACAAAATACCTCTTCCGCATTTGTAAGCAGTCAACCTTTTAGTGTGGCGTCACCTACACTTTGGAACTCACTGCCTCTTGACGTCAGCCAGGCGCCTTCATTGAACTCTCTTTGGTGCCTGCTAAATGCATTTTTGTTTAGGCAAGCCTACCCAGATATGTTGGCATGTATTTGATCTGGTTTTTGTCTATCACTTATTCTATTTTTAAAAACTGCTTCTACCAATGATTTCTTGCTTTATTCTTTTTTGTAGACTGCTTTAAGCCCCCCCTTTTTACAATCAAGCCATATATAAACATTATGAAACATGAATACAAAACAAAATCCAGTAATAAAAATACAGCTACCCATTCTTAAAATACACAGTAAAACATTGAAACATCCATAATTAAAATATATAATAAGAACGTTCATTACAACAACATCCATGTGAAAACAGATGTACCATTTGACATCATAGACACTAAGCAGGATCAACTTCAAAAAAATCCACAATGGATAATATGTGGCACTTGTAACACCCCAAAATTCTGCATGTATGTTCTTTGAGTGAAAAAACCATCCACAATCGGTCCCATTTAAAGAGCTCCCCCCCCGCAAGCTGTGCCTCCCCACCCCTAAACCTGGGGCCAAACCAGGCGCAAGCCCAGCCTACCTGCTTGTCAATTTGCAGTCGCTGTAATCTGAGGAGAGTGAGGAGCTCCGGGAACTGCAGCTGCTGCGCCTGTGGGACCTCCGGGTGGACGACTCGCTGTGTGACCTGGGAGAGCATGGGGAGAAGCAGGAGGGTGAGGCAGAACCAGCCGCATCACCAGCCTGGCTGTCAGGAGCGAGCCAGCAGTAAATCACACTGGGCAAATTGGAGTTAACTCTTTGTTGGCGAAAACATGATCTGCACAGACTTGGATGAGCACAACAGCATATCCCTGGTAGGTCTTGCCCCATGGAGCAGTTATGGAGGCTGAAGGTCCTCACCTCCCCATAGCTGCCTAAGTGCTCTCTTCTTCAGCGTTTTCCCCAAGCAATCAGAGACTGCACCTACACACAGCTAATCTCTCCTCTGCCCTTTTCATGCCTCTCCTGGTTCTAGATGACAAGGTGGGAGGGTAGCTTGTCATGGCAGGAAGGGGAGGCACACATGACTCTGCACCATCCTGACTCCTCTCTGCCTCTTGGTCTCCCTCCTGCTTCAGCCTCTGCCTCTGATTCTGCCACAGACTCCCCCAGCTCACTAAGCCCTGTTAACCCTTCAGATTCTGACACCTTCTTCCAGTCCTCTCCCTCTTATCCCTCCCACCCCATTGTCCCACCACCACTCCCCTGGTTCTCAGCCTTCTTCCCCTGGGGCCTCCTCAGCTGGTTCCCCCTACTATTCTTCTGTGTCCAATTAGTCCATGACTGTGGCTCAGGAGGAGTTCTGGGACTGCCCCCATCATGACCCAGACCCTGATTGACAGCCAGGACTTTGGCACAAAGGAAGGACCAGCTGGTGCAAGCTACAGAGGGGCTGAATTTGGATCCAGGCCTGGATGCTGAGCCTAACCATGGGTCTGGGTTCAGGAGTCTGACGGGACCTTGAGTCACCAGTTCTGAAAGCATCGCACTGGCTGCTGGTGAGTTACCAGGCCAAATTCAAGGTGTTAGTCCTAGAATCATAGAGTTGTAAGGTACCACCAATGGTCATCTAGTCCAACCCTCTGCAATTCAGGAATCACAACGAAAGAATCCAACCTCTGTTGGAAATCCTCCAGCAAGTGAGTGTCCACCACCTTCCAAAGGAGGCTGTTCTCCTGTCAAACAGCTCTTACCCTTGGAAAGCTCTTCCTAATGTTTAGTCAGAATTTCCTTTCTTGTAATCTGAATCCATTGGTTTGGGTCCTGCCCTCTGGAGCAGCAGGAAACAAGCTTGCTTCAACTTCCATGAGTTATTTCAAGATGGTTAATTCCCATTTTATTTGCTTCCGGGGGGAAATTTCACTTGCAAGTAACATGGGAATAAGCATTCAACTTGTGCTATTCTCTGTGCTGTTTTCTTCTGCGGATGGGGTGGAATCCATTCTGATCCTCACCTTTTTCTGTCTTTGTTCTTCTCTTTCCTTTTGCTCTTGAGACTTCTGGACCTATGAGACAGCAGAAAACTGAACGCACATGAAAAGGGAGAGGGAGAGAGAGAGAGGAGGAGGAGGAGGGAAACCAGACATGGGCACAGGAAGCACCAGCCTCAGCAGCCAGTTTTTCCTTCTAGACTATTTCATGGAACAGCTTCCCCAGGTGCCAAAGTGCCAAACCTGTGGCCTTCTTATCAGCCTCTCCATGGGGAGTCGACTCTTAGGGGGTGGGGTCTGGAATCAGAGGGGCAGGCTATTTTCTGAAAAGTCATGACATCTCACCTCCCCATGACCCATTGCCTTATCTGCACCTTCAAATCAGCTTCCTGTGCTGAAATGAGGCTGTTGCAGACCAGGAGAGCTCTGTGTGCCTGCACTGGACGCTCTTGCAGTTCCATTGTTATCACTAAGTGATTATAATGTTGGTGCATTTTATGCCTTATTATATAAATTCTGGCCACCACACCCTCCCCAGCTTGCAGAGAACAGCTCTAGAGACCGTACTTCATGTAAGAACATAAGATGAGCCCTGCTGGATCAGACCGAGAGCTCACCTAACTAATCTTTGCCATGGCCGGCTCTACCATTAGACGAAGTGAGGTAGCCGCCTCCAATGGCAGATTCTGGGTGACGTGTTTCACAGAGCTGGCAACCGTTGCCTCTGTGAATCCCACAAGCAGGGCAGGAGTGCAGTTACTTTCTCCTGCTGTTGTTCTGGTATTCAGAGGTATGTTTTCTATGACTAGTAGTCACTGATAGCCTTTCCTTCCATAAATCTGTTCGACTCCACTTTTAAATGCCTTTGAAGTTGGTAACCATCATGACATCTTTCCATGGCAGATTCCACAGGTAACCTCTGCACCCATCTGGATGTCCAAGGCTGGACTTCCTTGGTGGTGGCCCCATCATTACGGAGCAAACTCCTCCAGGAGCTCCTGGCAGGTGAAATCTTGGTGATGCCCTCCCTGGCAAGTCAAGTGACCTTCCTTGTTCCCTGCAAGCCTTTGAACCCAGATCCTTTGGCCTTTTCGTGCCTGGCTATGGTGGCCTTTATGGAGCTACTTTCATGGCCCTGCACCAATTTGGTTTCTTCTGAGCTTGGCCGGAAGAGACCTTGAGCCTGACAAGGGGGCAAGTGGTGAATTTGTTCTAGAAAAGGGATCAAATGTGGTCTTTGGCCACTAGAGGGCAGTGCATAGTTTGCCTTGCCGGTCACGGCTGAGGTGGGGGAGGAGGTGAGGAATGTGGATGTGGGATTAGGGGAGACAAGGTGTGCAGTGGGGGAAGGAATCTACACCATTAACCCTCACCTGTGCCTCCTCTTCTTACGAGAGCCAGACGCAGACCTGATGGGCAACCGGCAAGAACAGGAACAAAGAGAGGAAAGGAGAGACACTGGTTGAGATGGTCCAGGAGAAAGGGGGGGGAGCGCATAGCCAAATATCTCTTTCCTTCCATAAGAGCCACACCAAAGATGCAGCACCCAGGTTACCCTATTCCTCAATTTTAAATTGCTGTAACCAGTCCTGAGACCTGCTGATGAAGGGTGAGCAATAAATTTAATAATAATAAATAAATTGCCCATCTCAGTCCAGAATGTGGGGGGTGGGGCTGTGCAGACAGCAGAAAGCTTGACCATGGCCTTTACTGACGGAACCTGCAGCAACTTGTCTCTATGTAACACAGCCAATGTCAATGTCACTGGACTCCAGTTCACAGCATCCTGCCAGAGCTGATGGGAGTTGGCGGCTGCGACAATTTATAGCCTCTGTTAGTTCTCTGCAGCGCATTGGTCCATTCAGCCCAGCTCTAACCTGGCATGACTGGCAGTGGCACACCTCAATTTCATGAAAAGAAAGGTCTCTTCCAATCCAGGGGCCTCTATTTAACTGGAAATGCTGGGGGCGGGGTCAGACCTGGGACCTTTTGCTTAAAAAAAGTATGTACTCTCCTATCAATGGGAGATTGTCTAGTGGAAGAGACAGATAAGAACAAAGGAAGCTGTGTTAGACTATTGAACCACTTAGCTCCGTAGTGTCTACACCAACCGGCAGTGGCTCCCTAGGGCCCTAGACAGGGATGTCGGGGATCGAATATAATAAAAATGGAAGGGTGTTGTCATGCTGTAGTTTGCTTGGCTGTCAACAGGTGGCGCTGCTGACTGGTGACTGCAGCATGCTGACTAGTGGTGGATGGGCAGCCCAGATAAGCCATGGAGGGACAGACAGGACAGGCTGCACCAGTCCCCCAGCTGCTCTGCCTCCTCTACCTACCAGCCTGAGGGCAATTGCCTCCAGGGTCCAGATCCCTAGGCCAGCTGGCAGTGCTACTGGCCAGCTTTGGAACTGGCTGCTTGCCCAGAAGTACCCATACAAGTTTCCAAAATCCTGTCACAGTCCAGTGTGACCAGAAAATGGAAGCCAGGTTCTGGCTCTGCTAGTGAAGCATTTGAGATGCAAAGAGATGCTGGCAGGATTTTCAGTGCCTTCCCCCACCCCTCCCCAGAGATTGGGGATTGAACGGGGGCACCTTCTGCGTGAAAAGCAGATGTTCTGCCACTGAGCTATGGACCTTCCCATTGATAGGGGGAGAAGAAAAGGGGGAGCCCTGAGTCCTTTACCTGTCTCTCCGATGCTTTTTCCCTGTCTTCTTCTTCTTCTCCTTCCGGACCGGGGAAGAGCTATCCCCACTGAAAAGCGAAAAAGGACTACATCAGTTTGTCAGGAGGAAATGGAGCTGAATCAGCATGTGGGAATGTCATAAGAAAAGCCTGCTGGACCAAGCCAGTGGCCCATCTAGTCCAGCTTCCTGTTTTCACAGAGGCCAACTAGATCATGGGTAGGCAAACTAAGGCCTGGGGGCCGGATCTGGCCCAATCGCCTTCTCAGTCCGGCTCATGGACAGTCCAGGAATCAGTGTGTTTTTACATGAGTTGAATGTGTCCTTTTATTTAAAATGCCTCTCTGGGTTATTTGTGGGGCACAGGAATTTGTTCATTATTATTTATTTCAAAATATAGTCCGGCCCCCCACAAGGTCTGAGGGACAGTGGACTGGCCCCCTGCTGAAAAAGTCTGCTGACCCCTGATGCTTTATATGGGAAATCTGCAAGCAGGACCTGACTACAAGATCCCTCTACCCTCCTGTGGTTTCCAGCAACTGGGAGGCAGAAGCTGGGCTGCCTTCAACTGTAGAGGCAGAGCCCGCCCCTATATGAATTTGTCCAATTCTCTTTTGAAGCCATCCAAGGGTTAAAGGCATCCAGACAAATTAGCCCCCTTACTTTATGGGACTGCTTTTTGGGTGGCTGGGGAAACCTTGTGGGGAAAGCTGTAAAAACCTAGACACTTTGGATGGGTTTCTATAAATATATGGGAAATTATAGGTAATAGATCATGTGGATGATGCAAATTCTCTTGGCACTCACCTGCGTTCAGATCCAGGTTTCCTTTTTTTGCTGAGATTGCAAGACAGGAAACAGACAAAGGAGAGGTTAAGGAGTGTCTCTCTGAAAAGAGCGGAGGGTTTGGAGAACAGGGTAGACTTCTGAAATCAGGACCAGGCCGGACAAGTGTCAGACCTGGCATATTTTTAAAACCAGTAAGTAAATCACACAGGTCACATCTATCAGGACTGTGTGTGTTTTTGTGACCCTGCACAAACACAGAAAGGGTTCAATTTGACACCCAAAGAATCTCAGCTTTTTTGAGCAAGTTGCTAGTCCCTGTGGAGGTGAAAGCAGGCATCAGAACTTGTGAGGTTCAGAAGCATTGCCAGGGATTTGGGGTTGAAGAATTCTTGTTCCATCTGCCAAATTTGTACCCCCCCTTCCCCCCCAAGGAGCTCAGGGCTTTCCAGTTTTATCCACACTACAAACCTGTGAGGTAGGTCAGACCAAGAGAGAACAACATTCCTCAGGCTTATACAATTTTGCAAGGGGGGGGGTGTTTCACAAACCTTTTTTATGTTTCATTTGCCTGTTGCTTTAATTTAGCCCTACTTAGGTGGCATTATGGGTAAGACCCACCCCAGCAGGGAGTTGGGGCGATGCTAGGTAGTACCCCCCATTTCACATGTTCCAATTTCAGTATTTAAGGAACGGCACCTGCTGCGGTCATCACCCCCACTTTTTAAACTTGTTAAATTTCACCACCTGTTATGGGGAGGTAGTAAGAAAGGGGGGACTGACTCTGTTGAGTTCACATTTAAAGACAAACTTTACTTAATCCACACTTCCAGAAACAATATGCAAACGAAACACAGACACCCTTCAAAATCCACACTTCTCCCAATTTTGCAATGCACTTCTCCAACCAAGTAATGTGTGCCAAAATGTATTCAGTTGGGTAGCTTGTATATAAAACGCATATACTGCAATTTTCACATATAATCTTGCTTTGTTCCCTTAAGACCACGCTTTTGCTTTGAGGACATCCTCCCAATCATTCTTAAAGTGATTCATAACATTTCATTTATGCAGCCGACAATTTAATTATTTCAATTTGATGCCCCCCTCCCCTGCCCCACTTGTTGAGACATTTCTGGGGAGGGGTTTGTTGGTTGGCATATGCTATTTTTATTTGCTTAATGGGTGTATAATAATAGAATCACAGAACTGTAGAGCTGGAAGGTGCCACAAGGGTCATCTACCCCTAAAATGCAGGTATACATTTGCCCAATGTGGGGCTCAAACCCATGAACGTGGGATTAAGAGTCTCATGTTCTACTGACTGAGCTATCCTGGGTAAAAGGTAAAGGGACCCCTGACCATTAGGTCCAGTCGTGGCCGACTCTGGGGTTGCGGCGCTCATTTCACTTTATTGGCCGAGGGAGCCGGGGTACAGCTTCCGGGTCATGTGGCCAGCATGACTAAGCCACTTCTGGCGAACCAGAGCAGCGCACGGAAACACCGTTTATCTTCCCGCTGGAGCGGTACCTATTTATCTACTTGCACTTTGATGTGCTTTCGAACTGCTATGTTGGCAGGAGCAGGGACCGAACAATGGGAGCTCACCCCATCACGGGGATTCAAACCGCCTACCTTCTGATCAGCAAGTCCTAGGCTCTGTGGTTTAACCCACAGCGCCACCACCGTAATCCTGGGTAGTATGATGCTATTATTAATACCAGGAGTTCCTGGAGGATATATGTGATCAGGATCCATCTCAAGCTGGTTTCAGGCATGGTTTGGGGACTGAATTAGCCATAGTCACCCTAATGGATGACCTCTATTGAGAGTACGGTGAGGGCAGTGGGACTCTGTTTTTCTTTCTTGATCTCACCAGCTTTGGATACCATTGGCCATGGTGCCCTCCCCACGCTTTGGCTGAAAGCAGAGGCAAGAGGAAGACCTGTGGCCCTCCAGGACCCGTTGCCGGACTACAATTCCCATCATCCCTGACCACTGACGGAGGCTGATGGGAGGGGAAGCCAAATGTACCTGAAGGAGGGCCGCCACACTCCCCATCCCTGCATCAAATAAGCAGCTGCTGCTGAATTGCTAACGTTTTCTATCGTACTGCGTTATAATTATGGTGATTGTCTGTAAATTATCGACGCGCGGAACCACTTGGGAGCACAATGTATTTGCAGGAAATGCAGCGTGCGAGGAGACTGACGGTGACTTTGTAATGTATTGTTACAAAGTACTGTTCTTACAGCACGGTCATCTCAAGAGGGGCTTGTTCTTCACAGCACTGAAATGTAAGGCGTCTCCCAGACCCTCCAAGTGTCCCTGTTTTCCAAAGACAGTCCCAGATTTACAGAAGCTGTCCTGGTTTCTGATTTGATCTCAGAATGTCCCGCTTTTCCTTAGGACGTCCCTATTTTTACTGGAGAAATGTTGCGGGGTATGGAGTTATGTGAACCGCCCCCCGCCATAGCTGTCAATGTTTTCCTTTTTTAAAGGGAAATTCCCTTATTCCGAATAGGATTCCTCGCAAGGAAAGGGGAAAGTTGACAGCTATGCCCCCACCCCAAGTCAAGGAGATACAACCTTTAGAAGCCATCTGAAGGCAGCCCTGTAGAGGGAAGTTTTTAAATGTTTTATGATGTTTTTATATATGTTGGAAGCTGCCTGGAGTGGCTGTGGCAACCCAGTCAGATGGGCAAGGTATAACTAATAACATTATTCTTATTCTTATTATTATTATACCTTGGGTTAAGAACTTAATTCATTCTGGAGGTCCGTTCTTAACCTGAAACTGTTCTTAACCTGAAGCACCACTTTAGCTAATGGGGCCTCCCGCTGCCGCGGCGCCGTGGCACAATTTCTGTTCTCATCCTGAAGCCAAGGTCTTAACCTGAGGTAATATTTCTGAGTTAGCGGAGTCTGTAACTTGAAGCGTCTGTAACCTGAGGTACCACTGTGTTATTATTATTGAATAGGGCATCCCTATTCTCGTTGGAGAAATGCTGGAGGCTGTAATCTCCCCCAGCCCGCCATAAGCAAGCCAGCCAAAATGGTTTTCTTTCTCTTTAGCTATCCCAAGCCTCATGCCAAAGGCCCCCAAATCCCCCTGTGACATCACTTCCTGTGCCCAGTTACCCAGGCAACCTTCCAAATCTCCTGTCCCCTGGGTTAAGGCTTCAAAGGATTTTTGATTGAGCTCCCATAGGGTGGTCCTCTGGGATGAACCCTCTCAGCCCTATGGGGAATTTATACATATACCTATACATTATACCTATACATCATCATCTGGTTGAAGGGAGGAGACAGCGCCGCTCTCGCTTGGTTCCCCGCCCCCCCCCCCCGCTACTTTCCTCATTAGTTTCATTTCCCCCTGGCCTGGTTTAAGAAAGCCACACTCATTAAAATGTTAGCTGAGCTCTGAGGAGGAAATCATTAGCAGAGGGATCTGAAATCAGGATGGTGGGGGGGGGAGAGAGGTAACTGTAGGCAAAGAACGGCTGAGACCCCCGCCCTCCCCTTTCCTGCACTTAGTACACCCAGGAATGGATGCGTTTCACAGTCAGGCTTGGAATACTGGCACAGCGAAGCATCGAGAAGTGTCTCTGTGCCGGGGGACGCAGAGCCGGTCTCTGGGTTAGGCCGAAGAAACTGGCAACGCCAACCACGGGGAAGGTGTGCTGAGCCCAGAGTTCAGCGGGTTATGTTGCAGGCAGGAATGGGGGCTGCACAAAGGCCTGGGAGAAATCTAAAACATGGAATCATAAGAGTTGGAAAGGTCCCTGAGGGTCATCCAGTCCAACTCCCTGCAACACAGGAAATATGTAGGGATCGAACCTGCAACCTGGTCATTATCGACACCACGCTCTAACCAACTGAAATAGCATTCCTGGTGCGATACGATAGGCGTGCCCACTATCTGCACTTAACAGAAACAGATGACGCCATCTTGGTTCTGGCAGGATAAAATGGTCTTTACCATGAGTATCCACTTGTTTGGGTTTCAGCCCTGTTTCAAATGTGTCTGTCGTCTTTGTGCTTTTAACTGTTTTGGGCTATTTATTTATTTTTCCAGATTGCGGTTTAGAAGGCTATGAATAAATTCATTGCAGTCACAGCAGCGACATCTGGAGAGCCAAAGGTCCCCATATCCTTGGTTTAGGACTTGCTCAAAGCCCAGCATTCTGGCTGGATTGAAGAGTCCCTGGCCCAGGTCATATCCACTTGCTTGCCCTTCCAACCCAACATCAGACCTCACTGGGGGGTGACTCACCGGCTCCGGCGATGACCTGATTTCTTTTTCTTTTTCTTCTTGGGCGGGGGAGAGGTGGAGCTGCTTGATCGTCTCTTCAGCCTGTAAAGGAGGAGGAGGAAGAGGAGTTTAGGATAGGCACTTGCTGGTTTAAAGGGGTCGCCAACACAATACACTCCATAAGTTAATAAGACTCCAACTCCCATCAGCCCCCAGGTGACACTGCTAAGAGCCAGGGATGGTGGGAGTTGCAGTCCATCCACCTCTGAAGGACACAACGTTGATGAACCCTGCTGTAAGCCAATTCAGTGGTTCTCAAACATTTTTGGGGCACAGTCCCACTGGTTCCATAAATTCACCCTCAGTTTTCCCTACCCTATTAAAAACATCATTCAGAATAGCAGTTTGCCGCCCAGTGGCTGGGGCATCCCAGTCAGATGGGCAGCATATTAACAACAACAACAATTTCAGAACAGTAGCATTTAATTAAAATCCACTCAAAACCTTCTGTCTGGTTAATTCAACAAAACTGATCCAGTGGCACCAGACGTTGCATGAAAAATATTTTCACTGACAAAGACGCAAGGGCGATGGACATTTATAGCATGAACTATTTATGTAGAACTCCTTACCAGGCATGAACAAACCTTCGCTTACCGCAGACCTATGGTAGCTAATTTATAAGAAAAATCAATGGTTATCTGCAATAACTGGCTATCTTGTGACAGGAACCGTAAATACAAACCAACGTGGCAAATTAAATAGCTTTGTAAGTGATCAAGAGCAGTAAAACTTTAAATACGAAGCGAGGAAGGTGTTTCGCTCTAGGCACTAAACTGGTCAATGGTAAATACGCGATCAATGGGTTCGGGGCAGCCCACCTACAGTGCCCCACTACCGCCCCCTCACTTCTTAGCATCCCCCCGCTGCCACCCCCTGGCCTCTGTGTCCTCCTGCCTCTTGCTTTCCTCTTAGAATGCCCCCCCAAGTAATGCCACATCAGCTAGGGGGCAGTACTGCCCAAGGGTTTGTTTCTCACCATCAGAGCATGAAGAAGTCCCCACACCTTTTCACAAAGACCCTTCTTGTAACCGTGGGAAGTGACCTGTGTTCTCACCTGTATTCGCGGTGACTGCTGTCGTCTTGGTAGCAGTCGGTGGTGCAGTCGCACTGCAAAGGGCATCCCTTCCCGTACTCTGGGTACTGCATCATGTACTCTTCGCCATCCACCATGTGATGGTTCTCGATCACTCTGCACCAAAGACAAAAGGAGGAGGGGACGTTGCAGAAGTGGAGTGTATGGATCCGGGATCTGCATGGATTCGGGCCTGCAATAGGCCTGAGCAGTGGCATAGCAAGGTTAGGTGGTACCCGGTGAGGAAAATATCTTGTCACACACACACACACCCCAAACACACTGAAATCTAGTTGGACTCCCAAGAGACTGCAATCTACTCACAGTATAAAAAGATTGGCTGTGATCTACCCATTGTCATTGCCAGGGGTTGTTGAACATTTTTAGAGAAGGATTGGCCAAAGCTGTTGAGCTTTTCTGGGGGTTGCAGGATTTGGGTCCTGAGTTGATAAAGCTTCTGCTTCTCTCCTTCCCTCCACCCTTCACTTGTTCGCTCTCCTGCCTCCTTGGTGCTGACCTTTAAAGCCCTAAACAGCCTCGCTCCAGTATAGCTGAAGGAGCGTCTCCACCTCCATTGTTCTGCCCGGACACTGAGGTCCAGTGCCAAGGGCCTTCTGGTGGTTCCCTCACTGCGAGAAGCAAAGCTACAGGGAACCAGGCAGAGGGCCTTCTTGGTGGTGGCACCCGCCCTGTGGAACGTCCTCCCACCAGATGTCAAAGAGAACAACAACTACCAGACTTTTAGAAGACATCTGAAGGCAGTCCTGTTTAGGGAAGCTTTTAATGTTTAACAGGTTATTGTATTTTAATATTCTGTTGGAAGCTGCCCAGAGTGGCTGGGGAAACCCAGCCAGATAGATGGGGTATAAATAAATTATTATTATTATTATTATTATTATTATTATTATTATTATTATTATTATTATT